>OW386292.2:96586628-96954128 GCA_936432065.2 Rutpela maculata | reverse complement strand
GAGCATTGAGACACTCTCCTAATTTACATTTTAACTAATAAGTTAGACAAGACAACAGCACGTGAATGGGAAGAGAGTAAGGTCAATGTCAATGTCCCTATAAAAAACAGCAAAAACACGTTGCCTACATTAAATGATTTTAAGGTATTTATAATAAATAAATCAGATCTATTGGAAACTTTAACGTCTGAGATAAAACAAAATAAAAAACAGTACCCTCGTGAATCTCGGTACTACTCATGCATCGTATCAAACCAACACATCTAATACACATATAAAATAATATGCACCATTTGCAAGGGTGAACATTTTATTCAAATGTGTCCAGATTTCTTAAAACTTTCAATTAATGATGTTATGTATTTTACAAACATCAATGAAAGCTACTTTCGCAGTACAGAATAATAAAATTTAAAATTCATATGGGCAAGGGAGCAAACTTTGCTCACCCGATATATAACGCCAGTACTCAGGAAAGCTACACACTGTATAGTTTTGACTACATACAGTTCAATAATTTCTTGGCTATAGGACAAAACGTGAATCTGCAGCAGCAGTAAGGTCACTTTTGAGTTGAATTAGACATGCATTAGCTAGGTTTGGATTTCATTAAAATATGATAACTTTATACTGACAAAATGCATCATAAATACCTCTAAATTATGCAATGTGTTGTAACAGGATATTTCCCATGTAAAACCATATAACGATGCTTCCAAGTCAAAATTAGTGTAGAGACATTCTTCGAAATGATCCAGATCGTTAGACACATCTTACTCGGGTTCGGTGAAGCTAAAACAATATAGAAAAAATTAAGTTATTATGTAAAACACTTGGGATATTAATAGCTAAAAGGGGAAAAAGGGGCATATTCAAAATACAAATAAAGGTGTAAAAAGTAGAATTAAGGTCAGATGAACATTTAAAAGCTGAAATTCTGTAATTGTGAGGAACACACAAAAATATATATGCAGTAAAACATACAGACTGTCTATCGTGAGAAACCAAACTTTGACAATTGTGTGAAAACTACATATCGTAATACAATAAAACTATAGGAAATTAAAGAGTATTACCTGATAATGCAAAATCAATAGACATCTCTAGAATATATAATCCAAGGGGTAATATTTGTGTTAAATTGTGGAATGTCAGACATCCATAGTGATATTGTAGTAGAACTTTATTAAAAGACTTAAATCAGTAATAAATCCTTAGTTAGATAAATTCAAGAGAGTACTATAATAAGTGGTTTTTGTAATAATGTAGTAGAGTTTCATTCATGTAGTTAGAGCTGCAATCCATAGTTTGTTGGAGCGGATTGCCTAAAATCAAAATCATTCATTATTACAGTTTTCAAGCTTTATGTTATATAAAATTAGTGTAAAAGTATGTAATAGGGTCTAATGCAAACGTTAGAAGGGTTTCCCCTAGGTTTATTATAGTATTAAGGAAATTATGTGAGAAATTAGAAATTTTATGGACTTTACTTAAATTTGCATAAAATCAATATACCAAGATGTTCAGAAAGATACATGGAATAATAATCCATAGTTGAATTTGGAATATTAATAGCTAAAAGGGGAAAAAGGGGCATATTCATAAAATGAGGGTATGTGACATTTAAATTTCGTAAAATCGAGTGTGTCTTTTACTCAAGAAATGTCAGTTTTGGCCAATAAAAAGCCAAAATTGGGACTGGAGTGTTTGTTCAGCTTCAGTACAGTAATGTTGTTTTCAAAGTCCTCTAATGTGAGACATAACCTCAATAATTTTGAAAATTGAGAAAGAAAATTATTATTTGAAAGTCGGTGTACGACAAATAGTAAAAGAAAGTTAATAAATAGGAGAACAGAAAATAAAATTTCTAATTTTATGAAATTAATTGCTTCGTCTTCGTTAAAATAGTTCAAACACTCAAAAGTTAATATTTGAATGTAGCTGGTGGAAGTTGTTACACTCCCCAGATAGTAATAAGCAAGAAAATCTACTTACGGTTCATATATAAATATAAGTGCTTCGAAGAAGTTAATTAAATCAAAGTGTAGTCTTCGAAATCCCATCATAACAAGTTTATTCGGCTGGAGATAAACAAGTAGGCCATATTACCTTCATCGGCAGATGTCAATTTCCAGAACTGCTGGATCCCTCTGTTGGAGAATCGAGAAACCAGAAGTGCGACAGTTTTGCGCTAAGGACAACGCTCAGTGGCGTAGGTAATATTGTTTTATTTAAAGGTACCTTTTCTTTTTTTTATATTAAGACGTCATATTCATATTTCACATTAAAAGGTTGCAACCAAACAAATAAAGAATGAAATAAAAGGCCAGTAATTTATAAAATTTTATTAAATTGATAATATTTATTCACCTTTCTGCCATAATATTGTTGAGATGTTTTGATTCATTCATTTTGTAATTTAAGTAAATTCCTCATTAAATGTGGACAATTGGTAAATTTTATTGTAATAAAACAAATTTTGTATAAACCAAGTGTAAACCCTTTTAAATATAATATCGTTCTTGTTAAACTTCAAAAGTGAATTTTATTGTTACTGTAGTGATAGAACCGGCTAACTGAGATAGGAGTTGCTTTACAGTGATAAAGCTTACTTGTGCTCTGGCATAAAAGTCATTCATTTATTTTAGGTGATGCGAAACTGCATCTGGTGCCCGACTTTAACTCCCATTTCATAAGCATTAACAGAACAATAATGGCGCCCAACGTGGGGCAAAGTTCAATACAGTAACAAAAAGTAGCAACAAAATTTTGATATTAAACAAACCTGAAATTTTGATAAATCTATAAAACTAAAAACAGGGAAAGATACAAATATGGACACTAAACAAGGCACAAGCACAAACACAACACAAGAACAAAACACACAAGAACAGGACACACAAAAAGCAGGAGACATAACGCAAACACCAACACGAACTCCAGATATCATGCAACAACTTATGGAAATGATGACCAATTTAAATGAGAATAACAAGAAAATTGTAGAAGAAATAAAAATAGAAATCAATGCAAATAACGAAAAAAATGTAGAAGAAATCAACGCAAGTAACAAAAAAATTGTAGAAGAAATCAACGCGAATATCAATAAAAATTTAGAAGAAACAAAAAAGGAAATAAATGACAGAATGGAGAAGAACAACCAGGATATGAATGGAATTAATAAGAAGTTCAATGAGAAAATAGTAGCAGTAGATGGAAGGATGGATAGGGCAGAAGAGAGACTTGAAAAAATGACTGAAGATATCATAGAAGATATAGAAACAAGAATAAAGTCGACTTCAGAAAACATGAAGGCAGAAATAAATCAAGGGTGTGACGTAAACAGTCACGACCAAATTTAAATGGTCCAAAGTGATCATTAAAAATTCGGCTACTCGGCAGCTCATATGTAGACAGCGGGTCGTGGCAAGGATTTCGTTATCAGCTTAATTACCTTGTTCACCTTGAATGGTCTTGTTTTTTTCCGCGGTTCGCGAGGTATACGCTACACATACATGGGTGAGAGGGGCGGGGTATTGATATGATCGGCATTTTTTGGGTGAAAGGCTAATTATGTGAACATTAGGCATTTATTATTTACATTCTTTATTTAGTTTTACTGGCCGGAGGTATTAGGAAATTTTTCTAGATGTGTATGTACGTAATTGATTTTTTATCTTATCAAAAACACATCACTGCTACTTTTGTCCCGTTTAAAATACCACAATTCCTTCGCTGCGTCATACATGCATAATTACTTTGTAAGAATTTATTTTTGGTTCGTAATTGATTTTATCGTGTGACTAGGAAATTTACGCGGCTTTCGTTCGGCATCATACTTAATTGTGAAATTCCTGAAAATCAATGTACTGGTTCAAAATGTCATTGTTATTTAATGGTAACGTTAAGTGCTTCAAATGATGCATTTATGTAAAAATATAATTATTGGTACTATATGTCATTAGCGCATAATGATAATTTAAGATAAATAATGGAGACTTGTGTTTTGTATTAAATGGTATTTAAAATCATTAACAATTTAATGGTAAATTAATATGACTAACTGTTAAGTTGAGTATAATGGTCATTACTACCATTATTAAGTATTGGTATAAACTTGATAAAATAACATACCTAATTTATATTTCTTTATGGTAATTTGTATCACTATGTTTTTAATAGTGACTGACTGTTCTTTAACGATACAATTTGCTATTATATTTAGTGGTATAGTGTATCATTTAAAACCATAAATATTTAATGGACAGTTAACCTTTTCGGACCCAGTGTGCACCGTGGTGTACACAAATTTATAAGCTTGTAAATACAAACTGGGACAAAATTTTAACTGTTGTATACCATTGTACCCTTCAGTGTACATCTTAGTTTGAATATAATATATGCACTGACATGTATGTTGTGGAAACAGAAAATTAGAGAGTTTACTATTACAGGGAGCATGAAGTTGAAGAATTCACCTGGTAGATGACTAGAATTACCACTTTTTATATATGTCAGTTGAGTGTAACGGAGTTAGAAAATTTTTGTATAGAAGTTGAAGGTTTATATTTGGTCTATAATATATAATTTAGTGCATAAGTGATTTTATTTTATGGTTTGGACAATTCATAGACATGTACACTGTAGTGGAATAATATTTACTGTAAATTCTAACCTCAATTTTTTTTGTTTTATTGAAAAACATTTATTATAGCATATTTCATTGAAAATGAGTAAAAAGTATTTAACCCACGAAGACTTAGTGGAAATCTTGGAGAATGACCAGTCAGGTATAGAGTATTTGAGTGATGATGATGGATTTCAAACAGATTCGTATGAACAAAAAGGCAAAATTTAGGTAATTGATAACTGTATGTAGGCTAGCAAAGTAGATATGGTTGATGAAGAAGAGGAGATAGAGATCACAGCTTCAGCACAACCACAAAACGAACCAGAAATTGAAGAAGTTATTGGGGTTTTCAAACCGGAGCTAATCGAAGATACCAGAACAAGTTGAAAGCAAGAGTGAAAAAAATTAGTAAAAAGGCAAATAAAATAAAAAAAATAAAATAAGCACAATTTATTTTTTGTTTAATAGGTAGTAATGACCCGTTAAGTCCCAGTGTGCACTGTAGTGCACGGGTCAAAGGTCAAAACTGGCCAACGTTAGGAACTTCGGACACAAACTAAAAATAACTAAAAAAATTAAAGAATTTATGGACCAAGTTTCAAATTTTTTGCTCACTAAAAAAAAATGTGGGTCCGAAAGGGTTAATGTGCCTAACTATTCACTTGCAATTAATGGCTACTTATATCGTTATCAAGTAATGGTATAGAAATGATAAATTAATAGGGCAAATTTTTTTTACTTTTTTATGGTAAACTGTATCAGTAGTATTTAATTGTGATTTACTGTTCTTTAACGATACAATTTGCTATTATATTTAGTGGTATAGTTTGTCATTTAAAACAATAAATATTTAATTGACAGTTAATGTGCCTAAGTATTCACTTACATATAATGGCTACTAATATCATTATCAAGTAATGGTATAGAAATGATAAATTAATAGGGCAAATTTTTTACTTTTTTATGGTAAATTGTATCAGTAGTATTTAATAGTGGTTTACTGTTCTTTAACGATACAATTTGCTATTATATTTAGTGGTATATTGTATCATTTAAAACCATAAATATTTAATGGACAATTAATGTGCCTAACTATTCACTTGCAATTAATGGCTACTTATATCATTATCAAGTAATGGTATAGAAATGATAAATAGGGCAAATTTTTTACCTTTTTATGGTAAATTGTATCAGTAGTATTTAATAGTGGTTTACTGTTCTTTAAAGATACAATATGCTATTATATTTAGTGGTATAGTTTATCAATTAAAACTATAAATATTTAATGGACAGTTAACGTGTCTGACTATTCACTTGTAATTAATGGGTACTTATATCATTATCAAGTAATAGTATAAAAATGATAAATTAATAGGGCAAATTTTTTACTTTTTTATGGTAAATTGTATCAGTAGTGTTTAATTGTGATTTACTGTTCTTTAACGATACAATTTGCTATTATATTTAGTAGTATAGTTTATCAATTAAAACCATAAATATTTAATAGACAGTTAATGAGCCTAACCATTCACTTGTGTTAATGGTCACTGATCATTATCAAGGAACGGTATCAAAATGATAAATCAACGGAGAAAATTATTTACTTTATGGTAAATTGTATCACTTGTATTTATGACACAATTTCCATTATTTAGCAGTAAAAGGTTGAGTGGTATAAAAATGACAAATTTCTGCTTGAAATAATTGAATATCAGTATGATATAGTAGATATTTATTTATTCTTACATTATTATTGATCGTAACGAAGTATTGTTTTTAGAACTTTCATTTGAATTAATGTGAAATTCTTTGAAAATCAGTTGAATGATTCAAAATTATGTTGATATTTAAAAGCAACATTAAGTGATTCAGTGATACTTTTGTAGAAAAAGTATTGGTATCTTGTCATTAATGTGTAATGCTTGATACTTTAACGATAAATAATCGAAATATATTTTATTGAATATATGGCGTTTGAAATATTTTATATTCAAAGGTCAGTTAGTGAGACTAGCTGTTGAGTTGAATATAAGGGTTATCAATTTTCAGTATATATAATCTAGTAATCAGCTAACCCATAAAAAACAATTTACAGTATTTTATACCACCATCATAGTCATTTTACAGTGTAGTTTTCAGTTTAATACTTTTATAATAGGAAGCAGGAATATTGCAGATAATATCTGACTTTACTACAAAAAAAAGGACTATATAATTAAAAAGTTTTATTAAAATATATAAATACATTACAATGTTTGAGGTTTACAGTTTAGTATAAACAAATTTTAACCACATCCGAGAAGTGCAGTAGCATCTTTATTTAAATATATTTAACAATTAAGTTTACAGAATGATTCACTCCATTGAAATATATTCTAAGGACATCGTTAAAAAATATCAAAAATTAACAGTCATTTATTGTATTTTTTATGATATTGTACAGCAAAAACAAAAGCAGATTGATGGAAATTGTCAAATTACATCTATTAGATGTTAAAAGATCATGGTTGTATGCAAATATATCATAATTTAAAACATAATGTTGAGACTTGGTATAATATATAAGTGTGTGCGATTTAATATCGCAACACCCTGTTATTGTGGAAAGGGAAGATTGATTTAAAAATTTTGTTCTTGTGGGATATAGTACTCGATTAGTTCTATTTGACTATTTTTTAAAAATAGTAATTTTCATATTCCCAAGGCCTACTAAGGTCCCCTAAGTGGGTCGAAATTTCAAATCGACTATTAGGCAATTTTTTTTCGTTAAATTGGATAGCGTATTCGATTCGCAGTTGTCTCAAATGAGTCTATACAAAATTTTAGCTCGATAGCTCATATAAGATATTTGTTACTCAATGGCTAAATTAAAAATTTTAACTTCTCAATTGACCCTGTATAAAAATCTGGTAGGTTAAAAACAATTTTTTAATTTGTGTTTTATTACTCCATAACAGATTTTTATACAGGGCCAATCGAAAAGTGAAATTTTTTTAAATATGGCCATTATGCAACAAACACCCTATATGAGGTATCGAGCTAAAATTTTGTATAGATGTATTTGAGACAACTGTGAATCGAATACGTTATCCAATTTAACAAAAAAAAATTGCTTAATAGTCGATCTCGAAATTTCGACCCATTTAGGGGACTTTATAGAAGGCCTTGGAAATATGAAAATGACAATTTTTTAAAAATGGTCAAATAAAGCTCATCGAGTACTATATCCCACAAAAAAAAAAAATTAAATCGATCACCGCTTTCCACAATGACAGGTATTAAATCGCACACACTGTATATGAATTAAACTACTGAATTTCATACAAATTTGGAAATGTACAAATATATCTGTCATTGATATTAATACATTTTTTCTGGATATTGGAATAATGCACCAAGTCTAAAACAATTTCATCCTTGTTAAAGTAGTACACAAAAATATGAGAAAATTCTATATTGTGTATGTTTATGGGAGTAAGATTACAATATTTGACAGTAACAAAACAATCATTATTAAACATAATAATATTTTGTATTTGGCCAGTTTTTCCAGTAATCATTTGAATATAAGTGTCGTCTGTTTTTAAGTATTTTGAATAATCAAAACTATGATAGAATGTGTTTTTATACAACATTCTATCAAAAATCAAGACGTTTCCTTTTGCAAAATGTTTATCGGGCAATAAATTTTGATTAATTTGTCTCCTTTGAATGATTTTTGGTCTTCCTAATAAAGTTAAATCGTTATTTAATCTTTCGACATCCTGAATACATCGAGATTTATTTTGTATTTGCTTACAGAAATCTTTTACATTATCGGAAGCACTTAATATTTGAGCAATATCTGGTAAACAATTTCTAGCTAAAGTGTTTTCTAAAATTTGCTTCTCTACTCCTCTTGGTCCAGAAACATTTTGTTTAATATCAAATATATTAGATTCATATGGAAAACATGAAAAGGCCCATAAAGGTCCCCACAACTTGACAGCTTTTGTAAGATGGGTAAGGGAATGAATGTTAAATGTCATAACACTTTTTCCATAAATATTTTGAAAGCCATTAACAAAAGCTAGTAGTAGCTGATTCGCCTCAGTAAGCTCTTCAACTGAAATTTCACTTTTCAATAAAATGTATATACCTTAAAACTATAAACTATAGTTTTTTAATACAACTGGAGGAAGAATAGTTTTTAAGCATGGTATGCTATAAAAAAGTAACCATGATCTATATTCTGAGGCTTTCCATTTTGCTTTATCAGATAGTGAACGAGGAAGTCTATGAATCTCATGTGGAGGTCTGATACGAGTAATAAAATTGTTAATGAAATATAAGTTTTGGGGAATACAACAATAAATTAGTTTATTTGTTACTGAGGGGTTTGACCACAATTCAAATATCTGCTTAGTAACTCCTAAAAGAACATAGTGCATATAATCAGGAGGGCAACCATAAATTACATTAAAATAAGGCAAATTAATTAATGCACTGGGGCCTTTCACACCGTTAACTTTTTTCCAGTTTCATTTGCTTTAACCATATCAGCTTGGTATCTTTCATATGTTCGTTCATCATATATCACAGTACAAGGGTATTTTACCTGTCTCTCAAATATCACACCCGGATGAAAACACCATGAACAACCGTAATAGCCATTAAACTGATTTATATTTTGCATTAAAGGTCGAACTACTGAATCAACCACATAGGCTATTGCTATAAATTTAAGTGTGTGAAATTTATCGTTTATTTTTACTACAACTCCCGGACTACATATAACTGAAACTTCCTTAATAAATTCATTAAAAAATAAATTCATTTTGGGTTCACCCTTACCAAACCACAAACCAGCCAGTATTAAGTTACGAAATCTATATCTTGGTGTTAATTCATTTATACATAACTGAATAGGCCACATCGAATTTTTAGATGATTTGAATATAGGAGATCCATCCGTATTAAAGTTGTAAGTGCAAGTATAATTTTTATGACCGATAACATCTTCGTACATTTTACCATCAGTAATATCTGTTATATAATCAGCTATTTCTACTTTTCTCCTTAATAAATCATCTAAAATTTCTTTACGCTTTAAAAACTGTTTTATTTGATATTGCATTTCAAGTGTAATAAAAAATTTTTTTGACAATAGTGTTAGATTCAATTTTGAATTACAAGTCATACAATTTACAAAGTCATTAGATATGTGTTTATAAGAAATTGTTTTACAAAATTTATAGCAATCTGGGCAATAAAAATGATAACTGGCTACATTACCAAGGGTTGAAAATAACTTATCCATTATGTACATAGATGTGTCACATTTTCTTCCAACTAGAACGTTAATCATTTCTAGGATATCCTTCACTCCTTCTTTAGAAAGTTGATGCCTCAATGCAATTGCTTTTAGCTAAAATAAGAATATATTGAAGCAAAAATCTATACACTTGGGGATGCATGCATAATATACGGCATCCAATGGATAATTCTGATTTTTATCATACTCTATAATTATAAAAATTATGTAATATAATCATCTTACATGCCATTAAAACAGTTTCCCCTTTTGTTACACTGCTTGTTTCAAACAAAATTAATTTCTTCCAACTTATGTTTATCTTTGTGTTCACATTTCTCTAAAAAGTATTTCTCCAGACGGTGTTCTTCGGAAATATTGAATGTTTCATCAGGAAGTTCTTGGGAAATGATATTTTTAATATGGTTTATATCACGATTTATTATTTCTGGCAAATTTTCAATATCTCCATATGTATATTTTGCTAAAAAATTGTCATATAGTGGATGAGAATCTTCTTTTGAATTGTTGATATGGTTTTGATGTATATCTTTATCTAAATAATTTTCATGTATATTTTCTGAGATATCATCACACTGACCTAGATCATGAAGTATTATTTCATTATTTACTTGTAATCCGCTGTCACTAAGATATTCACAAAATTCTCCTTCGTTGTCATAGCCATCATTATTATCGAGTTCTTTTACACCTTCAAAGTTGTCCATACTACTACTAGAACCAGGTATATTATTCTTAGGTATATTGGTATTCGTATTGTTATTAGATTGTACTTTTAGTGTCTTTAATCTCCTCCTAGTGGACCTTGGAATTTTTTTATTATGTTCGAAAGGATCAAGATAAAGTAACCTCTTTCTTTTTTGTTGGTTATTAATGTTATTACAATTAATACTATCCATATTTTGGTGGGTAAGTATCTAGAAATAACACAAAAACATTTAGGATTTCAAGAAATTATATAATACTTATGTTGCATTAAATATAGGAATGTTTTAATTATTATACCAAAATGTACATATATAATGTAACTTACCAAGTTTTTATTTAAAATTAGCACTTATTACTTATTGACACTACAAAACAGTAAAAAGAATGCAAATAACAGGACACTTTTAAATATACCAAACCAAAAAAATAATATCGCATAAAAAGATTGTTTTAATCAGATTGTTTTTTTGACTTTGACTTTTGACAGTTTTGACATCATGCGGCCACGGCCACTTGTAGGTAGAATAGCCACAGGTTCATGATATTTTCGATAGATGGCAAAATGCGTCTTCGGTTAATTTGAATTTGTATTCAATTTCTAATATAGACATTCGCAAGAAAATTACTTTTACAACGATTGTGTTTGTACTTTTCCAAATAACTCGCCAATATAATCAGTAAATAAAAGTTACCAAGGATCAGTAACCGAGTACAGCTAATGCACCCTAGCGGTCTAGCGGATGAAATAAAAGATAATGTTCTCTGTCCGCAAACTAAACAGCGTTGTCAGATGGAGTAATATTACCCAGATTAAGAAATTAATTTTGACTTAATAATTATATACTTAAAAATCTGAGACTCAATTACTATGTGGTGATAAATAAAATTTTAGATTGTCCACTAGTAATAATAGGAACACTACATAATATATATCTTTTAAAATAACAAGACATTTTAATGATTGGTTAAGAACTTTATTGATGTCAATAATAATGGCAACAATGCATAAAAATCGCTTGTGGTAGTTGTGGTCGCCATAACAGTTGATGGTTGATATGCATGTGCATTCCTGTGAATCCTGTGCCAAAATTATTTGCTATTTTTGTGTCCTTATTGTGTTGAATTTATTATTACCTTCTGTGTGTGTATCGTGATCGTGCGGCCATTTGATATTGAGGGCCTTCACCAAAATTTGTATAGTTTTGTCAATTTTGCGTTTTGTGACGATATAATAAAGTACACCCAGAAGTGCACAGTCTTATTCGGATCAACAGATGTGTATGCATTTTTCCTTGGATTTCACAAGAATAAGTACTCTATTTTTAGCAGTTGTAGGTTGTAGCACAGAAGACCTCTTGTGTGGTTGTAGCGTCGTGTATCGTATCCATATAGAAGGCATGTATGCATATTGTAGATTTTTAGACAAAATTTGCCAAATTGTACATATAAAAGATATACAGAAGTTCGATCCAAGTAATATAAAATACGGCAAGAAATATCTTATTAAGTGGGAGAAAGATGGAGAGTTTTATCCAGGGGAGGTTATAAAAGTTGCGGGTAAGGAAAAGTACTAATAAAAAAATTGGAAAATAATAAGATAATTTATTCCTTGTAGAAACACGAGCTGAACTAGAGGAGAAGCGAATTGTTTTGCCAAAAAAACTTCCTCTAACTGAGGAAGATTCCTGCTCATCAGACGTTGACCAGGAAATCAACAGTACTTCCGGAAGGAAAGTTATTCAAAAAGTAAGTGATATTTTATTATCTTTTATTTATACTGTTTCATTTGTTATAAGTAGATTGATTTTATAGTCATCGGCATGACTTAAAACATGTTATTGCACCATGGAGTTGATTTGTTTTTCATCCTGTTTGTTTCATAGTGTGTTTTGATATCGAAACATTATTTTTGAATTAGTTAGCGGTATGTATAAAAATTATGTTACAGATTATGATCACTACAATTATTGTTAGCAGTTACCGTAATATAAAGGTTTTATCGTATATTATGTTTTGATAAATCTCAAATTTGAAAAGCTTCTGCTTTAACCAGTAGTAAATATTCAATAAAGCAGTAGCAAGCTGACTTACGAACAGCTTAGGTGGATCGTATATGTGTAATAATACAATTCTTCCCGATGAATTGTATGATACAAATTTTTCTAACTCATATACAGCTTTGTATTAGTACCAATCGTTCCTAATGTATACACTGACTGAACAAAAAGATCGCCTACTGTAAAAAAGAGATTTAACTGCTAAATCTAATATCAGTGAATAATAATAAGGCAGCACAGAGACCAGCCGATGAACTTGGTCTCTCTTTCGACGTCGAGCGGGTAAATCGCGACTCTGTCACCGAGTTGGAACCTGCTCGGCGAAAAGTCCAAATTAAAGCTGCAGAACACAACATCTTTCTGCAGCTTCATACGGATAAGCCAATGCATGGTGTCTTCTATAAAAATATAGAAGATCTTGGCTTATCCGAAAGGCTGACCTTTGCCTTCTTAAGGTCAGCCGGGCTGAAGTCTGAGACCGAGGGATTCATAATGGCTTGCCAGGATGTTGTATTTAACACTCTCGTTTATCGAAGTCATGTCATGGGTATAGAGGTCCCTGATGTCAGCTGCAGGGCCTGCCGCAGGGCGCCAGAGACTTTAATGCACTTGTTGTCGGCCTGTCCGACATATGCAGTCTCGGCCTATATCCAGAGGCACGACGGAGCATTACGAGTGCTTTATTATCACTTAAGGCACTCGTATGGGATAGACGAGACACCAGTGCTGCCTTATGCTCCGGGGGATATTGAGTCCGTTGTGGGAAATGAGAAGTGTCTAATTTATTGGAACTACTCTTTTCCCACAGTCAGGCAAATACAAGCCAACAAGCCTGACGTAGTCCTCCTCGACCACCAACTCAAGACAATGTTTGTCGTGGAGTTCTCGGCTCCCGCGGAGAACAACATTGTCTTGAAGGAGGAGGAAAAACGGACAAAATATCGAGATTTGCTCTTCGAACTCCGCAGACTCTATCCAGACCATACTGTTAAGATAGTGGTACTGATTATAGGAGCCCTCGGTGGAACGAGACACACACTGCTTTCAGAACTTAAGATCATACCGGCATGCCGAAATTCGGCAGAGGTCTTAGCCGGCAGAATGCAGAAGGCCGTCATCCTCGGTTCGTTACGTCTGCTCAGGGCACACGATTCGCGGACCCAGTAGTCACTCACCCCACGGGCGTGGGGAGTGGCTACCGGTACTACCAGCTCCCCTCTGTGAGTGTCGGAGCCACAGAGTTTAAAGGGTGACTGGCTTTTACAATGAAAAAAAAAATAATAATAATTTTTATTCATTAACAAAGGGACAAAGCTCGTTCTTCTCTTCCCAATTTCTTAACAGTCGTCTGTCTTTATATATCATAGTCTATTGTAGTTTATTTAAGTATTCATTATTTGACTGTTTGAATGAGTGGCAAGCGCTCTTAACTCTCGTTAAAGAGTTCCGGGTTCGATTCCAGGCCATGGCACTGGAATTTTTTCTGAAGAAGAAATTAATCCTAGTATACTCGTATATTGGAAGTGTGTCCTTTGTCTCTAAATGTGTAGCCTTCTCCTGCACAAGAAAGGGGGTGTTATATTACCTGTGGTGTTTATTATGTTATTATATTATCTACAAGTACAAAAGAGAGTTTAAAGTTTTTCATCAATATACAGTGTGTCCCACTTTGTGCTAAGCCACACATATAACTTAGCTATTTGTAATTGAATTTTATTTTTTTTACAGCACACTCCCTATGAAGGACTACCTTTGGAATGTAGATCTGTTACTTAATCTCAAAAGCCAACAATGATTTTTTTTTAAATGAAAATTTTGCAAAAGTAACATTAGCATTTGACATAAAGGAAAAAGTCTGAAGAATTGGATTTTTTGGTAAGTTTAGAGCATCCAGATTGCTATTATGGATGTCAGTTATTATCCTTACATCAATTTGGAAACACCATATTTGCCAACTTTTACGTCCAAATGTGAGGTGAATAATTTCCACTTTCTGGAATTGCTAATATCAAATGATGAAATCTAATTTCTTGAACTTGTATTATTTAAAAAAAAATCCAATAAAACTTTGTATTTGAACTTGTTTAATTCTATTGATCAACTTTTCCAAATACATTTTTCCTTTATCTCAATCGCTAATGTTGCCTTCACAAAATTGTTGTTTTAGTCCCTTATGGGTAGTATGTGCTGTAAAAAAAAAATTAAAATCCAATTACAAAGTTATAAGGGTGGCTTAGTATAAAGTGGGACATACTGTAGATATTTCCTGATATGATGTTAATACATATGTATTCTAGTTTTGTGCTTTCTATATTTTAGAAAAATTATGAACAGTTGACATCCCAAAAGGACCTCAACAACACAATTTTGAAAACATTTAATGATGCCTCCAACAAATCACCACTAGTTAGCGAGAATAAAGGGCATTGCTCAGTGTCCTCTAACATTGACAAGGTTAATTTAAAACATTTTTATCGTAATACCAATAATACCATTATGCATTTAGTTATTTCATTTGCTAGAATTTAAAAAAAATAAGTTTTTCTATATGTTTATACATTTTGTTAACTTAATCTAATCTTTCATCACTTTTTATATTTCAGGGGGAAAATTGTGAGCGACAGGCAGCATCACAAATGAATACTGGCAGTGCAACATGTGAAATTGTGGAAAACATAGACATATCATTATCTAAGAAATTAGACAAGCTTCTCAAGATGTCGGATGATGTTACTAAATTGTCAGAAAAAATGGAAAATATTTTGGAAAAGTTGGATGATATGAAGAACCTGTTTACTCAAAATAAGGGTAAATATATCTGATATTATATATTTATTGTTTACCGTATACAGTATAGGGTTCGTGATTAGGCCTGTAGATTATGCAATATGGGTTAGAATTACGACCTGTGACCTGACCCCACAGATTCTACTAAATAATATATAAATTCATGATATTGACAATCATCCCAGCAGCGTACAATGCAATGGATCTTCTTACCTCACTCACACTCTAAAAATAATTTCTATATAACTCCGACTTCATAATCAATTCATTAAAATGGAATGCAGAACAATATTATGTTTATGTAAACAAAACTGCTGGTTAATTCTACAATATTATTGGTTTATCTACCAACCATAATAGTACAGTGAACTACTACTGTTAAAAAGAAAATTTACTATTATCTAGCTTGATTTTACTGAATTCTACAAAATAATAGTCATATACACATATTTGTTAAGATTTGTTTTGTAGTATTTCTTAGTTATAATAATCACTTTTTGTTTAAAAATACTATCAATCTAATTTAGTTTAACAAAATTAGTGATATTGTTAGTTTTAACATTTTTTTTTGTTGAATTAACTTATACTATTTCTTTGAGTGTGTGTTTGTATTCTATTAGTTTTTATTTCTTTACTAGATTCTACTCCGAATGACAGGAATAATAACGATGTACAATTAGGATGTAGGACAATTGAATAATAAAAATGAGGTGAGCATTATATTTGAAATGTATTTTTGTTTTGTTAATATTTTATTAATTATCAGTTATCAGTACCTGATTCAAAACAGGTATACAGATTTTTGTCATATTTTAAAACTAGTATACTTATAGTAGTTATGTTTTTAGGTTCATTTAGGTCAATCCATATTTTTAGACAATAAAATATACCAGACAGTATATTTGAGCAGCAAAACTGCACCCCAATTTATTAAAAGAATTGCAGTGGCAGTGTTTGGATACCAAAATCTTAGCGAAAGTACCGTGTATGGCCGAAAACCTTCAAGGTATCCAGACCGACAGGGAAAACAGCCCTTGGACCCAATAAAAATGAGGGCTTTGTTAGGTATGCTTTTTGTAATGTCATGTAGTACTTGTTACAAAATTATATGGAACAAGTGTTTAGTAGAGTGCAATTCCTTAGAGAAAAGATCAGGCTGTTAAATTCACCAAATGAATTTTTGTCTTTACCGTTCTATCGGTAATAGGAAGACGAGAGCGTGGCGTTGGCAAGGCATTTTCTTGAAACATGGTCATAAATACCAGATCTGGTTTAAGTAGTCACAAAAGCATGTACGGCATTCATTTTGCGCAGCATCGATATGCCGCTGGCCTTGTCTCTAAGAAAATACACTTTACCTATATATTTATCCATATGTTTTATGTCTCAACCTAGACTGTATTTCATTAAGCTGAGTATATGTATCCGCCAAAATAACATTTTCCACCAACAAAATCAGTCAATTTTCAACCCACCAATCAATGTTTAACAAACTTTGTCAGTAGCAAATATTGTATTGGTAGATAGTTAAATGTGCTGAAACGAAATATCTGGAGTTATATAAAATCTTCCAAATAAGAATAGGGAAGTTGCATGATTTTTTTTATAATGAAATTCGAAAAAGCATCAAAAAACATTATAAAATGCAGAATTTACGATTTTTTGAATGTATATTTTCTAACGCATGACGTCACGCCAATAAGAATCCGTTTGCAGTCACGTGATTGTGTTTACAAATTACAACATAATCTAAATATTTATTTTATGGAAAATAAATTTTATTTTGATATTCTTTTGTTATAATCGTTTTCTGCTTAATGGAAATTACGAGCAAATCACTTTTTCAAGCCTTTTAAAATATCATGCATCTTCCCTATTAGGCAAAAAATAAATATGTATTGATGTAAGTAGTATTATCTAAAGAAATAGTTGTATCTACAAAAGAATTTATTATCAGCATATTATAACACACAGATATTAAGATTCGTTTACTTAACTATGGATATCACAAAAAATTCAGATTTTGCGGCCGCACATTTAACCATTGAACATTTGCAACATCGATCTAAATAATTTGCTGGAGAGCCCGCCATTTGATTTTAAAACCTAATATTCTCCAAGTCTAGATTTAAAGCACTTATGTCAGCTTGATTTAAACTAAGGATGTGCCAAGATGTTTTGTATTGGTTATAATTGTATTCCGTCTACAAAAAATGAGAAAAGAAAATACAATACATTTCAATTTAAAAATACAATTTTGAGGATATAATATTTTTCAGAAATTTACAAATTTTATTTGGAAGAAAAGGGGACGGATCCAGAAATGGTCGCTCGTGAACTGAGGGAAATGCCAAAATATATAACAGATAAAAAAAAGGGACATACATAGACCAAAAAGAGTGGTCAGTAACAATGAAAATAAGTCACAGGAAGAAGAAGAAGAGGCAGCAGAACAAACGAATTAATGAAATGAATTAAAGAGGATTTGGGAAAGATGAGCAGACTTTTTATTGAAATAATACATTGTACTGTTATAAACATACCTTTCTAATATAAAGTAGAAACTTAGGAATAATATTTTTTAGGTTAAAATTTTTTAGCATGTTTCTTTTTTTAATTTTAAAATATCCATGTGGATTCACCCACCCTGTGTATTTTTTTATATATATTATGCTGGTTTATGGTTATATACTTATTTTATAATTAATCCAAAGTAAAAATTACTTTTTTCTACACTTTTTTTATTTATTATTTATTTATTTTGCGAACAAATATAAAATAATATGGTAATGTAGTATAAAGTGTATCCTCACCATTAACAAATTTTTAAATTCCTATTAGATTTTACTACGTGAGAACATTAGCAAGTAATCCTATTATTTGGATAGAAAGTTGTGTTATTAAAGTACACATAATTAATTGAGTGTGTTTATATAATGGTGAATAACTGGAAGAATGTTAGAAGTTGTTTTCAAAAAGGATTTTTCTGTGTGACCTTTCCATCTTTTCTGTACATTTATGATTTAAAGTAGGTCTGCTGATTAATATTGGACAAGAAAATATAAGTGAGAATTAAGACTTCCGCAGATGGAAATGAAATAGGTGTAAAAATTAACTGCATATGTTCTAGGAGATGGTACTTCTCTGTTTAATACCATTGGAAATAGCTTATTTATTCTTGTGTTATGCATCATAAACGCTTTTGAATGCCTATTCTGGCCAGCACTGTATATATACCTATAGTATTGATATAATATATATTTATTGCTGATTTATCAGCTAATATTTATTGCAAAATTTTACCTTCATTATAGAATTTTATAACCACTCTTAACATTTCTTCATTATTACAATGTGTCCCATGTCTCAAGTGGATACACCTTTGATATTTCGGTTATTATTCAACAGATCAATTTCAAATTTTTCTCTGTTATAAAATCCTTCAAGGCGCATATTTTCAAGATTTTCAATTGTCGCACCAACCCACTACCTACATTCAAAAATGATATTTTTCTATATTTCACTTAGCGTTAGAGATACTGCAAAAATTGATTAAGAAAAGTTGTTCAGAATAAAAAATACCTCGGATATTGTTTCATCAAAATATATCTATTTTGATATTTTTCAAAAATTTTGCAATTGTCAAGAAATTTACTTCTTAAAACTGTCTAGATTTGAGCAAAGATTGCTGTGGAAACGAAAACAAAAATTACACTTCTTGTACTTTTTTGTTTCCACGGCAATCTTTGGTCAAGTCTGTATACAATTTTAAGAAGTAAACTTCTTGACAATTACAGAAAATTTTAAAAATATACGTTATTTTGATGAAACTCACTATAGAGGTATCTTTTAATTCGGAACAACTTTTCTTAATACATTTTGGCTGTATTTCTAATGCTAAGTGAAATATAGAAGAATCTCATTTTTTAGTGGATACAGTGGGCTGGTGTGACAATTTAAAATGTATTGAAAATCATAAAAAGATGCGCCTTGAAGAGTTTCATAACGGAGAAAAATTTGAAATCAATCAAATAATAACCGAAATGTCAAAGTGTGTCCACTTGAGATGTACACACTGTATAATTTTTATTTACTATAATAATAATAATAAATTTGATTATTCTATGAAAATTTACAAAAGAAAATAAATTACATATATGTGCTTAAGCTTTGATCTCAAAACTTTCTTGCACACCTAATTCACTATTAGTACACAAATGTCATGCTTCATTTATTTTAACATAGGTTCACTGTGAATGTGTTTTTTATTGAATTATTTTATAATTACATTCTTACCATTATACAATTATTATGTCACCCTGTATTTATCATTGAATTACTCCATTTAATTGTGAATTTTATGACACTGTTTTGTAGTACCCCTCATAGATAATTAGTTTATCATTAGTGCATATTATTTTAATTTTCGAATAATTTTGTGATACTCTATCTCATCATTGATTTACCATTGATACATATGTTACATTAATTTTACATTATTTTACCATTATTACTTAATATCGCATTCATTGTTGGTTTATCATTTACTGCACATAATAGTGGTAAAATGCAACATTTTTACCACTATTACACGATTATATTGTATTCTGCTTTCATCACTGATTAACCGTCTAGGCACACAGTATTGTCGCGTGTTTCCACCCTTAGGAAACTACCCCTTGCAAATTCCGTGGGTTCCAAAAATTATAACAAGAGATGTCCACTAACACACTTTATTAAATATTTACTGGATACTTCACAATACTATTATTAATTTAAATACACTTTTACTGACTAAAATCACAATGTTTATTACTTTGTTTATCTTTGAACTCTTAACCTCACTTTCTATACTTTCTCAACTTCTGAACTTTCTGAACTACTCGCTGAGAATGCGTCTTTTATACCTAAAAATGACAGATCTCGATTTTTCTGTGATGACGCCACCATTCTCTAGATCATTCCAGATGTCACCAGAACTAACTTCTTCTGGTAGGTTTCTCGAGTAGGTGCAAATACACTACTTTTTAGTAACCAACATAACCTCAAATTTTAAGGGGTGCAACATATTACACTGCCCCCTCCTTAAGCCTGAACGTCCCGGTCAGGCAATTCAGCCTCTTTCACATACTTCCAGTCTATCCAAGTGTACGATCTTCATCTTGGACTTTTTGTTTCGTTGAATACGATAGACGACATCATTAATTCGGGTAATAACAGTATAAGGTCCATCCCAAGGAGGTTGAAGTTTCGGGGATCTCCATTCCTTCCGCTGTGGGTTGTACAGCCAAACCAGATCCCCCACCTTGAATCCCCCTGTACTGGCATTCTGATCATAACGAGCCTTCAAGCGGTTACTAGTTCTGTTCATCTGCTCTCGATCATTCTTCGGCTGTTCTCGGCTTCCATTTCTGTAGTTGCTCATCGAAAATGGTTCTCCACGGGCAGCACAATTTTTACACTTGCGACACCAGGCCTCCACATCCTGGCGACTATTAACCCAATAGAACTGTTCCCGTGCTCTACTCAATGTCTTGTTTATGCCGAAGTGTCTGCTGGACGTTTCATTATGTGCTTCCTGGAGTACTTCTGGTACACGACACCTGGGAATCACTAGACGCATGGCAACCTGCTTCCCATCTGGGCTTTCCCATGCTCTCCTCAAAAGCCCATCTACGACCGTAAGTGAATCCCATTGTGACCATAAAGCCTTCAGCCCCACTTCTTTGTTGGAAACATCCTTCCATGTTGGACGTGTTCCCTCTTCTTTTGCTCTCAACATGGGTCCGATTTCTACATCACGCAATTGCTCTTGCCTCAGAGTTTTCTTTGTCCAACTGTCTGGAAGATCGACCTTGACAATGTTGACTTCAACCATGTTCGGCAATTTTCCCACCTGAGGGTAGCGCTTGCAATCTTCCTTGTCTGGTTTTCTGGATAATGCAGGAGTTTTGACTGCCTGCGTTGTCAACAGCCTGGTTTTCTCACATTGGTCGTTCACTTTTGACAAAATAAATTGTTCGTTCCCAATCCTTAACATTCGCTTTCCTACGTCAACAATAAATCCATACTGTTCCATAATGTCCAGTCCCAAAATGAAGTCATCCGTAATGTCAGCCACGATGACCCTGTGGTCGAACCTTAATTGTCCAATCTGCAAACCCAGGTCTACTTCTCCATGAACCTTAGCCCTGTCCCCCGCAGCTGTCCGGACGATCACTTATTCATTTTGCCTCTTGGTAATCTTTATGCCCGATATAAATCCTGGCCGTACTATTGATGACGTAGTACCTGTGTCGATGGTAAACAAACATTTTCTTCCGTTCACATATCCATGCAACAACAGTCTGCTTGCGATTCTTCGAAGCTGGGAAATCTTAATTTCTCTGGGGGCACTGCATTCCCTAGCCAGAACAACCCCCCTGGTATTGTTTTCCTGCTCCTCTTCAAGATTCACAGCATTTACTCGACTCTCCGAATTCTGCTGTCGACAGTCTCGCTTCATGTGTCCTACCTTGCCGCAGTTGTAACATTTAATACCACCACTCGGCTTTCCTTTATTTTGTGGTTTTTCCTGCTTTCCGAGGCCATCCAATTTATCGCATAATTTGGTGAATATTTTCTGCATCTCAGTCAGCAAGAGGTTCTGGTTCATTTCTGGTTGCGATTCTTCAAGAATCACAGCTCGGACTCTCCTTGGAGTATCTCTGTAGGCGGCTTCTACTTCAAGTGCACGCACCAAAGCTTCGCTACTACTTTGGTGTCTTGTCAGCCTCAGAACTCGCCTGACCTCTTCGTCCCTTATGCCATCTAAAAAGGCCCCTACGGCTAATTGTTCCTGAAATTCTCTAGGTGCACTCGGATACGCCAGGTGTGCCAGTCTCTCTATCGCAGCTTCGAATTCCTGTAAACTCTCCCCAGCTTTTTGCATCCGGGATTTCAGCTGAGCCTGGTATAATTGGGCAAGGTGTTGATCGCCATACCTCAAGTCTAATGCAGCTTCCAAGACTTTGAAGTCCCTTTGTTTCTCCACCGGGATAGTCTGAAGTAATTCTGAGGCCTGGCCCCTTAACGCCAGAACTAATGCCATGGCCTTTTCCTCGTTATCCCAGTTGTTCGCACATGCTGCTGCCTCAAACTGCCTCTTGTACGTTGTCCATGAGCTTTGGCCGTCAAAGGAGGGAGGTTTTAACTGGTGACCTGATGATACCACCTGCTGGCTTCCTCTATCTCTCAACTGTCGTTTAAGTCGCTCCACTTCTCCTTCGAACTCACTCATCTTTCCTTTGATCTGACTGACTTCGGTCTCAACTACATCTACTTTGTCTTCTACCTTATCTACTTTTTCTTCTACCTTGTTTATCTCATCTTTAACTTCACATTTTAGTACTTCATTGGCAGAAATGATAGTGTCTTGTTGTATTTTCATTTGTTCATTCAGAATTTTCCTTAATTCTTCTTGGCGTCTTTCTTGTTCCTCTTTCTCCTCTTGACGTCGTCTTTCTTGCTCTTCTTTCTCCTCTTGCTGTCGTATCTTCAGGTCCTCCATCATTTTCTTCAATTCATCTTTTTCTTCTTGACGTCTTCTTTCTTGCTCTTCCTTTTCTTCCTGGCGTCTTCTCTCTTCATCCTGACGTCGTTTTTCTTGCTCTTCCTTTTCTTCTTGGCGTCTTCTCTCTTCATCCTGACGTCGTTTTTCTTGCTCTTCCTTTTCTTCTTGGCGTCTTCTCTCTTCATCCTGACGTCGTTTTTCTCGCTCTTCCTTTTCTTCTTGGCGTCTTATTTCCTGGTCTTCCATAATTTTCTTTAATTCATCTCGCTCTTCTTGACGTTTTCTCTCCTGTTCTTCTTTGTCTTCCTGCCGTTGCTGCGCCATCATTTTTTGGAATTGTTCGAATAAGTCCTGTATTTGTTTATCGGATGCCATACTTCTTGTTGTTACGGGCATACGATGAAATTAAAATAAAATAAATTTAACTGTCACGTCAATATCAGAACTTTCCAGACAAATCTCGAAATAGCACGAAAAAGTCTTATCCAGAGTCTCTTGTCACTATCCAGTTCAGAGAATTTAATAATCTCCACTAATGTCCAAATAGAAAAGTTCTAGAAATTTTCACGCACTAAATGAGTCTTTTTCAGTGTCTCTATCACTTCTCAGTTCAAAGGATTTAATTATCACACTAATGTCCTAATAAAATGTTCTACAATGTCTCAAAAATGCACTTAACACTATTTTCCTGTCCGAAAATAACCCTCGAACAATGTCCAGTAAATTAGTCCACTGTGTTAGCACTAAACCTCGAGAATACGTCTCGAACACTCCAGCACAACTTCAAAGCTCCTCTTGTCATAAAATTCCGCTTTCTGACACCAATTGTCGCGTGTTTCCACCCTTAGGAAACTACCCCTTGCAAATTCCGTGGGTTCCAAAAATTATAACAAGAGATGTCCACTAACACACTTTATTAAATATTTACTGGATACTTCACAATACTATTATTAATTTAAATACACTTTTACTGACTAAAATCACAATGTTTATTACTTTGTTTTTCTTTGAACTCTTAACCTCACTTTCTATACTTTCTCAACTTCTGAACTTTCTGAACTACTCGCTGAGAATGCGTCTTTTATACCTAAAAATGACAGATCTCGATTTTTCTGTGATGACGCCACCTTTCTCTAGATCATTCCAGATGTCACCAGAACTAACTTCTTCTGGTAGGTTTCTCGAGTAGGTGCAAATACACTACTTTTTAGTAACCAACATAACCTCAAATTTTAAGGGGTGCAACATATTACAGTATTTTACCATTATTACGTATTTTACCATTATTAGTATTTTACCATTACCTCGTATTTAACGTTACGTTATCAATAATGCCCAATGCATTGCATTATTTTTACCATTATTACACAATTATTATTTTGTAACCCACTTTCATCACAGATTTACAGTCAATGCACATTATACATTATTCTACCACTATACACAATTTATATCATATCTTATATATTTATCATTAGGTTGCCAATAATGCACAATGCGTTGCATTATTTTTACAATTGTTACATAATTATATTGTAACCCACTTCATCACTGGTTTACCGTTAATGCACATTATACATTATTCTATCATTAATACACAATTACATCATACCTTATATTTATCATTAGGTTCCAATAATGCACAATGCATTGCATTATTTTTACCATTATTGCATAATTATTTTGTTACCCACTTTCATCACGGGTTTACCGTTAACCCTTTCCAGCCAGTGATGCCATATGGCGTCGTTGTGGTACCAATGTATTAAATCTACAAACAGAAATAATTTTTGCTGTAGATTTAGAAATTAATTCCTCTATAATCTTATAGATGACGTACGCTAAAAACTTTAGTTCTGTTACGAGATTCTGTATGAAATGGCGTATTTTTGTCAGCTGTGAATTGATAGTATTTTCAGTGGTGTAACAACAGTTTGTAAAAAGTTTTGATTCTTCGTGTTTTATCACTATATTATAAAGTTTTTGCATAAAAGGTAAGTTAAAGTAGCAGCTTATAAATATTTTATAACAGCAAGCTAAGTTTTTACCATATATGATAGGTCAAAACTGTGTGACTCCATATGGAGTCAGTGGTCATTTAGAAGGAATATGTATTCAACCATAAAATTGTGATTTTGAATAAAATCGCCATGAGTTTTTTGTCAGATTTGGTTTTTCTTATTTTTTTTTTTTTAATTTTTTTACGTCATATTTTATATCAACGTCTTGGCGAAATTTAGCTAATAATAGTTATTCCACCACCCATGTTGAATTGCTTTCAACATTTCATTGGCGACAATTTATAATTCGAAGGACCTGAATATAATTTTATTTTTAGATGACTAGAGCAGGATTGACTGAAGAAGAAGAACGACATTTACTGTTACTTCTAGAAGGAGATGTATCTGATTTGGATATTGAAGAATCAGATGACGATGGTGAGATAGAAATTACTGAAGTACAAAACTATTCAGCATCTACTGTAATACAACGTGGAATGAACTATGAGGAAAGAAATGAGGAAGAATATGACTCTGAGGAGGAAATACCATTGGCTGTCCTTTTTGATATTCAAGCGTCTAATAAATCAAATCGTGCTCCTAATTCAAGAAAGAAAAAAAGGAGGAATATCACTGGAGGCAGAAAGATTTGGATGAAGTAGCTTCAGTATGTGAAATTAATTTTTCAGATCCACCTGAACTAGAACTAACACCGATGACTTATTTCAAGTATTTCTTTGATGACAACATAATACAGAATATTGAACATCAAACAAATTTGTATTCTGTAGAGAAAACTGGCTAATCTATCAACACAACATGCAGAGAAATACAGCAGTTCCTAGGTATTCATATTTTGAGCAGCATTGTGAAAATGCCAAGTTACCGAATGTATTGGGCCGAATCTACGAGGTATTCACCTATCGCAGATATCATGTCTAGAAATAGATTCGATAAACTAAGAAACTACATTCATCTAAACGACAATAGTAGTATGAAATCACCCGATCATGCGGAGTATGACAAATTATTCAAAGTTCGACCGATCATTGATGCAGTACGTTCAAATTTTTCAACAATTGAAGCAGAAGAGCACATGTCAGTGGATGAAATAATCATTCCATTCAAAGGCAGAAGCAGCTTGAAACAATACATCAAGAATAAACCTCACAAGTGGGGGATAAAGCTGTTTGCTAGAGCTGGTGTGAGCGGAATAGTGTATGATTTTAAGGTAATATTGGCAAAGGTACAGTCAAAAATACTTCGGAACTCGGGATAAGTGGTGACATAGTCATGAGGATGGTGGATAATATGCCAAAACATAAAAATTATAAATTGTATTGTGATAATTGGTTTACATCTGTTGAGCTCTTCTCCAATCTGAAGAGTTTAGGCATCCTTGCTACAGGAACTGTCAAGAGCAACCGAATTCCTGGTTGTAGTATGAAAGCAGATGATACATTGAAAAAATCTGGTAGAGGATCTTACGATAACTATACATATCAAGATATGATAATAGCTGTAAAGTGGTCTGATAACAAAGCCGTGCATTTACTTTCCACATATAAAGGAATTAACCCTGTTGAACGTTGAAGTCTTGCCAAGAAAAAGTACATTCAGGTACCATGACCAAATATAGTGAAGGAGTATAATATGTATATGGGGGGTATCGATCTTCACGATATGCTGGTATCACTGTATAGACTAAATATTGGTGTGAGAAGGTTTTACTTGCGTATTTTCTGGAATATGATAGACATGTGTATTGTAAATTCATGGCTACTATACCGAAGACATATGAATCAAAAAAAAAAAAGGACAAGCCATTGATTGTTTTTCGTTCAGAAATAGCCCACGGTCTTGAGTGCGGGAAAAATTGATCCCCGTAAGAGGGGCCGACCTCTTTCCGATGTAAGTAACACTCCATCACCCTCTCCTAAAAGAAATGTTACAGCAGTTCCTATAGATGATATACGCTATGACACTGTAGACCACTGGCCTGTGCATATCTCAACAAAGCAAAGATGTAGGTTTTGCATTTATGCATATTCCCGTATAATGTGCGAAAAATGTAAGATGCCCTTATGTTTAACAAAGGATAAAAACTGCTTTAAATTATTCCATTGTAAATAACTATTATTCATGATAATTCAATAAATAATTTATTGTTCAAACTTTTTTCATTTTAGCATATATTTGCCCAGTGACTCCATATGGCGTCAATTCATTTTGGCACTAAAAATGTAAATATTTTAGTTTTTCTTTGCATATATATGTTTAGTAGTATCACTGTGAATTAAAGAAAAGCTAAAAGAATTTTTTCTTGACCTGGATAATAATTCGGGCTGGAAATGGTTAATGCACATTATACATTATTCTATCATTATTTCACAATTATATCATACCTCATATTTACCAATAATTCACAATGCATTGCATTATTTTTACCATTATGACACAATAATATTGTAACCCACTTTCATCACTGGATTACCATCAATGCACATACATTATTCTACCATTATTACACAATTATATCATACACTATATTTAACATTGGTTTACCAATAATACACGCATATTGTTGTCATACTTCATATTTATCATTGATTTATTATAGAACTATCATTGATGCTCCTTTAAATTTTATCGCTAACGTACCAGTAAAATATCATTAGTATACCATACCAATAATACCATTCAAGAGGTTCATAACACATAACAAAATACATTAAGTCCCAGTCCATTATAACACATTGAAATCTTATTATGTATTCAATGGTGTATTTCTAGCAGGGTTACCCTTTCCACTGTACATAAAGAGTGTAAAAGCAGTTACGCAAATATAATTTGTAAAAAACTCAATGTTAAAAAAGACTCTCTGCAATTTTACTCTTTTTTAAATTACAAAAGGAGCGATTATACTTGTGGACAATATGTATCCATATTCAATAATGATATTGAATTTTATATTATTTTGCAAATTATTTTGCTTCAAAATCAGGAAATATTTTTCTTTTGCCAAAAATGTATAGGTGTTGAATACGACCAACATTTTAACGCGTACCATGTTCATATATCTAATTTAGAATCCTTTTCAATTATTTCTGTCCATGATATACTTGGACAATCACTTACTTTAATAAAAACAGCGGCAGGAAAAACAATGCTGAGAGCGAAAGAATATTTTAAAATTATTTAAACGTACAAATTATTTTTAAGAAAAATTAAATAGTTATATGTATCATTTCAGTTTTCATTCTTTTAAAAAAAATTTAGCACTATCAAAGCTCTTTAGGTACTATATCAGTTTTGAGCAAAACAGAAATTATTTCAGTCATTGGCGTCCATTTTTATTGAGAAAAAAGATCGATTTTTAGACAAGTCATATTAGGTATTTTTTTTACTGAAAGCTAATGCAATATCAGCATGCTTTAGAACTGCTATATCCAAAATTTAACGAAATTATTATTTTTCGTTTTCGAATTATGGCCCTCTTAAAATTACATTTACAATTACACAGTTGTTAATATTTGAAAAATGTAATTTTTTATTTTTAATCAAAATGTCATTAAATTTTGGATAAGGTGTTCCAAAACATGCTGATTATATTAATCAGCATGTTTTTTTAATGTTGCATTAGTTTTCCAGTAAAAAATGCTTAATATGACTTCTCGAAAAATCGACCCTTCTTTTCTTAATCAAAATGTAAAGGTCTTTGATACCGATCCAAATTTATTGGAATTCTAGATTTTAAATAATAATAATAATAATTTTCATTGTCCATGAGATCATACAAAAATGATATGGGACACGTCAAACAACTAATATTAGAATAAAAACATTCAAGATATAAACAGTCAACACCATAAAGTCAAAAAATACAAAATACATACATAATACAAAATAATTACATAGAAGAATAATACAGATATGTAAACATTTAAAATACATAATTTAAATAGTCAGACACGGAATAAAAACAGTTGTCTACTAGAACATTTTTTACAGCATTTTTAAAACTTTTAATTGAATTAATTTCTTTAATGTGTTGTGGCAGCTTGTTGAATAGTTTTATTCCCATGAATTTGGGACTTTTTTTGTATATTGATAAAACATGAATGGAAATTTGTAATTCATTTTGATTTCTAGTTTGGTAATCGTGGAAAAAATTATTTTTTAGAAAATCTTCATAATGGAGTTTTACAAACATTACTATTTCTAATATGTACACACAAGCAACTGGCAAAATTTTTAGTTCTTTAAATACATTTTGACATAAAGAGTATTTGTTTGTACCAGCTATGTATCGAACTGCCCGTTTTTGCATTTTAAATACTATATCAACATGATGTGAGGATCCCCAAAAAATTATGCCGTAAGTTAGCCTAAAAAAAAATTGTGCATAGTAAAACGATAATAAAACGGATTTATTAACAATATCTCTCAGCCGATATAATGCAAAGGAGACAGATGCCAAATGTTTACAAAGTACGTCTATATGATATTCCCAGCTTAAAGCATTATCTATATATAGCCAAGAAGACCATATATTAACAGAAGAACATAAGCAAGCCCGCATTCTGTTTTGTTTAAATTATGTCTATCGCCCGTTGGAGTTTTGGAACAATATATTTCCACTGGATGTGGAAGTAAACTTACTCCTAAAAATTTTGTTAACTGTACTTTTTCCAAGGACATTCCGTCTATTTTTAATATTGCATTATTCTAGGGGTAAATTGAATAAACACTGTTTTATCTTTGTTTACTAATAATTTATTGTTGTAAAACCACGCTGTTAGCTTGTTTAACATATTTTGTGCCGTCTCCCTTAGGTTTACAATATCAGTACTCGCATACATAAGACGTATCATCAGCGAATAATGTTAAATTATTACCACCGATAATTCCTGATAAGTCATTCACAAACAGTATAAATAATAGAGGCCCTAGGACTGACCCTTGGGGTACACCACGAGACATATTCATTACATCAGAGAAGTGACTTTTTATTGCAACTTGTTGTCTTCGATCAGACAGATACGACTTCAACCAATCACCACATTTGCCTCTAAAACCATACGACTTCAACCAATCACCACATTTGCCTCTAAAACCATATTTATTTAACTTATTAATTAATATATCATGATCAACAAGATCAAAAGCTTTACTTAGGTCCATAAATATCCCAAAACATTTTTTATTGTTATTCAAATTTTCATATAATTTATCAAGAAAACTAAGGATAGCTGATTGAGTCGATCTGCCTTCTCGAAAACCATGTTGTATATTGCACAGTATCTTATATTTAGTTATGAAAGTAGTCATTCTGTTAAACATAACTCTCTCCAATATTTTTGAGATAGCAGATAGAAGTGAGATAGGACGATAATTACCAATGAAAGACATGTCGGTCTACATGACACCAAAAATTACATTCAATAAGCCCTTGACTATCACCATTGGAGATAGAAAGGAATGGATGACAGGTGGTCCTGATGCTTTACGCAGAGGCCTGGTCTGGTATACTGACGGGTCCAGGATGGAATCAGGAGCTGGAGCAGGAATACATGGTGTGAGGCCAAGAGAGAGTATAAGTCTCTCCCTTGACTGACTCCACTGACAGAAATTCTGGCTATACTCGAGTGTGTACGCGAGAATGTTAAACTACGATACGTGAACCAGCAGATCTCAATCGCAACAGACAGTCAGGCGGCACTTGGGGCACTAGCCTCTAACAAAGTGTCTTCCAAACTGGTTTGGGACTGCCACGAAGAGCTTAAAATTCTGGGTGAGCGGAACAGAGTAAGGCTACTCTGGGTGTCGGGCCATACCAGTATAGAGGGCAACGAGAAAGCTGACGAACTTGCTAGACAAGGAGCAGCGAATATATTCTATGGCCCAGAACTTGCGCTGGGTATCACAAAAGGCTCAGCCAGAAAGGTAATTAAAGGCTGGGTCAAGAGTAAACACAACCACTACTGGAGAAATATTCCAGGAAATCGACATGGGAAAACATTTTTCAATGGACCATGTTCAAAACAAACTGAAGAACTGCTCACAAGGAACAGGACTCAGCTGAAAATCATAACAGGTCTTCTGACGGGAAACTTTCCCGTCAAGAAGTACCTGCATTTAATTGGAAAGTTTGCTGGCGACCTTAACTGCAGACTGTGCGGTAAGGTACCAGAAACTGTAGAACATATTATACATGACTGCGAGGCACTGGTCCATACAGAATGGCTATTCTTGAGTAGATTATAATTGGTTTCTATTTTATTAAAAGTTGCTGTTGAAGTATTTGGTAATTGAACAAAATATCGATTAAAATGATTAGCTATTAAATTAGTGTCATATATACAATCATCGTTAATTTTCATGCACTCAATGTCGTTATGCTTAGCTTTATTATGATTTATATCTTTATTAATAATTGACCACGCAGCTCTAGATTTGTTTGAGGAACTATAGTATAATTGGTCATGTAATTTTTTTGCAGCTTTAATAACATTGCGATAAATTCTTTTATATGATTGGTAAAACTGTTTATCTTCCTCTCTATCGCTTTGACTCATTGCCTTGTACAAAAGTTTAAGTTTTTGAGACGAAATTTTTATGCCTGTTAGCCAGTTTTTTCTCTCTATCTTTTCTCTATCTTTTTTATTGTAGTGAGCGGAAAACTAATGTCGATATAATAAAGGAGACTACTCAAAAAATGTTTAAATCCATCATTTATGTCTGCAGCGTTTAACGTGTCTAACCAAGTTTCTTTGCTTACATGCTGTTGAAAGGTTTCATGGTTGTTCCTAGTAAACAACCTTGTTTTTACATTGATTTCATTATATTTAATGTTATTAGGTATATGACTAAGAAGTATTTGTGCAGTATGATCTTATTATATTTTACAATCAATATTAAAAATGCTATCGTCCATGTTAGTGCACATATAATCTAACCCTGTTGCAGTTGTTTTACTATATCTAGTAGGCTCATTAATATGGCATGTAACATTATAAGAACCAAGGAGATCAAATAATTGATATTTACTAACTTATTTGATAAAAAATCAGTATTCCAATTGCCACATAACACTATTGGTGACTTGTCCTTTGAGATATTATTTAAAATTAGTTCCAGTTCTTGACAGAAATAGTTTAGATCTCTCGTTGGTGATCTATACAATGCTATAATTTTGAAACTATAATCTTCACTAAATTTTATTTCAACACCAACTATTTCTAAATCTTTTTCGACAGTTTTCTTGTTTATTTCAGCAATTTCTTTTATATTTACATTTAATGAAGATTTGTGAAATATGATGACTCCCCCGTTTTTAAAATTGGTTCTACAAAATGCTGAGTTTACATTATATCCTCTTATACAAACAGATTTCAGTTCATGTGGTTGAAGCCAATGTTCAGTGAAACATGCAATATCAATATTTTGCAAATTTAACTCAATTTCTAATTGATCTATTTTATTCCTCAAACATTGTACATTCTGATGAAAAATTTTAAATTTCCTAGCATTATTACTATTGACTAAATGCTATACATCACTGACGTATTTAATTTTTTGTTTTTGAATTTCTATTTTCTTTTGCAGTACAGGACAGTTTAAATCATAAATAGAGTGTTGAATGTCAGAATTAGCATTAATAGTTTCAGTAGCTTCAATACAGTTCAGGCATTTAGAGATATCACTATTACATAAGTCAGTTGTATGTTCACTTGAGGTGCATTTAAGGCATCTAGAATCATTACTACATTGCTCCCTTTTGTGACCGAAACCACCACATTTAAAACATCTGAGAACACTTACATAATCAAATACACGACACCTTGCCCAATCCAGATACAAAAAACCTGCCTTCATTATTCTTTTATAGGACTCTGGATCGCATTCTAAAATGGCCATATATTTAGTTCTCATTTTCTTAAAGACTCTCACGTTTATTAGTTGTGAGTCATGGTTCAGAGCGGTATTCTGTCGTTTTAGATACGTAATTAATTCGTCACCTGTCATTTCATTTTCGATATCCATTATTTTAATTGTAGGATTTTTTAATTCAGGAGCATCTATTCTGTATGACTTCCCTAGCTTCTTTTCAATCACAGTTTTAACTTTATTGACTTCCATTTTACTGTTACATTTTATTACAACTCCCTCTTCTTTAGCACTTCTTATTCCGTTTATACCAACTTCTAGAATAGAAGGATTTACGCACTTTTGAACAGCTTCCAGGGTTTTCTTGATCTTTATTTTTTGGTTTCACTATCACTACTTCACTGGCTACCCTAGCGTAACTTCTAACTTCACTAGTACTACAGACTTCATTACCTTTTGGTTTTATGCAATTTAATACATTTCTTATTTCAGATATTTCGGATGTTAATTGGTCTCTTAGACAACAGAATTCATCCTTTAATTCCCATACATAATTTAGTGCTAGATTACAGCTGTCGCAAAACCACATCATACCTTTACATTTTTGTATACTTTGCAAATCTAATGTAGACATATCAATACACTTTAAATGAAAATTTTGCTTCCATTTTCCAAAACACTTAACAGTTGGGTCTTTACTTTTAAACTTCACAGCACATTTTCCACAAACTGGTTCGTCCATTTTAGATCATGGATAAATATATTTTTGTGCAGCAACCACTGGCGGAAACAACTTTCCTCAGTTGTAGATAACCAAATTTGCATATCAACACAAATAATAACTGTGACTGTTGAAAATGTTAATCCTTTTTCTAATATATATTTTGTTTCTTTAATAAGATTATCCATATTGTTGCAGCTTATATTTTAAAACTATTCATAGAAAGACTTAGCCTAACTAAAGAAATGTGGGCCTTTTGTTAATTTTTATCTTAATTTTATTTAAAAGTAATATTTTGTTTTTATTTCTAAATCACATCACATTTTTTAATATATCACAAAAGTTATACGAAAAATGGAGTTCTCTAACAATGATGGAAGCATCGAACATACTTCATATGCTCCAGGATATATAATAAGCTTCAATCCTTATTGATCAGCTGGAAACAGGAGCATTTGCTCGATTGTTTTATGGGTACGCTATTATTTATTATTTACTAGCAGTATGTTACCTTTATCTACTATAAAAATATAACTATTTTTAGGTGAAAAAGTTTTCGTTAATGTTTTACAAATTATAAAGAGGCATCATATCGAAAAGCTTCTGAAAAAATTTGACATGGGGGCACAAATATTATTTGAACATAATTTGGAACAGTGGCGCCAACTGATGGGTATTCCACTTGAGAATAGAGCTTTGATCACTAACAGATTCGAATCGGCTCCATCTACTTCTGATTCTGATCGTGCCTCACCGGGTAGTTCATTAAGGTATTCTCCCTACTCATCAGAATCTCCATCTGGCCCAGGAAGTAAAATAGTGCTCTCCAAATTTTTAAATGAATCTCCCAAAGCTTCCATGCTATCAGAGTATTTCAAAAAGTTTTCTAAATTTGAAGACGAACAAAGAAATGCTTTAATAGAAATTATTGCTCGATACTTTGAGGACAATAGAGTTCCCATGACTATGAAAACCAGCTATCGCTTAGAACAAGAAATTATTGAGACATTTCCAACCGAAAAACTGGTAATAAATTAACTAAAAGGATCTTGGCATAACATATCGATTAACCTTTTGTATAATTTTAGGAATATTACCGTACAAGTAAAAGAGGAAAACTCTACAATAAATGGCGAAATTCAAACATATCATTTAAACATGCAGTTTCGGACTATCTCTCACCAAAACCTCAGATACTGAAAGAAAATAAGGAGCCTCGAACGAAACTTCAATTTGGTAAATAATATATAACTTATTTTATTTGGAGTTCAATTTTATTTCCATTCATAATATGTATACCAACCATTAAGGCCATGTTTAAGTTTCTTAAGGGAGGTTTTTTAATGATTTTTCGACTTTGTCAAAAATGAAAATTGATTAAAATTTGAATATATTATGACAGTTTTTACAATATTCTAGGTAGTAGCTATACTTTTCGATATGCAAATACGTAAAAATTGAAATCCAAAATTTATTTTAATTTCCGGACTGAAAAAATTATTAACTTTTTCTTCAAGAGTCAGAAAAACATGATATTTCTTAACTCATTTCAAGACATTAAAGTTTGACACTTGCCGTTAACATTAACAACGGAGGTAAAAATACTTTTTCTGAAATCGATCGGCAATGTCTACATTTTCGGCGCGATTTCAGATCGAAAAATGCACAATTCCAGTGTTTTAGTCCGTTGCTAAGAAACTATCAGAAAACAGACCGGAAAAGATCCGTTGCCAAGCAACAATCAACAAACCGTACGGGAATGTTACTTTCCCGGCCTAGGCCGGGAAAGTAACATTCCCGTACGGTTTTTTATGTATATTTTAGACAGTAAATAAATACACGCAGACAAACCAACTCACATTAAAATTGCATTTATTAGTAAGCTGTTAGATTGTAATGAAGAAATGTTATGTATTAATACAAATTCCTTAATTTATAATACTATTGATTATGATTTCAGAAAAAATAGTATGTGTATTTCGGTGTGAAAGCACATTCCCGGACTTCGATGCTTGTTGGCCTCGGCTAGCGCCTCGGCCAACAGTTTGCATCGTCGTCCGGGAATGTATTGCTTTCACACCTAAATACACAATATACTATTTCCTGACTCTGTAAGCGGCAGAAAAAGTAATATTCATAGCAACGCGTATTTTATTTAATACGCCGGCCATGAAGTAAAAGCAACTTGTATTGGCAGAGGTTAAGGGTAAGTGGTTATTAAATAATAACAAGTAATTAGATTTACTCTTTTTATTAAATACAACCTTTTGCTATCAGGAAGATTTAACAAGTGCAAGGCTTTACAGTTTTTATTCTCAAAATAAAATAGGTCCACGTTTGTTTATTTTAGTTATAGATTACTTATGAGTATAAATTAGAAATGAATGAATAGTACTTTTGATGGCCTACGCTCGGCTTCGAAGTTATACAAACAGTCATATATTAACATTATTTATGATGTGGACCCCCTAACTGTTTCAGCACAATTTATATTTTAATTTATGTTTATAATAAAGAGCAATACATTTTTACTTAGATATACAATACTCCCACTTAAAAATGGAGTGGTCATTTTAATACTTAAAATTCTAATCCAAGTTTTAATCTAACTGAAATAAACTAATAAAATGGTCAGCTATCTGTTCACCTATAGGAATATAGATTAAATTTACTACTTGCTTTTCAATTTATTCACGTGAGAAGTGATATTTTGTATCTATATGTTTTGTTCTTTTATGATTAGTCGGATTATTAGCTATTGACATACAACTTTGATTATCTTCATAGGGTAACTGCGGGAGTAATGGGTACACTTAAGGCATTTTCTAATTTAAAAATTGATATACCGTGCGTGTAGCGGAGCGCTAGGTATAGGGAGTAAAATTACAACATCGCGCGTGCCAGCTGGCTGAAATGAAATAACAGAGCTGGGATGCTCCGCCCGGCGGAGGAATTTACGGCAGCTATGTTGTCAGATCTCTCACGCTACGTGAATGTACATGCCTAATGGGAAATTACACGCACGGTATACGAAACAGTGGATTTAATCACAAAAAGGTATTAATCAAAAGTTACAATCAATCTATCGCTGACACAACCTCTTATCAAGAATTAAAGGAAAATCAAGATTTTACATATTTTTATTAACAAAAAAAAAATGTCACTTGTATGAGTAATGGACATACAGACATAGGTTATGGACACCAATTGTTGTAGTAGTGGTCACCACCCAAAAATCATATAAAACAATTAGAAAGTTTCTTCTGTCATATAATCTTGCATCTCAGGAACACTAAATAGCCCTCTATTGTTTTTTTGGTTCCTGGATGGTGCAAATTATATCTTCATTAAAATAAAACACATCATCTTTCAAAGGCCACTTCCAATCAAGCCCTGCCGGTGCCATTGATTTAATTTCAGCCCCACCATCATTTTTTTTTTAATATCTGACCTAAAATATATAAATATTTAAATAGAAAATATTTTCAAATTATAATTTCTTACCGGGATAATACTGATTTTCATATTTAACAATAACGTATGTTTCACTGGTTAGAACCATGGGTTCGGGTTCACTTATATCAAGATCTTCATCCTCATACTCTAAATCACCATTGGATTCATAATCAGATGAAGTATCGGAGTAGTGAGTGGGTTTCTTAATTTTACTTTTAACGTTCTTCTTAATACTTTCATTTTGTTTTTCTAATTTGCTTGCTTCAGTTTGCTTTATATCTTCAGCTTTTTTTATTTTCTTCTTCGACATTTCTTTTTTCTCTTGTTCTTCTCTCCAATATTGTCTGTATTTTTTGTCAGATACAACCGAAGGAAAAACGGCTCTCTTTCTTTTAGGGGCATCTTTTATTTGCGGTGTTGGAAATACCAAAATTTCTTTAAAAGGCGTGGGTACTTTAAACCCTTCTTTTTCCTTCTCTGCGTAGTATTTGTCAGCATTTTTCTCTGGTGTTTTCCAAAGAATGACTTTTGATATATCATTTAATTTTAGTGGACTTTTATTTTCAAAGTCGTTTGATTTGTTTCTAGGAACTACCACTACACTTAAAATGTTATTTTTGGATGATGTGTCTTTTTGGTCTGGGTTTATATTTTCTTTTTGTTCAGAGTCACATATTTTAGATGTAGAGGGTACATCATGATTCTTTTCTGATTCTATATTTTCATTTTGTATAGCCTCTTGGTACTGTTCTGATTCTCTATTTTCTGTCTCTTCTAGCTTTTCTGATTCTCTTTTTTCTTGCTGTTTATTAGTCTCACACTCTTTCTTCAACTGTCTCCATAATTTATATAGGTTCTCAGACTCAATATCACCAATCCATTCTACATTTTGTAAATATGTGCCTAAAAATGAGTCCAATTGTTGCTTATTTAATTTTTCTTCTATACCTCGAAGGACTATTGCATTGAAGTCAGTTGGTTTAATTTGAAGGTGCTGCTCCGATTTCTGATGTGAGCTAGGTGTTCTATTTGGTATACATTTGGAATAGTCAACGTTATTTTTGTCAAATGGATATAATCCCGTTTTTTTTAAATCCATTTTGAATAGTCTTTGGGATAGCATATTTTTCAAAAACTGTTTCAAGAATCATTCCAAAAGTTGCTCTAGTTATCTCTTTTGGAAAATTTTCAAATTTCCAAGTACGAACAGAAGAAGTCCAACCAGATTTTAGCGGTTTGAAGACAGCTACATCAGCTGGCTGAGTAATATGTGTTGTGTTGGGAAATAGAGAAATTAAAATAATGCAATGGTCTTCACATAACTGACTAACTTCCATAGTCAAATGGGCTTTTAAACCATCAACAAAATAAATAATGGGACGTTTTACGCAATAATTTTTGGTATCCGTTTATATGGATAAATAATCATGGGAGGAACGTATGTTCCATTTGCGCAGAAGGTCGCCATAACTGTTAACTGTTCTTTTTCGGAAGCAACCCTTTCATAAAAGTCTTCTGTGTTTTTGGCTGGCCCTAATACTTTCTCACTGCTTGGACACAGTCTAAATCCTGCCTCGTCTCCATTAAATATTCGATCAGCGTCTTTATGGATATTGTCTAATTGGTTTTCTTTCAAGTAAGCTAGTATCTCATCAAACCAATTTTCAATTTTGTCTCGGGTTACAGCTGTTCTAGCCTTGCTTATAGATTCGGCGTGTTTTTGCTTAATTTTTGGATGGCGTTTTAAAAAGCTGTCAAACAAAGCTCGTCCGGGTGTGCCATCGTTTCTTATATAACGAAGTTCTCTTCCACTGTTTCGTAGTATTTTTTGTACACTTAAAATAAGATTATTTTTATGGACTGGAAAGCCTTTGCTTGCCATTGCGAGTATCCAATTCTCTATGACAGTCTCCTCATTTTCTGTGAGTTCTGTTTGAGGTCCCATTTTACGTTTAAGTGGATTTTGAATACGTAATTTTCGAACAAGTGTTGTTCTGGGGATTCCATATTGTTTAGCAGCTTTTTTTTACTTATGCCAGTTTCAGAAACAGTTTTTACAGCCAACTTTAAATTTTCTTCAGAATATGCAAAAAATTTCTTATGTTCTTTCTTTTTAGGTGCCATTGAATCATATATCTTTAAAGAAAAAAAAAACAATTTAGCAAGATCTGTACTATATCCATTACTAAAACGCACATCTCCAGAGATGGTCACCACCATGACCATTACTAAACCATTTGAACTTTTTGATAGCCAGTAATGGTCACCATCCTTAGACCATGCTTTTTTCAAAATTTTATAATTCTACTTAAAATAATCAATCACTGCCACTGCTTACCTTTAATAATCAGAATTCACAATATAATACGCAAAGCTTTATTTAACTGCTAACAAACAGGATAAACGTCTTCTTAGGTCACTAATGAGTCTAGAAATAAAACAGCTGCATAGCATCCACCATTTTACAAATTTGTTTGACATTTGACAGTAGGCATGAGTTTTTATAGAAATACGTTTGGGACTACAGAGTAAATGAACTACTGAATAAAATGAACAACCGAATAATATTGGCGCGTAATTTAAATAGTTATTGAAGTAATAAAGTAAAATGTGATCATTACTGATGCAGTGACCATTACTCCTTCAGTTGCCCTAGATGGAAATTGATCTTTCAATTCAAAATTAATACTATTAAAAAGTTTTTTAAGCCAAATAGCTTCTTTAATTCTCTCATATAGAGCTATATATTCTGCTTCTGTGGAATAAGTTGCCACAGAATTCTGCCGTTTAGTATTCCAGGTAATAGTACAATTATTAAAGGCCTGAAAAATATAGCCAGTTGTACTTTTACGTGTTAACTCATCACTTCCCCAATCTGCATCTACATATCCGACAAGTACTTTACTAAAGTCACTTCTCACGTATGTTAATTTGAGTGTAAGTGAGCCCTTAATATATCTTAGAACTCTTTTAAGATATTTCCAAAGTTCAATATTATTTTTGCTTTGGTATCTACTAAGAATATTAATTGCTGCACAAATATCAGGACGTGTACACAACATTGCATACATTAAACACCCAATCAAATTTTTACATGGCGCTTCATAGTATACATCAGTATTAAGCGCCTTGTAATTCATTTTCATTGGCAATGGAGTTGATATACCTTTGCAATTCAACATATTAAATTTTTCTAACACTGATGTCAAATATGAGCTTTGGTCAAGTGTTATTTTATTGTCAGTTCGTTCAATTTTGATGCCTAAAAATAATTTTATTTCTTGTAAATCGACCATTTCAAATTTTTTCATTAGATATGATTTAAAACTACCGCCAGTAGCTATCACGAGATCATCAACGTACAGTATTATGTAAATATTTTTATTGATATGGCCATTATCTAAGAAATATAAGCATCGATCGACTTCTGAATTTTTAAAATTAAGTTCTTTTAATGTAGCATCGAATTTTTCGAACCAGCATCTAGCTGATTGTTTTAGGTCATAAATTGCTTTATTAAATATACAAACATAATTGTCTTTTGTTTGTATGCCATCAGGGACTATCATATATATCTCGTCTTTCAGAATTCCATTCAAAAAAACAGTTTTCACATCCATATGATGTATTGCTAAATTAAATTGATTAGCAAAAGCTAATATAAGCCTGAAAGTTGAAATTCGAGCCACTGGTGCAAAAGTTTCATTAAAATCAATTAAATATTGTTGACTAAAACCTTTTGCCACTAATCGTGCCTTGTAGCGCACGGGATTCCCGTATTCGTCATTTTTAACGGTAAACACCAATCTACAACCTATTAGATTTTTATTTTGGGGTTTTGGTACTAGAGACCAAGTGTTATTAGTTTTAAGTGAATTTAATTCGTCCTTTATTGCTTGCTCCCACTTAAGACGATCCCTACTATCTTTAATTTCATTATAACTGTTAGGTATATTTATTTTTATTGCACTAGCATACATTAATTGCATACTTAATTCGTCAAAAACATAATTGAGAACATCATTATAATTAGCTCTAGGACGTTTTTGAAGCCGTTCGCTCTTTCTAATTTCTAGTTGTTATTTTTACTAGTAGATAAGGATTCATTAATATGCACATCAAGCTTATCATCTGCTTTGGTTAAGACAGATTTATTTTCACCAAACTCATTGTCTGCTTTGGTTAAGACAGATTTATTTTTATTGAGCGGTGGCACCAGTTTAACTGCTTTGGTTAAGTCAGCTTTATTAGGAATTATTTATTTCTGGTGACTGAGAGGTTTCCATTGTCCCAGCTTTATTTGCCTTGGTTAGGTCAATTTTATGTATAAGTTGTGGGATTACTAATTTTTCTGCTGATCGTGAGACAGAGTTATTAGTTTGTGTTATTTGTGTTGGATTGACCTCTTTACATTTTAAAGGCGGTCGAAATATTTTATAGTTTATTTCGTCAATTATTACATCCCGAGCTTTAATAAATTTCTTGGTTTCATCTTTATTTAGAAGAAACAAATACATGTTACATTACCTAATTACATGTTTCTTGAGGGGGGACTACACGCGATACAACCCGCCGGAGCCAACCCGGGCGACACGCTTCGAAGACCGCACGGGCAACCCAACTTTTACGGGTTGGTCCCGCAATCCCTAAAGCACACCGCCCAGGCCGGCCCCAGCCAGCTGCATCGCATGTAGGCCCCTCAAAGGAAGTATTACATAGTATTATTATTATTATTTCATTCAAAAACACAATACAGAGATTCTTAATAAGTACTACACTTAGATTCAATAATACCTAAATTTGAAAGTGTATATGAAGCTAAGCATTTATTATTATTAGTTTAATATAATTTATGTACTTAAAAATGGCGGTAAGGTTGTGATATATTTACTAATTATTATCTACAGGACTGATTTGTTTGAGTTACAGAAATATCGCCTTAATTTCTTTTTTAAATTTGCGCGGAGTTGTGTCGTAGATTCCCGAAGATATCTTGTCTTGAAATTTATTATATATTATGCACATGCTGTTTAGTAAGGAGTAATTTCTAGTTATTTTAAAAACTGTGCTTTTAGGTCGCACTCTTCGGTCAGGAACATATAAATTTAACTTTGATATTAAGTAAGGACTATATAATTTATTATTTAAGATCTTGTAGAGAACATAAGTATGTTGAGTTCGTCTATAATCAAATTGTGATATTCCTAAGTTTTTACGTATTGGTTCATAATGCACAAAGCCGGGATTGATATTATTTTTCTTATAGAAAATATACTTTATAACTTTATACCGTTTCAATAGTATGTTTTAAGCTTTGTTTTAAGACCGAACTATATTCCAGGCGGCTACGCACAAAGGCATTATATAAATATTTAATGGCTTCTATATTTTAAAATCATATGTGGTACACTTTATGAATCCTAACATTTTATGGGCTTGTTTAGAGATTTGATTTATATGATTTTCAAACTTTAAATTTTGCTGGAATATAATTCCCAGATCTTTAATCTGGGTGCATCTATTTAGTTCTGTTCCGTTCGTCGTATAATTATTGAGATAAGGATTTCTCAAAGTAATGTAGGTAAGGACATGGCATTTATTTAGATTAAAATATAATTTATTCCTGAGTGACCAGGCATGGATAATTTCTAAATCGTTTTGTAAAATTGGGAATCGTTGTCGTTATTTATTTCTTTAAACATTTTAAAATCGTCAGCAAATAGTAGACTATCTGATGTAATCAAATCGGGTAGGTCATTGACAAAGAATAGGAATAGCAATGGGCCAAGGTTTGATACCTGTGGGACACCAGATTTTGCCAAAAAGGTACTCGATCTAACGCCACGGTGTGTTACAAATTGGCATCTGCGATAAAGGTAAGATGCAAGTAGCCTTATCAAATGATCACTTAGTCCACAATAAGCCAGTTTTGCCAGAAATATATCGTGGTTTACTTTATCAAATGCTTTGGCAAAATCTGTGTACACGGTGTCTACCTGACCACTCCCCTCAAGAATGAGGCTTACTTCATTGACAAAAGTAGCTAAGTTTGTTTCTACTGACTTTTTCATACAAAATCCATGCTGTTTGGGGGAAATATAGTTTTTAAAGTACGAATACAGCTTTTCATACAAAACATATTCATATAGTTTGGCAATATAATTTAGAACTGCAATAGGCCGATAGTTAGTGACTAGATTCTTATCGTCTTTTTTATGTATTGGTGTTAATTTTGTTTCCTTAAACTTACTAGGAAAGGTACCTGAGTTCAGAAATTTTTGAAAGAGTATAATTAATGGGTACATTAGGTAATCTTTGTAAGCTTTAAAGATATAGCAAGGAATATTATCAGGGCCCGCAGATCGCTTTGACTTTAGCTTTCTGAAGGCATTTTCCAATTCTTGTGCGGAAATTTGTGTCTAAACCTCTCTTTCTGTTTCATGTTCTGTTTTATTTCCTCCGTGTACCACGGAGGATAAGTTTTATAACACTTGTTTCCCCTAATTTTATATTTAGGTACACACAAGTCAAATATAGAGTAAAGTAAGGTATAAAAATATTCTACCACCTCATCTACATTTTCTAGGTGCCCTAAGGTAGTCCAGTCACAATTTCTTAAGAAGTCATAGAGTAGCGGAAAATTCGCACGCTTGAAATTATATTTGTTTTCAAGGTTATTCATACTTGTGTAAAGTTTTGTAAATAATAAACAACAAAATAAACAAACAAGCACAGACGTTAACAATACATTTAGTTTCTAATTACACACAACTTCTTGGTTCGAAAGTTTAAGAGTGAATGCCCTTAATCCTAGTTCTATAAACAATGTCTAAGATGTCAGCGTTATTCAACACACTAACAGTTTATTTTAAATACGTGACATCACGGGCTTATCTCAATATTTTACACGGCCTTTCCTGACTAAACTGGAGCGTCCCTGCCCCAGAAAATATCTACTTAACATTGTTATATAAAATAATTAAAAAAAAAAAAGTCAAGTCTTTTATAAATTGAAGTAATATAAGTAATAAATCAAACCACTAGGTTGTCCCAACTCCGTTGTACCACTTTCCTCATTTGGCTACCCACGTAGCAAAATAAATTTTATAAAGGCTGTTAGAACTGCTATACAACAAATCTTATAGAACCGTGAAAATTTTATAATGCGGTTAAATACCATTATACAATATCTATACAACCAAAAAGGGCCCACGTTTATAGAACATTTGGATACTATAAGAGTTCTATTAGAAAACTATAGAACTGTTATGAAACAACTGTAAGTTGGTTATAAAACTGTCCGATATGAGTATGTTATGATTACTTATACAACAAATACACATATGCATTTGGGAACTGATATACATATATTATATAGTGATTTTATACTGCGTTCTAAGCATATTTTAAGAACAGTTAAAAAACTCTCAAAAAAAGCATTTTAAAGGCATGTTATAATGCAGCAGGTATTGCAATTAAGTTTTATACAATTGTTTTGTTTCGTAGTGATGAAATTTGGAACAAAATTATCGCAAGAATGCCGTAAAATGTTGTTTGATTCTTACTTCAAATAACAAACTCAATAATGGCGCACAAGTTCCATTAAAGATGGTGAAGCGTATATCATTAACCAAAAACATATGATATTCGCTGGTAGCATGAAAATTTCCTTGCGCAGCGAAGTTTTTTGACACAATATGTATTTTGGGCAAAAAAAATTAAAGCGCTCCAGTTTAGCCCCAGGTTTGGTTTATTAAACATTTAAAAATATTATTTTTCTAAATTTGAAATAGTTAAATTTTCAATATAAACAAAATATTTATAGCTTTATTTATTAAAATGACAAGAGAGTTATCTCTACATCTCTAGAAAATTCATTATTATGTGGCATTTTTAAGTTCCGAGTGATTTATATATAATGGCGGCAATTGATGAACAGCTGGATCCTTAAATTAATATGGCGGAGTGAAATAGAATAAATATTGTTCCATTCAAAACGTTATACAATGCTTTTATTTCATTCGGAACCCTATATGACATTAAAGTTCTATAATGTTGTTTATATAGGCACAATAAAACTATTTTTGAAATAAAGCAACAAGTTGTACTTAAACCAATTTTAAAAGTTGCCAGATTTCATAATATAACAAACCATTTTATCACACCCGCTATTTTTTAAGAGGTAAAGGGGGTGAGAACAATTGTTTTTATATCTAGCTGTTATTTTAAACCTCCTAAAGTAGTTTTTATAAAATAAAGACCTACCTAATAAGTAACTGCACCCCAAAACGGTTGATTCGTCTAATTTCATAAAAATTCTTAAGTTCTTTTTCAAGATAAAATATAAGTACAAAGAAACAAATAAATAATTATACAAGAATTGTTTGTTTGATACAAAAGGATAAAAATAATAACAATTTTATTAGAAATTGCAGATATGATCAGATTTATTTTCCACTAATTTCATTTTGAATTACTAGTACTTAACAGGTTTACACACAAAATATGAGTATGGCACTTGAAGATATGTAATATTGACAAAACATAATTTTTACTAATTTTATCTTATTTATATTCAATGTGGCAACACTGTATCAACATTCGATATTTTATCCTGTAGCGCGTCATCAAAATACGATATAGAATAAAAGTGTCGCATAAAGTATGTAAATACTGCACTAAACAATTATTCAGTTCTACTTCTGTTGCACTCAACTGCGCTATAGAATACGTGGGCACTAGAACCTACAAATTTTTAGTGTATTTAATAGTACTTATGTTCTTGGCTGTTAAAGCGTTAAAGTGATGTTCAAAATTGTACAAACTGTGGAAAAGGGTAGAATGGAGTTGACAATTGTGCCCGCAAAATGGGAAAGTCAGGGCACACTATTCTGGCCCAGAAAATTTGCTTATAAACTACAACGGGGGGGCGATTCGGAACCGGACGCAAATTGGTTTAGACTTGCCTGTAAATTAAAAAGGAATTACTTATCTTCTTACGAAATTGCTGAAGAACTAGACAGAATGCTGGAAGCGGATGACACTGAACAAGAGCAATCCACGCCTGATCAACACAAGAGAAGGAGAGTTTTGTTGCCTAGGAATACAAATAGTAACAGTGAAAATATTTTTACTAAGGACTTCAATACTATGGCAAGCTCTTGCATTGTAAGTATTTATTAGGTATTAATTTACATACATAAATTTCTCGAATTTCCTTAATTTTATGTTTTTAAATAATAACAGTCAATGATTTTGTTCATCACACATTCTTTCATATCACCGATAAAACAAAAAGGTCAATGTATGAGTTCTTAGAACTTTTATCAATAACTTTTCTTAATCGTTTAAACTTATAAGTATTATTTGTTGATCCTACAGGGGTTTATTATTTTTTATTTCTAGGGTGACAACACTAATGACAGAGAATCACCAGACGCAGTGCTTGATCCTGAGAAGAATTACGAAGAAACTGAGCAAAACTTACAGACCTACAATGTCATATATCCATCAGGACAAACTATACAACTGGAATCTATCACTCCTCAAGTATCGTTGGCGCGGTACCAGCTGACATGGATAACAAATTAGATACAATAATAGCAACTATGAACACTATTGTAGAAAATCAACAGAAAATTATAAAAGAATTTGCCAAATTTCAGGTAGAATTTGAAGTAGCCGTGAACAAATGGAATGCTGATAATAATGTCAGTACCAGTCGCCAAATTACTAAAGCGACGATTGCGCCATTGGAACCCATCGATAGCTTAGAAGACTTAAAACAACTAGATGTGAAATTAAAAAACACTGAAGTATTTAATGAATACGTTGACCATTTAAGTTTTATTTGTGGTAGAGACACAAAAACTAAAGGTATAGACCACTGCTATATGTTGGTAGACAAATTTTTCACAAGAAAATTTTTTACTCTATGCTCATGGGCGGGTGGCGCAAAAGTGCCAAACACAAAATTTCCATTTAAACTTTATGACAATGTAATATGTTTATTTTTTAAACTTATAAACTTGGCAGATGGAATATTTACCCTAGAAGACTGTCAGATTTTTTTAAAAATATGATTAGAAATTGTGTAAGAAGAAATAACTCATCAAATACAAGAACATCAAGAAGTAAAAAACGACCGAAGAAACTGTCATATAATGTACGAATCTGTGCTACTGATGAAATTGATGGCAATAATGCATCGACATCATCGTCGCCACACAATGAAGAAGCAAGTCCAATTAATGATGAAAATGACGTCCAATCTAATGATGATATATAGTGCCTCGATTTGATTGCCAAGATCACAGAAATTCCTTAAGTTCATAACAGGGTGCTCCAAAATAGATGATACTTTAGTGCAGAAATCTCTTTGTATTAGTACCTAATATCATTTCTTAAGAAAAAGTGTTTTTGATGAATGTTGACATGTAACAAAAACACTTCAACACTGATAAATTTAAGATGAGGTGTACATGGCCGCTTTTTTAGAAATGCTTGATTTTTTTAAATCTCAAGTTATAGATGCCGGTACGACCTCTTTTGTAGGACCCCCCCTGTTTATTTTCGTGTAGCCGAATTTTCAGTTATTTTTTAAGTTTAAAAATTTTTTATTTACCATTAAAATAAGCAAAATATGTCTTTTATTTTGTTTCTTTATAAAAATGAATAAAACAAAAAATAGGTGTATGGTTAACTTTTTATTTTTCGTTAATAAAAGTATGTAGAACTGGTATAAAAACTATTTCATTATCATCTAGAATAGAAACAAGATTACATTTTACATCACTTATTAAATATTTTTGCAAATGTCCTAAAACCCCATCTGATTTGTATATATGAAGGTAACATGATTTTATGGGAAGTTCAAAAAAAGATTGTGAATTTACCACTGGGTAGCCGTAAATAGTTATAACATTATTTTTTAAAATTGCATGCATCATAGATACAATTTGATTCTTTAAAGTTAAGAACCATTTATTTTTATCACCATTTGAATTTAAAGAAAAATTTTCAAATTGAATAATTTTAGAACGCCCGTGTACATCAGCATTTTTTAAATTTGGAAACTTTTCTGTCTTTGGTATTTGATATCTATCAACATCTAGATTCTCACCCAATCTCTTAGCTATTTGTGGTAGGGGACAATTTCCATTTCTAAGCAAATTTTTAATATAAAAAAGTCTGTTTTCAAAGGGATATGCATTAAATGTTGATAGCACCCCAAATTTTTTTACTTCGTGAGTTAAGTGTGAGAGGTTGTGTATATTACTTGTCATATAATCTTCACCATAGAAATCTCTGTACATCTCTTCATAGGTTTCTAACATTGATTCTGCTAAAGGCAAAAAATGTGTATATATTTTTGAGGAGCATATTATAATTGCACAAAACAACAAGAGAAAATGTTGATAAACATCACTGGACAAAACTTTTTTTAAAATTACTATGCCAATGTATAAAAGAAATGTGCGATATTCAGTACCTTTCCAGTAGGCAAGTGCGTTGAGTCCATGAACGGCTCGATGTATTTCAGAAGGCATTTTACAAACTTTTTAAAAATTTAGTTACTAAATTAATATCTTTAGCACACCATTTTGTGGAGTAATTACCAAAATTTCCATCTTTCCAACCCGTAAGACATCTTTTCATTACCCCTAGGTCAATAAGGTGCAAAGAATCCGCAACAGGAAAATCTTCTACCATATCTATTGGCAATTCTTCTAGTGGAGTAGAATTTTTATGATGCATTCCATATATACGATTTCGGAATCCCTCGTCTGTACGTAAAGCGCAGCCAGCTCTTGGAAAATACACAGTATGCGATATGTATGAGTATTCGCCAATCGTTGTACATTTGAGGCAGCCGTGTTTGGAGTTAAAATTTGCTACACCTAGAAAATTTAAAAACATATAACATTTTCTTGTCGTTCGTATGTGTAAAAGGTATTTTATTTAATAATTTTTAACTGGAATAAAAATAAAAATCATACACACTTACATACCTTTAATAAATGCTCTTGCAGGAGAGTCGCAAATAAAACACCCAATTTTTACGTCAATTTTCTTTTTGCCATGTTTGGTATCAATAAAAATTCCGTCTCTAAGTAATTGCTTTGTCTCAGTAACAAAATTGTGCAGATAACTATTTATATTAGCAGGTTTCCCAATACCACTATAAATTCCTATAACTATTGGTTTAACTTGTGGTATTTCGTGAATATTACATAAAATTGGCCAAAACTCACACCTAGAGCTTTTATGTATTGGAAGCCCATCTATACCTATATTTAGGGAAATTGATTCTATATTAAGAGACAAATTTTCCAATGAAATGACTAAATTTGATATAAGTCCATTGTGCCAATAAGTGCCATTCTCAAATGTTACTAAATTTATTACTTTGGGAGTATTTAGAAACGTTCTCGGGTCTTTAGGAAGTAGATTGAGAATAGCTTGGTTCCATATAATAAAAAGCGATCTTAATGCAGAATGATTAATGTTACAAGTCGTTGCCCATCTCATTAATTGTCTTTTTATCTCAGTCCTCATTTCAATTTCAGAAAAATAATTCATGTTTATTTCGTCGGCGTCGTCCGTATCATTCACACATTCCTCATTAACCATATTAATGTTATCGTCTTCTACAATAAGTTTTAGGTTTTCATTTGTCTCAACTTGTTATGCAATGTCACTGTTTTCAGTGGTAGATATTGTGGTCACTTCTAAATTAACCCCATGGCTACTACTATTAGATGTACTATTACTTACGACTTCTAAATAAGATTCACCAAGAGAATTGAAACTTTGGGGAATTCGATGATAATTTTCTTTAACTTTTCTTTTAAAAAATCCACTCCTTTTAATTTTCTTCCAGCGAGATATTGTTAAATCCATTGTAAAATTAAACTATCAAAATTAGCCCAAATTATATAGCATAAGATGAGGTTATGTGTAAACAAATTTTATAACGTAGAATTTGCAATTATTTTATCCTAAAAGACTACATCTTTGCCCAATAAGCTATTTATAATGGAGCAAACTGATGTACTTATAAGTTAATTATAAAATAACCTTGTACTTACTGTATAATGTTTTTATTGCTGCTTAATATAACGCCTTTTTTACTTAGTTTAAAGAAGTTTAATACAACTTTTTATATAATTTAAATAGAACTATTTCTTAAGTTATTAGAATAGGTATGCAACCACAACATACCTTTTATATGATTCTTTTAAAATACTTTTAAAAAGTATTGTATAAAACGTTATAAGTTTGTTATAAAATTTTTAAATTTATAATAAAGATTTGGTTCCACAATATGAGTTGTAAGAGCGTTTATACAACATTTATACAACTATTTTATAAAACCGTCGTAAATTATCGTAACTAGCTACTCTAAGAAATAAAACTGTTCTTCAAATAGCGCTAGATGATAGCTATAAAATAATTCAGTTCCGTTGGGGTTTCATTTTGCTAGTTGGGTACTATGTCTCGACGTTGCCTCAACAATGCCAAATCAAATTCCAACTAGGAACCAGAACTGAGAAAAAAAAAAATTTAAAACTGAAACGGCACCTACCCTAGTCGTATATTTATCTCTCTCTTTTGAGTGAGACAGAAAAATATACAAATTTGGCAGTTTACGTGATCGTCTAGATTTTTAAAGTTAGGACCCAAATTTACGTTGTGATAGTAATTTTGTTAAAAACACAGATTCTTGTTTGATATTACTTGTTTCTATTTACTGACTAATTTATTTATTTTAATTTTGGAAACACTCATTTAATAGTTGATTTTACTCTGGTACCTTTTTATTTGACTGTACTTCATTTAATACTGATTTCTCTGTAATTACAAATGGCAGTTGTAATTGATTTATTTTGTCTACAAAATGATATTTTGATTTAATCTCTTATTCCTAAAAAAAGTAAAATATTGAAGGAAAACACAGAAAACGTTTTAATACGTTTATTTTAGACAATTGTCATGGTACACTTAAATATGGTCGGCAAATGCCACTATTGGTATGAGGATAATACATAATCAGTTGGTGCAATAGCCACATAATTTTATATGAACATTATGAACATGAACATTTGTAGGGACAATAGTCACTTAGAAATATAAGGAGAATTATTTGTTGTGAAAAATCAGCACAACATATTTCGTAGGACAGATAGCCCAGCTATACAAACAATCAATTAAATTGTTTATACTGACAATAGTCATTATTTTACTGAAATATCTACAGTGTAAGTCGGCATGCGTAAAATTTGACACAGGCTCTGGGAAACATCCCCATACTGATATTATTATAAAAGACAAGCTACAAGATGTTGTAAATTTTCACGACAACTGTCGTACTCTTAGGTTCGGTGTTTTCGAAGATTTGATGGCTCCATTTACAATGGTAACTGGAAGAGAGATCAATGGATCTCTATTTAAACACTGGCGTTGTTAAGTGGAGTGATGTAGTGACAAAGAACAAAATCTTGTAATTGCACATCGAAACTATTCGAGTGAATGAAAACCAAGGAGCTGTGTACAAATCTTATCGGATGGTCATAATCACATTGTTCGGGTTAAATTACAGATTCAACAGTTAAAGCTTCACATATAAATGTACCTGGTAAGTAACTGCGAAATCTGTAATGAATCCCCCCCCCCTGCGATAGTACTAAATATCCTTTGTAAAACTGAGCTGAACATCCGAGTAACAAGCGCTGTGCTAAGGTCTCTCAATAAAAGGATTAAAATTAAAATTACGATAGTGAGTTAAATAACCTGAAATACTAGCAAAATAATACTTTTAAGTAACTAACTTATTTTTCAAAGTACTACAACGTAAACTAGTCGATAAGTATAGGTTTGACTTCGCAGATATATAAAGAGTTGAACTTCATTCAAACGTTGTCATTTTATCGTGTGAATTTAGAAAGAATAATCTGAATGTGTAAGTTAATTGATATTAAACAGTTAAGCCAAAACAAACGACAACGGAGAATTAATAGTTAGGTGAAGTTAATACTTACGCTCTGATACAAGTCGAGATCCTGTAGGACGTCTCCCCCAGATTCGGGACTTGCCTCGGGTACGCTCTCCATTCTTATTCTTTTAGCCGGCGTCGTAAATCGCCCGACGTGCACTGGAGCGCAATAAGCAATCTCTCAATAGACACCCTGGTACCCGGGCAACGTTACCGCGAGCGGACGTTTGCCGGATAGCAAACTGTCTACCGAAATTACTCGGAGCGCCGTACAGAAATGGCAAACCCCAGTTGACTGTTGGACTATCACGGGATATATTCCGTCGCAAAGTCTGTGAACGAAAGCCTTTCTCAAAAGGTCGCAGTCAGACAGTGAGCCAGAATATGCTCCGGAGCAATTCAACTTACTTTCGTAGAATGCACAACCCCAAATGTTTAACCTGAGCTTCTACTAACGATGACGTAAGGTCGCTGGGTAAAAACAAAGAATAAACACCAAAGTTTGCTTAATAACTTCAGAGAACACACAGCCAAATGTACACCCTGTATTTAATGAACGTTACCAAAAAAGGACGCAGCATGAAAATACAGGTATGGACACTGAGATGGGTACACCAAGAAAGTCGATCAAATAATGATGATTTTAGGCTGTTTTATGGTATTTATACGCGATGAATAGTTAAAAAAGAAGTGAATTCTGAACGGGTCGTAATTTAGGCTATTTTACAAGAAAATCTCGGGCTTAACTGCATTAGAAATACGGCCTATAATTGCTTGCGTCTCTGACTTGTTTGTTTACATAACAAATTCTTTAAGCGATACGCTGCCTACGAAGTTCGACTTTCAACGTCGTTTTCAACCCTAGTAGAATGCTTTAAGAAGTATTATAATAAAATAATATTTCTGTATTTAAGGAAATTATGTATGAAATATTTTTAATGGTTATTTTGAAATATTTAATTTTGATTAGAATTCTTTTAAACTTTGGAAATAAGTAAATTCTATTTAAAATTTAGGAAATTAATTTGCAAATACACGACCTAGATACAGGGCGTTTCACTCTCCCCCTTCGTTGTATATACAATAAGTGCGAAGTCAATTATGGTATGAACTACGAAACTCGCGAATTTAGATAACTGTGGTACCTTGATTTAACAATTTTGTCCCTAACTCTGAAAAAAACTTGGTTAAACACTAACATAATCCTATCTATAATTGTTAAGCTAATTACTAACGTGAGTTTACCTGAAAGGCTCCCTCACAGAATGACTCAAACAAAACAACAACAAAATATACTTTCTTAAATTTAACGATTTTATGAACTATCCTAACTATTTGCGTTGCTGTCCCTAAAATAAAAACACAACCACAACACAGATAATCACAAACTATCCTGCTGACGGTGGTGGTCGGTGACGGTTGATGAGCGTTCCCCGTTGGATCGTACCGCTGCCCGATAGTTAAGTCTCACCTCGCGTCAGCTTCGGAACCAGCGTTGTCGACGTAGACGGCGTCTTAGGTTGCCGCTGTCGCTTACCCTCAATTTACTCTCTATTGTAGTTGTGTTATTATCGGCTAGTGGTTGCCGTGGTGCGCTGCCTTGTTCGGGTGGTCGTACCTGTACATTGGAGAGTACTATCACCTTGTGTGCAGGTGTCGTACTCGGAGGGCGAACTTCATCAGAAGGGGTGCTTCCAGCGGTCACAGGATTAGTGCATATTTCTGGGCGCACTCCCACCGCATTCACCTGGCTGGTAGAACCCTGGGGTGGACACATTTCGGTGGTTTGTTGTACAGGTATTCTCTGACTTCCCACTGCTATAGGTAGTAGCGTAGGTGGGCTCGCGGCGGAATAGTCACCTATTACCTGTAGGTACATTGTCGGTCTGACAATCGGACGTGGGGGAATCCTTGGGTCCGCGCTCCTTTTACACAGAGTGTAATCTATTTTTCGTCCGGGAGTCACAGGTCTCCCGTCCGGATACACCAATATTGGAATTTGACTGTTGTCCTGATGTAAAACTAATATTTTAGGTAGTTGTTTCGCGTGTCGTTTCCGCTCGCGGACATTACGTCTAATTTGTTCCAACGTTAATTTAGTTTCCATGTGGATAGTTGGACGTTTACGGAGTAAACCTCTTTAAATTTCTGGTTTTTGTTTCGCAGTTATCACATTATTTCGAAGAAGTGAAGTGCGCCTCTTAAGCTTATTGACAGATTCATGTATATTAGTCGAAAAGATATGGACGTAAATTACTGGTGTTAAAAGTGCCCTTTTTTCTGCCGGTCTGAGTATCGCATATCCCATATACATTTGTGTGTGGTATAGATCTATGGCCGTTATCCGGAATGGTCCCTGGAACAACAATGCGAATTTTTGAGCGATGCCAGCGGCGGCGTTGGAGGTGGGTTTTGTACGTAATAATACTAGGTTGTTTATTTTGTAGTCGATGGTTTTCCCTCGTTGTTTAAAGGCTCGTTTGGCGGAGGTTTTAATTAGAAATTCTCTCACGGTTTGTTGAAGCTTGTGGGGGTCAGTGTCGTCCTGCTGGGGCAAATAATCCTCCAGTACATGCTGTAAAAATTGTTGCGGTGGTCGTCCTGTCAGAATTTCGGTGGGGCTTCTCCCAGTACTGGAGTGCGGGACATTGTTCAAACAATTTTCGATTCGGTTAATGTAGGTGGGCCAACTAGTGTTCTGGTTGTGACAATAAGTGCGGAAAAATCGTCCCAGTTCTTTCATGTACCTCTCAGTCTCAGTGGGGTTCGAGGCAGCGTGGCGTATTGTAGCATAGGTTACTTCAATACCGGCTTCCTGTAATTTTTGTCTCCAAACCCTGGAAGTGAATTGCGTACCATGGTCGCTGAGGATCTTTTTTATTTTGAAATCTTGTGTTAAATCCTTCGTTATTCTATTTGCAGCAGCGACGGCATTAGCTTTCTTTAGAGGAAATAGTCGGATGAATTTAGAAAAGACTGCTACCAAGATATATGTGACTCCCCCGCGCCCTTGTGGGAGTGGTCCGTAGAAGTCCACCGCCACTAATTCGCCAATTTCGCTGGTTATGATTGATTGTACTGGCCCAACCAATTTATAATTTGGTTTTTTCGTCTTTTGGCATAAGTCACAGGTTTGCAATACATGGTGGATATGGCGTTCATGTTAGGCCAGTAGTAGGAATGACGTAACATCAAGTAAACCTTGCGGCCAGCAAAATGATCCATTTCCAAATGGTATTGCCAGATTAGTCGGTCTTGTAGCGGGCTAGGTATTGACAAAGTTTTGCGATTCGAGAATGGGTCTAGGTGAAGTAAAATGCCTTGCTCGATAACAGCTGGCAGCGCGATGTACGTTTGGGTCTGAGAAGGTAGCTGGGTTTTGCTTGTACTCCATAATTTGACGTAAAAGTGGATCTGCTCGTTGTAGTTGGCCTAATCGTTTAAAATCTTCCAAGAGCTCCTCCACCGTAAAGTTCGCCACAATGGGGTCCGGAGTTTCGGTGGGGTTTAGGGATAGGTCGGCGGGGTGTCTGGATAAAATGTCGGCTACACGATTCTCCGTTCCTTTGATATGGGTAATTTCAAAGTCGAATTGTTGCAAAAATAACACCCACCGAGTGATTCTTTCGTTTAGGAAGCGGCAGTGTTTTAGAAATGTTAGTGCTCGGTGGTCGGTACTTACGATAAATGCAGAATGTAGTAGGTATAAATGGAATTTGCGTAACGCTGCTATTATAGAATAGAGTTCCTTTTCAGTCGTTACATAATTCAATTCGGGCCCGCGTAGACTACGGCTGTAGAACCCTACTACGCCCCTGCTACCGTCTGCACAGATTTGGTACAGCACTGACCCAATAGCGAAATGTGAACTGTCTGTCTCCAGAACATATGGTTTTGTTAGGTCAGGGTGTATAAGCACAACGTCCTTTATAAATTGTGTCTTAATTTCTTGGAAATACTTGTCTTCATTTTCACCCCATCTCCAGGGTTCGCCCTTTCTTAACAGGTGCCCTAACTTTGTGGTGTTGTCTGAATAGTTTGGGCAGAACCGACGATAATAATTACATAGGCCTAAGAAGGCTCTTAGTTGCTTTATTCTTTGCGGTTTGGGAAAGTCCTGAATAGCTTTTACCTTATCGGGGTCCATTAAAATGCCAGTCGGGGTTAATATATGGCCCAGGAATTGTACTTGTTGTCGCACGAAGTGTGACTTCTCTAAATTAACCGTCATGTTGACCTTTTTAAGCTGGTTAAGTAAGTGTTCTTCGAAATTAGGGGATGCGATAAGTAAGTCACCTATATAATTATGTGTAAATGGCCTGACTTCGGGACCCAATACTAAGTCCATGCACCGGGTGAAACTGGCCACGGCGGTTTTCAACCCAAATGGTAAAATTCGGTAACAATAACTTTTGCCGTTGTATGAAAATGCCGTGTACTTTTTGCTGTCTTCAGTGAGCGGCACTTGCCAGTAACTAGATACTAGGTCGATTGTGGTTATATATTTTTGTCCATAGAATCGATGTAGCAACTCGTCGATAGAGGGGGGACATTCGTGATCGGCGATCATTTGTTCGTTTAGTTGGCGGGCATCTAGGCAGATACGGACGGAACCGTCCTTTTTCTTGACTACCGTCATCGGGCTAGAATACGGTGAAGCGGCTCGTTCTATGATACCCTGTTGTACCATCTCATCCAGCTTAGACTCTACGGCGGGTCGAAGTGCAAAAGGTACGGGGTAACTCCTTTTTAGGAAGGGCGTCTCATCAGACATTTGAATTTTATATTTATATAGGTGTGTTAGTCCGGGTGTGTGGGGGAATATATCTCGAAAATCTTCTAATACTTGTTTAAGTTGCATTTTCTCATTGAGAGAGAGATTTCCCTCATCTATCTTGGCCTGTATTACATCAGACTGATTTCTTTGTAGGTTTGCTAGTAGTAAGGTGGATAGTTCATTTTCTTCCGGTTCGATGGTTAATGTTCGTCGGCTTCAGTCTGTTGGAGAAATGGTATTTTTATAGTTTCGCCGACACGCGACAGGATGGACAAATTTTGTTCGAGCATGTCTAACACACAGTTATTAGCCCGCATCCAATCCATGCCAATGATGCTGGGTTTAATAAGTCCGGGAACGATGAGACAGCATAAGTCGAAGTCCTGCTCGGCAAGTTGGACTTTCAGCATAATCTGTTTAGTTATACGTTTACTTTTAGTGCCGAACGCTCCTTGCACTAAAATGGCACGAAGGGGTAGCTTGAATTTTGTTCATGTAAATTTCTTCCGAAATACAGATGACCTCGCTGCCGGTATCCAAGAGTGCAGTCATGGGAATTTCGCCGTAGAGGACAGTAATTTCGGGTAATAGTCGTTTCGGCTGGGCTGAGGGGGTTATTAAGGAAGCACCCTCCGCCTTATTCCAATTTATGTGGGAAATCTGACGTGCGGCATAGCGCTCCCCGGGTGTCCTCAAGCCTTTACGTCTCAGGTGATGCCTGGCAATGATGGGGTTTAGAATACCTTGGCCTCTGCGTCCAAGACCCAAGCCTTTCCGCCAACCCATCCGACTCATTATGGACCACGCTATCGGGAGATTCCGTGTATGTCGTAGAGGCTGGTGGGTGGTAGCGACGGTCGAGACTAGCGCCTCCTTTAATTCGACCGACGTTCGTTTTCCGCTACAGGAGCGTTACGTCTGGACTCGTGGTTGTCGTCTCGTTCCCCCTTATCCCATCTGAAGCGTTTGTTGGGGTTGGTAGCCTGGCTACTTGTTGCTTGTGTGGGCTGTAACGCCGTGGTCGTGGGAGGTGTCAAAATGTTCTCTTGGTGTCGCAGGAACTTAGCAGCGCCAGCAATGGTTTTATTTTCTTTCAGTTGCCATAATGATTGTATGTTCGGCGGAAAATGCTTCGTAAGCTCGGTCACGAGTGTGGCCTCTGGTAGCGGCTCAGTTAGTAGACGGGCCAGACCAACGTAGTAGGCGAAGTGTGTCTCCATAGTACGTCCGTTTTTTTCTTAACCACCGATGAGTTGTAAAGAGGCGACGAAGTTTATTTTGTTCTTCCTCAGACCAGTAACTATTGAGGAAGTCATTTTTGAAGTCAGCGAAGTTCTCCCATGAGATTTTGTAGAAAGCTGCCCAATCTTGAACCTCACCCGACAGGGACTCTTCGACTACTATTAACTTGTTTTCTTCCTTGGTATTCATTCGGCTCATGTGGGTTTCTAGTTCGTGGAGGTACTTCACTGGGTGTCGATTCTTTCCTTTGAATATTGGTAGCGTAGGGCCAGGCGTCATATAGAAAGGTCGGCTTTCTCGAACGGAAAATGGTGCCATACAGGACAGGGCGTCTTGGATTAGTTTGCGAAGGTTTTCCGTATCCGTCTGTCGTTCTCGGTGCATAGCGACTAAGCTTTTCCCCAACTGGGTGTACATCCGTCTTTGTTCCTCTCGTATGGCTGGAAGCAGGAGGGTGAGACCGTCGGCAGCGACTGGTGGCGGCGGAGGCGGTAAGATCCTGTCGGTCTCGGTAGTTGGGTTGCTAGTTTCTCCCAGGGACTCGTCTGTACCTATGTAAAAACAAAGCCGTATCAGAAATTAGAGAAACACAACAATAATAGCAATTTACGACTTTACATCCTGGTCACGGCACCAGTGAAACGACACTTACCCTAGTCATATATTTATCTTTCTCTTTTGAGTGAGACAGAAAAATATACAAATTTGGCAGTTTACGTGATCATCTAGATTTTTAAAGTTAGGACCCAAATTTACATTGTGATAGTAATTTTGTTAAAAACACAGATTCTTTATAAAGTTTGATATTACTTGTTTCTATTTACTGATTAATTTATTTATCTTAATTTTGGAAACACTCATTTAATAGTTGATTTTACTTTGGTACCTTTTTATTTGACTGTACTTTATTTAATACTGATTTCTCTGTAATTACAAATGGCAGTTGTAATTGATTTATTTTGTCTACAAAATTATATTTTGATTTAATCTCTTATTCCTGAAAAAGTAAAATATTGAAGGAAAACACAGAAAACGTTTTAATACGTTTATTTTAGACAATTGTCATGGTACACTTAAATATGGTCGGCAAATGCCACTATTGGTATGAGGATAATACATAATCAGTTGGTGCAATAGCCATATAATTTTATATGAACATTATGAACATGAACATTTGTAGGGACAATAGTCACTTAGAAATATAAGAATTATTTGTTGCGAAAAATCAGCACAACATATTTCGTAGGGCTGTCTGTCCAGACAGCCCAGCTATACAAACAATCAATTAAATTGTTTATACTGACAATAGTCATTATTTTACTGAAATATCTACAGTGTAAGTCGGCATGCGTAAAATTTGACACAGGCTCTGGGAAACATTCCCATACTGATATTATTATAAAAGACAAGCTACAAGATGTAAATTTTTCACGACGTACTCTTAGGTTCGGTGTTTTCGAAGATTTGATGGCTCCATTTACAATGGTAACTGGAGGAGAGATCAATGGATCTCTATTTAAACACCGGCGTTGTTAAGTGAGGAGATGTAGTGACAAAGAACAAAATCTTGTTAATTGCACATCGAAACTATTCGAGTGAATGAAAACCAAGGAGCTGTGTACAAATCTTATCGGATGGTCATAATCACATTGTTCGGGTTAAATTACAGATTCAACAGTTAAAGCCTCACATATAAATGTACCAGGTAAGTAACTGCGAAATCTGTAATGAATCCCCCCCCCCCCCCCCCCCCCCGCGATAGTACTAAATATCCTTTGTAAAACTGAGCTGTGCTAAGGTCTCACAACCACGTAAAATCTCTCAATAAGGGATTAAAATTAAAATTACGATAGTGACCTGAAATACTGGCAAAATAATACTTTTAAGTAACTAACTTATTTATCAAAGTACCACAACGTAAACTAGTCGATAAGTATAGGTTTGACTTCGCAGATATATAAAATCGTAAATTTTAAAGAGTTGAACTTCATTCAAACGTTGTCATTTTATCGTGTGAATTTAGAAAGAATAATCTGAATGTGTAAGTTAATTAATATTAAACAGTTAAGCCAAAACAAATGACAACGGAGAATTAATAGTTAGGTGAAGTTAATACTTAGGCTCTGATACAAGTCGAGATTCAGTAGGGCGTCTCCCCCAGATTCGGGACTTGCCTCGGGTACGCGCTCCATTCTTATTCTTTTAGCCGGCGTCGTAAATCGCCCGACGTTTCCCACCCCTGGAGCGCAATAAGCAATCTCTCAATAGACACCCTGGTACCCGCGCAACGTTACCGCGAGCGGACGCTTGCCGGATAGCAAACTGTCTACCGAAATTACTCGGAGCGCCGTACAGAAATGGCAAACCCCAGTTGACTGTTGGACTACCACGGGAAATATTCCGTCGCAAAGTCTGTGAACGAAAGCCTTCCTCAAAAGGTCGCAGTCAGACAGTGAGCCAGAATATGCCCCGGAGCAATTCAACTTACTTTCGTAGAATGCACAACCCCAAATGTTTAACCTGAGCTTCTACTAACGATGCCGTAAGGTCGCTGGGTAAAAACAAAGAATAAACACCAAAGTGTGCTTAATAACTTCAGAGAACACACAGCCAAATGTACACCCTGTATTTAATGAACGTTACCAATAAAGGGCGCAGCTTGAAAATACCAGGTATGGACACTCAGATGGGTGCACCAAGAAAGTCGATCAAATGATGATTTTGGGCTGTGTTTTATGTTATTTATACGCGATGTAATACAGAAACAAAATTACGTTATACGCGAGAGTGACTGGAATAGTTAAAAAAGAAGTGAATTCTGAACGGGTCGTAATTTAGGCTATTTTACAAGAAAATCTCTGGCTTAACTGCATTAGAAATACGGCCTATAATTGCTTGCGTCTCTGGCTTGTTTGTTTACATAACGAATTCTTTAAGCGATACGCTGCCTACGAAGTTCGACTTTCAACGTCGTTTTCAACCCTAGTAGAATGCTTTAAGGAGTATTATAATAAAATAATATTTCTGTATTTAAGGAAATTATGTATGAAATATTTTTAATGGTTATTTTGAAATATTTAATTTTGATTAGAATTGTTTTAAAATTTGGAAATAAGTAAATTCTATTTAAAATTTAGGAAATTAATTTGCAAATACACGACCTAGATACAGGGCGTTTCAAAACGTTGAGCAAAATAATAGGAGGCCTACTATTGTTCACTATAAATGCAGTTAAAGGCGTCCCTTTAAAGGATGTACAATGAACAAAATTAAACAAAAAAAAATACATATTTGCATGGCAATAAAAATAAGAGAAATATTTTGGGAAAAAATATTTTGCAGACAAAGTCACCGTCACAGACCCCGTAGGGTCACAGAACAGACAAATGCCGCCGGGCTAGGTATAGTCATAGACACCATCATGAATACCGACAAGTCAAGACACATACCTAGATTTGACACAGTCCTCTGGACACAGTCAAAGGATAGGATTAGCAACTTACCACTCTAACTTTTGGGTTTAATTTATTCGGATCCATGGTTTAACGTTTTCCTCTCCAGCTACGCCTATGGATGGTACTTGTGATCGTTTACTACCCTTTACTTCTACTACTTCGTATCTATCATTTCCTAGCACTTTTGACACCCGAAAAGGACCTCGCCACTCAGGAGTCAATTTTCGGCTCGCTGGAAAGCTGGTAATTCGAATCATAACTAAGTCATTAACTGCAATTGGTTTTGGTTGGTACCTAGTTTTGTCAAAATATTCCTTTTGTTTCCTTTGATGTCTGTGGATCCTTTCAACAACAGTCTGTCGCAATTTAGTGACATCCATAAATTTTTCTAAATAAAGCTCTTTAGCACCATGGAGAGTGAGTCGGAAGCCCATTGTACTATTCAATCCTATTTGTAATTTCATTAAATTTTCGTCCCACCGTTTATCGCTTATTTTCATGCCCATGGCTGCTAATGATTCCAGGATGGTTCGGTTATACCGTTCAACTTGCCCATTTCCCCTGGGTAGGCCGACAACAGTGAGGTGGTGAGTCATACATACTTTCTGTAGAAATTCTCTAAACAAATGAGACGTAAAAGTTGAACCGGGATCACTAATTAAACGTCGCGGAACTCCAAAATTCTTAAAACAATCTTTGGAGGCTTTTGATTGCAAATTTGGTTTTTATTCCCCTAACAGGATATAATACTATAAATTTTGTGAATGCGTCAATAATGACGAACAAATGAGTGTTTCCCGTTTTTGTCTTGACAAAAGGACCTAGATGATCCACATGAATTAATTGTATGAAATGGAACAGGTAATTTTAAAATAGGATGTAGAAACCCAGGCTTACGTCCACCAGTAGTCTTAAAATACAGGCAGTTTAGACAATTATTAACACATTTCTTGATAAAATTTCTCATTTTAGGAAACCAATATTTAGAAGTTATTATAGGTTATTCATAGGTTTTGTTAAATGCAAAATGACCCAATTCATCATGGTTCATGTGACATATTTGAAATCTGTTACGTTTTGGTTCTACCCAACGTAAACCATGTGAAGTATTACGGTAAACTATTTCGCCTTTGCATACATAATCATTAAACACAGACTCATGCTTATCAATCTCGCCTGATTTTAAAATAGTTTGCAAATTTTTAGTTTCTTTATACTGACTTTGAGTGATCAATAGCCAATCTTCCTGTTTTATGACAGTAACAAATATTTTTCTCCGCGATTGGAGAGTTACGGCTAAGGCAATCGACATGTTGCATTTGGGCAGCTGATCTATGTTTAATATCAAAAGAAAATTCGGATAGAGCCATTACCCAACGTGCAATACGCATCAGTGCACTGCGTCAAAATTCCCGCCACACCAAGTCTACTAGCATCAGTATAAAGAGTACAAGTTAAGTTTGGATTGAAAATTTTCAAAACGGGTTGAGATATCAAACAATTTTTCAACGTGAGAAAAGCATTATTTTCTAGTTCACCCCATTTCCATACGGATTCTTTCTGTAGGAGTGAGCTAAGAGGTTTTGATTTACGAGCGTAATCGGGAATAAATTTCCTAAAATATCCTGTTAAACCAAGAAATTGCCATACCTGGTGGACATCTCTTGGTGGTGGAAATTTTGATACAGTTTCTGTTTTTAATTTGCCAGGTTTTATCTCCGATTCTGACATACTGTAGCCTAAATATTCAATCTGCGATCGTAAGAAAAAGCATTTTGAAAGTTTCAATATTAGCCCGTGTTGCCTCATTAATTGTAAAACCTCGCGTAGGGTTTCAAGGGCGTCACTTATTGTTTTGGCAGGAATTAAAATATCATCCATGTAAACTAGTATCTTTGAAAGTGAGTTGGAAAAATACTATATTTATAACTCTTTGGAATACTGAAGGTGCATTTGTCAATCCGAACGGCATCCGTAAAAATTCATACATGCCGTCAGGCGTAACAAATGCTGTATATGGAATTGATTCTGGAGACATAGGAATTTGAAAGAAACCTGAAAACAAATCTAAACTAATAAAGTACTTGTACCCATGTAATCGATCGATCTATTTGATCTTCTGTAATAGGGACAGGATATTTGTCTTTGACAGTAATATTACTGAGCGCCCTATAGTCAACATACAACCTTTTGTCACCAGTTTTCTTTCCAACCAAAACTATCGGGCTAGCATAAGGTGAGTGTGAAGGACGAATTATTTCATTGTTCAACATTTCCTGAATCATTTCCTGTACTTCGATGCGTTCAGACTGAGGTATACGATGCGGCCTGCTATGAATAGGTTGATTTGTTGTAAGGGTTAACTTCATTTTAAGAACATCAATTTCTCCCAATTCTGATAGATTTAAAGCGATACAGTCCCTAAATTCATTTAAGAGTTCAAGTAAATTAGTAATAGCATGCTTGTCATTAATTCCTACATTTACCGCTGCTAAATCTATATAGAGTCTCGTTTAGTTTTTGGATTTTCAGTACACGAAAATGTTAATAGATTCCCTTTTTTAATATATTGAACATCGTCGAGTTCCGTAAAATTTTGTCCGATGAGTATATTAACATTCATAATTTTATCAGGAACCACATACATTTCAAAATTTTTTGCAACACTATCAAGACAAATTAATGCTTGCGTGATAAATAATGGTGATATAAATTTATCTGGTACAAAAGTTACCAATTTTATATCGCCCTGTATTTTATGTAAACGTAAATTCAAACTATTTGCAAGATCTTGTGTAATTAAAGAACATTCACTACCTAAATCCACATAAGCCGTATGTAATTCTTTATTTATTTTAACTTGTTTGAAAAATGTATGGGTTGGATTGCCTTCGTCAATAAGATTTACGTGGTAATCAATAGCACGCTGTTGTTTATTAATTTTCGGTTGTCTAGTGTTAGGAACATAATTAATTTTCGGACATGAATTATGTACGTGACCGTATTGGTTACACGCATAACAACGGCGTCTTTGATTATTACTTGTAGTTGCCGACGGTGGCAAGGGTGCATATGATTCATTTGTTGAATTATTCTGCCGTGACGTAGAAGGCAACATCGAATACGATTTGAAATGATTTGCCAATACTGATGGATCAGTAATGCCTGCAGTTTCTACAGAAAAACGAATTTGTCTAACATTAATCGCGCCCATTATTAAATTCACTTTATCCTCATTTGAAAACGATAATTTTAATTAATTTATTAAAGCCAACTTTTGAGATGAATAATCATATAGATCTTTTGCATCATTTGGTTTATAATTAATCATTTTTACCAGCATAGTATGAATGTCCCGTTTAGGCGGAAACGTTTCTAACGGTAAACATTTCCATTCAACCCAAGAATAAATTCGTGTTTCGAGGCTTTGATATCAAATTTTGGCAGGGCCCTGTAATTTCGTTAAAGCAAAATGAATTGTCGTTGTCTCATTCCATTCATAAATTATAACATATTCATCAATGGTTTGCAGCCATTTTTGAATGTTTATCAACTTGGGGATTAAATTCGGGAATAATGTTATTTAAAGAATTTAAGTCAACTCCTAATTGACGCGAACTACTGCAATGTTTAATAATTCTTTCAATTCCGGTTAGCCATACAGAGCTTAATTCTGACTCTCTATTTGATACATTATCGGTAGACTCACGCCTCCTTGTCGTAAGTGCACCATCATCGCGAGTAGGACTGGGACTAGGTACTCGCGACCTTTTGCTAGAGCGTCCAGGTGAAGAATGTTTATGTTTTCGACTACGGTGATTTCCGGACATTTCAACTCACTTTTATGGCACTGTGGGTAATCCCACTTCTGATGTAAAGTTTTGTAAATAATAAACAACAAAATAAACAAACAAATAAGCACAGGCGTTAACAATACATTTATTTTCTAATTACACACAACTTCTTGGTTCGAAAGTTTAAGAGTGAATGCTCTTAATCCTAGTTCTATAAACAATGTCTGAGATGTCAGCGTTATTCAACACACTAACAGTTTATTTTAAATACGTGACGTCACGGGCTTATCTCAATATTTTACACTTGGCTATATCTTTAATAGTGATCGGATTAGGATTCGATTATCTCCACACCACTGTGTTTCCTAGTGAACTTTCCTCCGCGGACACTGTAAAAACATAATAAAACACAATTATCAAGATGAAAAAACTATAAGGCTCACAAAAAATTCCATCTGAGTCCCAACTCTTACGAAAGGTACTTTTAAATCAACAGTACACGCTTTACTAATAACATACATACGATAGGTGTAACATTTACTATTACTATGGTGTTTTCTTAGAAATTGTTATTTATTTTAGTTAGGGACTACTAGTTGGGTCACTTCCCCTCATTTTTGTCCACACCCCCCCCCTCACGCTATCGACGCGTGGACTACACTCAGTAGCAACAGTGGTTTGTTGACACCTTCGAGAGGTCGCCAAACAGCTGTTTGTTTGTTCGGGCTACAACTGTAAACAATCAAATTATTAATCCCCTATTCCTTGGCTGATGCAAAATAATTATCTCATCCCCGTAGGGGATCCTTTCTAATATGGCGTTTAGTATCATTTGCGTATTGTTTACTTTCGTTTTCTATTGTGTTTTGTGGGTGTTTATTACAGTGTTTACTACGCCTCTCGCGTCCCTCGCACATATGTGTTGAGAACAAACCATACGCATTGTTGTAAAATAGAAAAGGCACCTTTATTTTCCTTATATCCTCGAAGGTTGACACCGCGTTTCTAACCTAAACGCAAAATTAGGTTATTATCAGTGTTGCTATTGCTAGTACAATTGTACTAGAACTAGTACATTTATGTTTGGAAAAGTAAGCTAGTACTCCACTTGCAAATCTAGTACACTTTTAAGTTTCCTGGTGCAATCGAACTTCGATTATTACTAGCAATAGTAGCTAGTAGCAATAGCACAGATCGGTGTTCGCAGCGTTGCTATTGCCGCAATAGCAACGCTGCGAACACCATTCTGGAAGTAGGGTGATCTGTGACTGTGACATAATACATAATAGAATATAATTATTTATCTATGGTCTATGGTTATACGCCAGTGCGCCATTGTAGTTACCAATTTCCTCTGGTTGGCAGCAATTGTAACTTGTCACTTGTCACTCTTGACTTTGACAGTTCTGTGTTCTGTCTTTTGTGTGAGTTTTTTTACTTTACAGTGGAAATAAAATGGATCGGTAATATAACATTACAGTATTAATTTTTTAAATTATACAAACACAAACGATTTCATGTATTTCATAGGTTCATTATAAAAAAACCAAGACTTGAAGAAAAAGAAAACACGCCTCCTGTGTCTGAGTCTGAGGAAACGAACCGGAACCACAGCGACTCTGAGAGTAACAAATCCGATCAAGAACAAGCTGAACAAGAAAATGAAGTAGTTGAGCAACAAAAAAGAAAATTTTATAACCAAAAATTTAGAGATAAATGGAAGAACGAATTTAAATGGGCAAAACCGAATATTAAAGGTAGTGGAGTAATCTGTCAGGTCTGTAAATCTACAGTTGTGGGAAGTGTTTCACATTTAAAGAGGCATGAAGGTAGCAAATCACACTGTGAGAAGTACAAAGCTGCGCAATCAACTCCATCGGTAAAGAAAGTGCTGGATAAAACTACCGAAAAAAGTGAAGAACAGAAGGTGAGGGAAGCCGAACTAAAACTTTCTGTTTCTAGTAGAACCTAATATCCCATTTAGTTTAATGGATCATCTTCCACAATTAATTGCATCGGCATGCCCTGATTCAAAAATTACTTCCAAATTAAAAACAAAAAGGATGAAAACTTCACAATTAATTAATGTATTGATAAGTCCATCAATCAAGGATGAATTAATAAAAGATTTAAGGGAAACTTATTTTTCAATAATTTTGGACGAGACGACTGACATAAGCACATCAAAATGCCTTGCTATTATGGCCAGGTATTATAAAAATAATAAAATAATAGACAGATTCTTCGTTTTGGTAGAAGTTAAAGATTCTACAGCTAATGGTTTATTCCAAGCAGTTAAGGGAGTATTAGTTAAATACGATATACCATTCAAACATGTAATGGGTTCGGTGCAGACACTTGTAATGTCATGATGGGCAACAAGACTGGTTTAAAGGTACTTTTCGAGAGCTTAAATCCACATATTATAACAATTAGTTGCACATGCCATTCATTTCATCTATGTTCTTCACATGCATGTGAAAAATTGCCGAAGAACATTGAGCAATTAGCACGGGATATATATAACTATTTTAACAACAGTAGCAAACGGTGTATGGAATTGAAAGAATGCGAAATATTTGCTAACGAGAAACCACATGCAATGTTGCGTCCAAGCCAAACACGGTGGCTGTCGTTAAATTCTGTAATTAATCGTATCCTTGAACATTGGGCTTCATTACAATTGTATTTCACAAAAGCAGCCTTGGAGGATAATATTGCATCTGCCCAAAATATATTAGGTGCTCTGAAAAATCCAGTGTATAAATTGTACTTTTATTTTCTTTCTTACATACTTGAAATAATAACTAGGTTAAACCTAGGATTTCAGTCGGAAACCTCAAAAATTCATGTTTTGTTGAAAAGGGTCACTGCCTTATATACATTAATTTTAAAATCTTTTTTAAAACATTCATATATAAAACAAACTTTAAAAAAATTCAGTATAGGCAAAGTATCTGTAACCAATCCAGAAAATTATTTACCACTCGAAAACTTAAACTGTGGACCAAAAGTAGATACATTTATTAAAGAATCTAATATGAATAGTGTAGATATAAAAAATTTTCCCTTAAGGGCATTGGAATTTTACATAGAGTTATGTATACAAATAAAACAAAGATTTAACTTTGAAGATAATATTTTAAAATTTGTATCTTACTTTGACCCCACAGTCATTTAACAAAATAATCAATATTACCGAGATCGATGATATCTTTCCATTGTTAAACATCGATATACAGGAATTAGACATAGAATATAGAATGTTAAGAGAGACAGAAGAACTTAAAGAGTATGTAACTGATGTTGACGTTACAGAATTTTGGGCTAATGTTGAATGCATGAAGAACAGTCTTAATGAAAAACTGTTTCCCAATATAATGATGGCGGCAAAATTCATTATGTCTTTGCCACATTCTTCTGCGACAGCTGAGAGAATATTCTCTCAGCTAAATTTAATAAAGACGAAAACACGAAACAGATTACTTATCCCAACGTGCGAGTCACTATTACATGCAAAGGATATATTACGAGTTCAAAATAAGAAATGTTATGAATGGGTTCCCTCGTCAAATATAACTACATATAATAAAAAAATTGTGAATGAAACAGAAGTTTTCGATGGTGACATTTTGTTTCAAACATGAAACTAATAAGCCTTAGAACCAAAATAATAAGATATTTTTGTAAATTTTTACCAAAGAATGTTATGCTTTAGTTTTTCTAGTCGTATATTTTTGTTACCAAAGAATGTTATGTTTTAGTTTTTCTAGTCATAGGTTTTTGTTACCAAAAAATGTTGTTTTAGTTTTTCTAGTCGTAGATTTTTGTTACCATTAACAGTTTTAGATAAATAGGCAATCTCTACATATCTGTGTTAATATAATAAATATATTTATTTGGTAATCTTGTTTTATTATTAAAGTTCATTTTACACATGTAATCCAAGACAGTGAGATGAGTATTGTCTAACTGCCCAGCAAACACAGTTACGTAATTTTACGTCAAAATTACGTTGATATTTGGTAATTTACGTCATGTTACCTAAACATCACGTAGTAATGACGTACCTTAAAGTACAAAAATGCAACGTCGATTTATTGACGTAACTTAGACGTACTGTGAACGTACATTTTTTTCGAAACTTATAATTTATTTATCCACGCCATAAACCCTAGGCTAGTAATGTCATAAATTTAAATTTTAGGAGTTTTTAACCTAAATTAGGTACCTATATATTACATTTTTCCTAATTTTTTAAAATCTTTCTGTTTTTTTCTTTTTCTTAATTTATATTACTAATTACAATCTACAGGCGCGAAATATATAATATAAACTTTGATGCTGTTATTCCTGTTTTAACTTTTAAACAATAATATTTTTTAAAGTAAAATAGAGATAGATGCTGTTCCATCACTGTTGCACGAAAGCGCGCTTCGCGCAACCACAACTTATTAGCACTAAGATTAACCAACAGGTGGTGTTGGATTGACAGAAGTAGATGGCTCATGCTCACTGATCTGTAAGATCAGTGCTCATGCTCCGTCTGGAATCACGCGATCTTTGTGACCAATAAGGCCCAGTTTTATAATATGGGATTAAACCGCAGAGTTTGAATTAAACTATGGCCTTGAAAAAAGTCTGTTTTATAATGTCCGTAATCTTTGCAGATTAAATACGTCACGGTAAGGTTAAACTTCAAACGGTGGATGGGGACCGTTTAAACTAAAGTGTAAAATATTCATAACCTCATAATTGAAAAATTCCTTGCTTTTATACAATACAATAATGATGGACGTATTTGAAATATTCGATTATTTATTGTCTGATGACGATGAAGAAGTTATCAATATAATAGAAGGTGCTCGAAATCCTAGAAACTTTCGAATCAGGCCTAATCACATGGAGGAATGGAATGAGAAAGAATTTATAAATAGATTAATTTGGTTCAAATTTGATTTATGCATTGTTTTGTTGGTATTTAACCAGCTGTTACGTTAACTTGTTTTTTTCAGAAATCATGCTATAACACCTGTAACACAATTGTTGATTGCCTTACGCTTCTATGCATGTGGAAGTATGGTTATTGTTGCTGGAGACTTTGGAGGTATTCACAAACCAACTACTTCTCAGATAATTAAAAAGGTTTCTCAAGCTATTGCTTCATTGGCTCCCATTTATATAAGAATGCCGGATAATGCTAATGAGATAGCTAAAGAAAAAGAAGAATTTTTGAAAATCGCTCGATTTCCAAATGTAATTGGAGCAATAGACTGCACGCATGTTCGTATTAAATCTCCAGATAAAGTGGATTCTAGACTAAATATATGCCGTGTATAGCAGGGTTAAAATTCAATAATAAAATTTTTATATATATATATGTATATATTCCAATAAGTTGTTTTTAAATTAACATTCTTAAATAAACATGTTGTTATATTTTTTGATAAAAATTGTTATTCTAATATATTTTGTTTTTGATTCCCCTCCTTGGTTACTTAAGCTTCTGGTGTGTGACTTATATTTATTCAGCAAGTGAACTGATCGCCACACTACTCCCCGCTAAGAAAAAGATCAGTCAGTCATTCAATTCGTCAATAGCAAAACGAACTTTCTTAATCAAAGGTGGAGTGACATCACATTTGTCAGATAATAAAAATGCTGGTTTAATCCTGTCAATGTTTACCGTGACGGCTTTAGTTCCTTTAACAAAAGTAACCAATTTATCTGTACGGGACAACACTTTAAAAGGTCCATCGTACAACGGAGTAAAATATTTTTTTTCTTCAAGCGTATTAAAATGTTTAAATTATGTCACCAAAAACAGAAGTAGAAGTAGGACATTGTTTTACTAGTAACAAAATGTTAGTACCGAACGCCACCGTAGTGGACATTGTTTTACTAGTAACATAATGTTAGTTCCGAAAGCGCCGCCGTAGTGGATATTGTTTTACTAGTAACATAATGTTAATACCGAAAGCCACCGGTGGCGCGCTATCCACTAGCCACTTGTCATATTGTGTCAACATGTAAGACTGTAGTTTGAATATTTGTACATTTATGATAAATAAATGAATTTTTGCATTTTAATACGCTTGAAGAAAAAATAGTATATATTACACGGAGTAGAACACCTTTTTTTGTGTTTCGCCCAGTTTGCAAATCGTGGGCTCAACACAAAAAAAGAGTGCGTTCTACTCCTAGTAATATAATATACTATTAAAACGTTCTTTCCGAATGAAAACAAAACTACAATTCGAGATGTCTGGGCTGACAAATGATTTGTAATTAACGTGGTGAACTGGTGGAATGAACGTTAAATTATTAAATGAAGTACGTAATTTAGTAATAAAATAAGGAATATCCGGACAAGTATATGATTTAATAAAAAATTCACCAGGTATTCGTAATGTTTGACCAAAAACGAGTTCTGCGGAAGAACATTGCAAATCGTCTTTAGGGATAGTTCTGAGAGCTAATAGTATGATAGGAAGTTCATCTACCCAATGTGGTGTAGAAGTCCTAGCTCTCAGAGCAGTTTTAAGAGATTTATTAAACCGTTCAATCAGCCCATTCGAGGAAGGATGATATGGCGTCGTACGAATCCTATGAAATCCCAAAAATTTTGAAAATTCTTTGAACAGTTTTGATTCAAATTGAACGCCTTGGTCGGTTGTCACTGTGACAGGGACACCGAATCGACAAACATAATTCTGAAATAACGTACTGCGTTTCCGCAGTAATATCCTGCAGTGGATAAGCCTCGGGTCATCTAGTAAAACGTTCGATCACAGTGAGAATATAAGAACAACCTTTAGAAGGAGGTAATGGTCCTATTAAATCTATATGTATGTGATCCAATCGTCCTTTAGGTATATCGAAGTCAGTAATCGGGCTCCTCGTATGTCTTGTCACTTTATTAGTTTGACAACTAATACAAGTTTTTGCCCAGAGATTACAATCTGAAGTCATTTTAGGCCAAAAATAATGTGTAGAAACTAATGTTCTAGTTGCTTTGATACCAGGGTGAAATAAACCATGAAATATATCAAAAATTGTTCGTCTATAAACGATAGGAACATAAGGACGAAGTTTGGGGCGAGAAACGTCACACCAAATAAACTTGTCAGAATATGGAATTTTAATTTTCTTTAAATGAAAAGTTCTCTTTGTGTTCGATGAAGTATCTGATAATAAAAATTTAAGGTCAGAATCATCTTTTTGAGCTTTGCTCAATAAATTTAAGTCAAAGTTAGTATCAACTAGGTTAGACTTTTGAGTAACGATTGGGGAAATGAATTGTTGCAAAGAAGACGTATCATGTTCGCGTGATAAAGTGTCTGCAACAATGTTATTTTTCCCTTTGATATGTCTGATTTCGCAGGCAAATTGAGCAATGAATTCTAAATGTCTAGTTTGCCTGGGAGATCTTTCAGTTTTAGTGAATAATGCTTTGACCAAAGGTTTATGGTCGGTAAAGCAAATAAATGTGCGACCTTCAAGTAAAAATCTGAAATGTTTAATCGCTGTAAATAAAGAAAGATGTTCCTTGTCAAAGGAACTATATTTGGTCTGTGCCAAGGAAAGCTTTCGTGAAAAGAAGGCTAATGGGGCAAGAATACCTTCGTCATCGCGCTGTTCAAGAACTGCCCCCATAGAGACATTAGAACAATCAACAGTCAGCGATAAAAACGAGCTATCATCACAACGTGGATGTGCTAAAAAGGTTGCACCAGCTATAGCAGCTTTGGCTTTCGAAAAACTGTCAAGACAGTCGGTAGGCCAATCATTTATTATTTTAACTTTATCATGCAGTAATCTAGTACAAAGTGCATGTAAAGGAATTAAGATTTCAGCGAAAGAAGGTATGAAACGATGATAAAAGTTAACCATACCTATGAAACGCTGAAGTTGTTTGACTGTAGTAGGTAAGGGAAAATTATTTATGACATCAATACGTTCAGAAGAAGGTAAAATGACGGCTGAAGAAATATTGTGTCCTAAAAATGTCAAATGACTGACACCTAATATGCATTTTGACGGTTTAATATTTATGCCGTACAATTCTAACCTCTGAAAAACAAGTTTTAAGTGCTCTAAATGTTCCGAACTAGATTTACTTGCAATCAGGATGTCATCTAAATAGACGAAAATAAAAGGTAAACCTACTAAAACTTCTTTCATGAAACGTTGGAAAGTTTGACCGGCGTTACGTAAGCCGAAAGGCATACGCCCAAATTCAAACAAACCGAAAGGAGTAGTAATCGCTGTTTTAAAAATGTCGCTTTTTGCGACAGGAATCTGGTGATAAGCACGTACCAAATCTATTTTTGAAAAAATAACACAATTATACAACTGCGAGTTAAAATCATGGAGGTGGGGCAACGGGTATCTGTCAGGAACAGTAATTGAATTTAGACGACGATAGTCCCCACAAGGTCTCCAGTCGCAGCTTTATTTTTTTTCAACCATATGCAATGGTGAGGAAACGGAAGAAGAAGAAGGTGCACAAATACCTAATTCTACCATATTATTGAATTCGTCCTGTGCTATCTTGAATTTAACGCTATCCAACCTACGTGGGCGTGAGAAAGGTAAATGTGACCTTCTGTAACAATGTGATGCTCAACTGAATGTTTAACTGGCAAATTGTAATTTGGAGAGCTAATTAAAGTAGGAAATTGTAAAAGTAATGCAGTGAATTCATTTGATACGCTAAATAACTTAGGAGAATGTAACGGACCATTGTTTGAAAATAAATATGTTGACAAACTAGTCATATTGTCGATTAAACATTTATGTTTCAAATCAACAACTAAACCAAAATAAGCTAAAAAGTCTGCTCCGATAATGGCGATATTTATATCTGCTATATTAAAAACGAAAGGAAATAACCTGCGTAAGTTTAAATCAATTTTCAAAAATTTCTTCCCGAAGGTATCTATAAGTGAACCATTAGCTGCTGTTAGTACTACATCAGGGTTTCTCCTAGTATTCGTTAATAGATTCCGAGGTATAATTGATAAATCAGCGCCCGTGTCAATGAGGAATTCAATTTTATTAGCATTATCAAATATAAATAGACGAGGTTTACTATTCGAAATTTTAACGTCAGTTGTCAAAATATTATTGACATTTAGTCATCTCTGATTGTCGGTTTTGACATCTTTGGCGAACGTGCATCAATCTCCGAGACACTTAAATGCTTTACGACCATAAAGTTGATGGTAATAGCAAACCTTAGCATTAGAAGGATTATATCTAACGCTGGTACCACTTCGACTATTAGAACGGGGCCTTGAGCCTCTGCGATTTCTTGAGTCGAGTCGACTTCTACAACTATTGCAATAAGTGCCAGAAACTGTAGAGGTAGTGGAAGGAATTGAGGAAACTTTAGATTCAATAGCAAGTAATTGAGATGTAAAGATTTCTTGTTTGTGTAAGACTTGATTTAACGTGTCTTGAAATGTTGCGATCAAACTAGATGTAGAAACTGTTGGATTGATGTTACAAATCGAATTCGAGGTAAGGGAAGTCATAGAATTCTGACACGACTCCCATATACGATCGGCAATGTCGATTAACTCCTTAATCTCAGTTTTTCCCGACGCCGTAATTGCAATGAAGATTGTTTTGGGTAGTCGCCGCTTCCACAACTTGACCAGGAGCTCCTGGCTCACCACATGGGAACCTCCAACCGTTGATAGCATTGATCGGTAAAAATCTGATGGTTTTTGGTCTCCCATCTGGGAACCAGAGAGTAGGTCCTCCAACCGCTTTTCCTCACTTGAGGTCAAACGAGAAATTAGTATATTTTTCAAGTTGTCATATAGATCTTTTTTCTGGTTGATTAGTGACAACGTCATACACCGTGGTAATAATTTCAGGGGGAGTACTGGCAATGACATAATCGTATTTTTTACGATCGCTAACAATCCTATGAATAGAAAATTGCGACTCAATTTGAGTAAACCATATTTCTGGTTTAGATACCCAGAAAGGTGGTAATTTAATGGTCGCGACGTAATTACCATGAGATGTGTCTGCACCTGATGAAATTTGAATGTCATCTAATAAAATATTATCTGTTGGTGGTGCCATTTTTAAAACAAAGAAATAATAAATCGATGACTAATTGATTGAATGATTAGTTGATTGTATATATTATGTTTTTTGCTATGTTTTTGAATGAGATTTTTTAAAGACGTCAACGTTGAATGACTGACATGATTCCCTTTAATAGTATTCTCTTTACTTGATGATGTTAAAGAAGCACGTGTTACATCAAGAGGACTGGATTTCGGTAATTTTAAGCTGGCCGGATTCCATGATGCCCATGTAGTATTTCCTAAAAAAATATAGAATACCTATTAAAGGCCGAACAAGTACAGTGGTAGCTATTTTCTAATTAATACAACTGCTACTTTTACAAATATTTATTTTATAAAAAATTTACTCACTGTTACTTGTATTTTGTACATTTTCATCACCTTCAACACTTTTCTGTGGACATTTGTCTTTGTCTGGTTGGCGAATATTGGAGATTCTGGTTTATGACAAGCATTCAAATTTTGGCTATATGAATGGCATGAGAGAGGACTGTCAGATGTAATTATTATTTCATCATTAATGCAACTCATCGTGCTTGGCTCATTTGCATATTCATTCCCGAGTTTGTTGTCAATAAAATAATTATCGCTGTCATATTGATTCGATAAACCTGTTACACCAATAGTAACTATATCTTTAATAGACATATCAGTGTCTGTTATTTTTACTTTATTAGGGATTCCACCACCAGTCTTGTAGGTTTCCCTCTTCTCTTCGGAAAATTTTCGCTTTGTTATTTTTTTTAAATTTTCAAATTTTGTTCTTAAATTTTTTGCTGTTCTAGGAGTGCCATCGCTTTTTTCGTTGAATTCCTGGGATAATGTTTCCCAAGTAATTTTTTTTTTCCATGTTACAGCATCTGTGATTTTGGACTCGAGAATGGCACTATATTTTTTTACCAGATTAACTAGTAAAACTTTCTCACTTTCAGAGAAATTGGCAATTCTTTTTTTATCCATTTTTTAAAAATAAAAGAAAAGTTATATCTTAAGTTACAAATTCATTATATGAAAACCGTGAAGTTGCAGTTTCTGATCAACAGGTGAGCCACCTACATAAATATATATTTATTTTGTATTAAAAACTGTAAGGTTAATCTAACATTATAAAACTGGCCCTAAACAGACATTTTGTACAGCAAAGTTTAAAGCTTGGTTTAATCCTAGGTTTAAACTGTACGGTTAATCTAACATTATAAAACTGGCCCTAAGATAACAATATCTTCAGGTATTTTAAAATTTCGCCAACGGACGGACCCACAACGGTGGACATGACATACACAAACATAACGAAACGGGACGTCTTGTAGTTGTGGCCGCCATCGTTTACTATTGCATCATTGACTGATTTGTGAGTTTTCGTAAAGTAAGCGTATTGTGATTATTGTGAAAATACAGTGAACAGTGAAGTCTGCAAAAAAGGTAAGATTTACTTGTTGTTATAGTAAATAAAAGCTTAGGGAAAGTTTAACCGGCTTGATTGTCCTTAAAAAATATATTATTAATGATTTTACTGTTCGACTTTGCAGTTTGGTTTTGTAAAATAAAATTTTTCATGTTTTTAATATTAGAAATTGGAAGTAGGTAGCGACTTTTAGTTTTATTTACACTTACCTACCTAACCCTATTTATTATAGAGATGACCCGATTGCCTGTTAGTAAAGATATGGAAAAACTATACCTTAACAGATGTTATGGCCACCTAGTTTAGTTTAATGGTTGTTGTAGTGTATCATTTGGATTTCTGCAAGAAATGCCAAAGCAGCTGTCTAGATTTGCCGGTTACTCACTAGATGTGGCTGATGGTATTGAATTTATGTTTATTGGAGTTCTTGAAAAAAGTTAATTTTTTTTTCTCTTATCAGATATCTAGATTCGAAGAAAGCCATTAACTGTGTGACTTGCTTTTAGAAAACATAATTGAATAGTAGATAGTTTTTTATAGTATATTATTATAGTTTGATGTATTTAATTCGATTATTAATTATAATCAGTCACAATTCATTAGAAAATTAGTGATATAAATTTCCTGAAATTCCTTTTTTCCTTTCCTTGAAACATACCCATTTTTTACCCTGTGAACAACAAAATGCAACATCTTTTGGTAAGTTTAAACACATTTAATAGACTTTAGTACACAGTTCCACTATTGAATTAGTTTTTTCTATTCTAATGAAAAACATTGGATTTAATATTTAATTTAGCAATTTTTTTTTCGTAAATATACAAAACATTTAATGGTCCGTTCTTCGAGCCGCGGATACTGTGAACTAAATGTAGCTTTATTTTGCATATTTATGAATATACCTAAATTTATTTTGTTAGGTAGGTATACATAGGTATACAAGCAAAATTTAAATAGAATTTTGTAGTTGATATTTCATGTAGTTTGCCATAGTGAAATATAGATTTCATAGCTTTTGTGGGAACTTAGGATTGATATTTGGTTCAATCATTATTATTTGCTATCATTATTATAGAAAGATGTTAAGCCTTGTTATTGAGTATTGGTAAAATCTTGGATTGATACTTTGTTTTTTTGCCGGTGTTTTTTGCTTTACATACATTATAGAGTAGGTTAGATAAAATAAAAAAAAAATAAAACCTGTTCTTTGTTTATTGGGTTTTTCAATATACTAATAAAAGTGTATTTTTGCACAAATCTGAATGATACATTTCGTAATTTAATTTATGTACAATAGTTAACTTGAGAATTCTATAAGTTTCAAATTTCGTAATATTTAAAATATTTAAAAAGATTAATAATTATAATTTAGTTTCATATAATTTAATACAAATATGGCACAGCTTAGAAAACAGCAACAATTAAAAATATTGGTAGCAAAAAGGGAGCAATATTTTTCAAGAGTTCAGAAATTATATGATTGTAGTAAATTAGTTGAGGACGCAATTCAGTTAGATTATTTTCGTACGAGATATGAAACCTTACAAACTACAACAAAGGATTTTTTAAATGTGGTAGATGATATTCATACGTTAGAGTATGAACTAGATCCTGAGTATGTTCCTTCGTATCAAATTATAGAGGCTTTTGATGAACTTTATTGTTATATTCAAGTGGTAGCGAAAAAAGTTATAAACGTTCAAGCAAACGAAAGTAATCTTAATAATACTTCTAATTAAGCCGTTCCTAGGTTACCGAAACTCAAAATTCCTCACTTTAGTGGAGATCTTAAAGAGTGGCCAATATTTATTGAATGCTTTAATAGCTTAATTCACAATCACAGAGATTTAGATGATACTGATAGAATACATTATTTAATTGGAAACGTGAGTGGTAGTGCGTTGAATGTATGTTCAACTGTACCCCCTACGGGTGATAATTATCGTGTTATTTATCAAGCTTTGGTTGATAAATATTCGGATAAACGTACTCTAGCTAATAATTATTTAGATCAATTATTTACATTTAAACAAACTCTAACAGAAACCTCTAGTAGTTTAAATACGTTCTTAGAAAAATTTGATACCACTGTTAGAGCCCTAAAAAAATTGGAATTGAAAGATTTGGCTGATTACATGCTAACCTATCTGGCACTGTCAAAAGTCAATCCGGAAACACAACGTTTGTTCGAGAATAATTATAGAAAATCTGAAATGCCGTCTTATGAAGAGGTTATAATTTTCATTAAAGAGCAGGCTAAAATTTGTAATAGAACTTCAAGTGCTAATAAATCGAGTAGTTTCAATAAGAATAGTAATAATAAATCGAAAACAACACATTCATTTGTTGTTCAAGATAATTTTACCCAGGATAAATGTAGACTTTGTAGGAATAATTCACATCTCATTCTAACATGTACAAAATTTTTAGGAATGCCTCCTACAGATAGATATAAATTTATTAGAAGTCAGAATTTGTGTCTGAATTGTCTGGGTACTCATAAAATTATTAATTGCAGAAGTAAAGGTAGTTGCAAAACATGCAAATTACGTCATCATTCATTATTACATTTTAAAATGCCTATTAGCAGCGCAGAAGAAAACTCAAATAAATTAGATATTGGTACTTCGGCCAGTGGAACCTCTCAGTCATTTGTAGTAGAGCCATCGACTTCTACCGGTGTTACTCATAATAATTCGCAACCTATGGTTAAGTTTAACGATTCGTGTCTGAATGATATCCATTCAAAAATTGATGAAACAGTTGTAAATTATTGTTCAACTACGGATAACTCACGAATTACCAATCATAATACGGTATTATTATCTACTGCCAAAGTTTATATTCTAGATAGTTGTGGAAGACAGCATATAGCTAGATTTTTATTAGATAGTTGCAGTCAAGCAAATTTTCTAACCTTAGATTTTTGTAAACGCGTACATTTAAACATTTCAAAACTCCATACTGAAGTACATGGTATTGGAGCCTCTTCTAGTAGAATTTATGGACGCACAAATATAGTAATAATTTCTCAAATTGATTCAGCTAAGCGATATCCATTGGAAGTTTTGATTGTTGATAAGATAACCAATCGATTACCGCAAGTTGAAATTAATACTGCTGCCTGTTCCCATCTTGTCGACATATCTTTAGCTGATAATAATTTTAATAAACCAAGTCAAATCGACGGCATTATTGGTGCAGAATTATATCCTTATTTATTAGGTCAACATCGTATCGTTGGTCCTCCTAAAACTCCTGTTGCTGTAGAGACTAGTTTAGGATTTGTGGTGATGGGCGCGGCTCCCACTTTATCTGCCCACGAAGTTACTCAAAGTTTTTGTACCATTATAGAACCATCACTTGAAACTTTAGTGAGAAATTTTTGGGAAATAGAGGATATTCAATCCCCCGTTATAACAAATCCCGATGACGTTGAATGTGAAAAAATATTTCAGTCTACATTTAGTCGTAGTAAGTCTGGTCGTTATATAGTCACACTCCCGTTTCAACGTGATAGTTTATTTTTAGGTGATTCCTATGCGATGGCCCATCGTAGGTTTTTATCTTTGGAGAAAAAATTCATTAGGTTTCCAAATTTTAAAATTCAATATGTTGAAATTATCAATGATTATTTATCCCAAGGTCATATGACTAAGGTTTTAGAAGATAGTTATTCCTCACCTTCTTACTACATCCCGCATCACGCAGTTTACAAACCCGATTCTGTTAGCACTCCTCTTAGAATAGTTTTTGACGCTAGTGCAAAAACGGACACCCTGTATTCATTGAACGATTTGTTGTATACGGGTCCAAAATTACAAGTAGATATGGTAACAATGTTTCTTAATTTTAGACTGTTTCAAGTTGCATTTATAGCCGATCTCCGTCAGATGTATCGACAAATTCTTATAGATAAAGATCATCGGTGTTTCCAACGTATACTTTGGAGATTTTCTCCAAATGAACCAATATCAACTTATGAACTGAATACAGTGTCTTTCGGTGTAAGGTCTTCACCATTTTTAGCACTCCGAACTATACACCAGCTAGCTAATGATGAAGAAGCGTCATTTCCTTTGGCTGCTGAAATAGTAAGGAGGGATATGTATATTGATGACTTAGTTTCTAGTATATCTACTGCAGACCAAGCGATAATAGTATATAACGAGTTGGTAGAATTTTTTGCACGAGGTGGTTTCGATTTAGTAAAATGGGCAACAAATTCCGAGCAACTTTTGCGGCACATACCAGAACAGAATCGTTCTACTAATATGATTGGTTTTGGCATTGACTGTCTCAAAGTGCTGGGGTTACAGTGGCAGCCACAATCTGATATGTTGTCATTTTCTCTGAAAATTCAGGAAAATGAATGTACTAAAAGGAACATACTCTCAACAGTTGCCCGATGTTTCGATCCCTTAGGATTTATATCACCTGTGATCTTGCAAGCAAAACTGTTAATTAAAAATATGGGGATACTTCGTATAAGTTGGGATGAAACTCCCCCTGATGATATAGTTCAGTGGTGGAAAGAGTTTCAACATTGTTTGAAATTTTTAGTTAATTTTCAAGTTCCTAGGTATATAGGGATGATACCGCAAGCTTCAGTAATGTTAGTAGGTTTTGCTGATGCATGCGAAACATCGTACGGTGCAATGATATATATTCGTATAAAATCGTCGACTTCCGTTCAGACGAATTTATTATGTGCCAAGACAAAGGTATCCCCTATGAAAATTATATCAATACCTCGACTGGAGTTGTGTGCTGCTCATTTATTAGCCAAACTTCTTTCAGTTGTAGAAAAAATTTATAGTCCAAGGTTGAATATAGAAAAAATAGTTGCCCTTTCTGATTCTACAGTAACACTTAGTTGGATAAATGCATCACCATGTAAGTGGAAAACGTTTGTTGCCAACCGTGTGTCTAAAATACAGGCTTTGGTTACTTCCAATTGTTGGTTTCATGTTGATGGAAAAGAAAATATCAGTGATTGTCTTTCTCGAGGAATGTCCCCTTCGCAATTTATGGAAAATAAATTGTGGTTATCTGGTCCAAGATGGTTAATGTATGATATTTCATGTTGGCCTATTAAACCTATTGGTTTGGAACATTGCACCATGTTGGAAGAAAAAACTGTTACATTGGTAACTTCGAATAATGACATTCATCCCTTTTATTTGTTAGCGGAAAGATGTTTATCTTGGATGAAATTATTACGTTCCATTGTGTTTGTACTTCGTTTCGTAAAACTCTTACCCCGTGCAACCTTTTTTACCGTCCACGATTTAGCTAAGGCTGAGAGAGTTTTGCTAAAAGTTGTACAAAATTTTCATTTTTCATCTGACATAAAAACATTAGAAAAGGCTGGTAGTTGTTCTTCTCATTTAAATCGCTTACGTCCTTTTATACATGATGAAATTCTTCGGGTTGGTGGGCGTCTAGTTAATTCCAAATTAAATTTTGATGTGCAACATCCCATACTACTCCCCAAATGTGATCGTGTTGTAGATCTGTTAATTGATCACTATCATCGAACTAATCTTCATACTGGACCTAATTTGGTTTTATCATTACTTAGACAACGTTACTGGATTTTATCCGCCCGCGGAGTTGTTAGATACCGCATTCAAAAATGCAATATTTGCTTTAAATTAAAGCCCAAAGTACAATTTCCCTTGATGGGAGACCTTCCTTCTTGTAGGGTTCAAGAATCCAAAGCTTTTCTTCATAGTGGCGTAGACTATTGTGGTCCCATTCAGACCATACCCTATAGACGAAGAGGTGTGCGGTCACAAAAAACTTATATTTGTCTTTTTGTTTGTTTAGTGACAAAAGCAATACACCTCGAGCTCGTGTCAGATTTATCTACCGCTCACTTTTTACTAGCTTTTAAGCGCTTTTTATCACGTAGAGGCTTAGTTACTCATATGTATTCAGATGGAGGTACCAATTTTATAGGGGCAAAAGGATATTTGGATGAGTTACATTCATTAACGAATTCTCGTGATTTTAATAAAAGTGTATCCATTGATCTTTCTGAGAGAGGAATAAATTGGAAGGTTAATCCTCCATACGCACCCCATTTCGGTGGATTGTGGGAAAGCAATGTTAAGTCGGTAAAATCGCATCTTTTTAGAGTTGTAGGACATCAGTTATTAACTTATGAAGAAATGAATACATTATTAATTCAAATAGAGGCACTTCTTAATTCAAGACCCTTGTGTGTACTTAGTTCAGATCCTTCTGAACCTTTGGCTTTAACTCCGGCTCATTTTCTTACTTTGACACCATTAAAATCATTACCTTCCACAGATCTTAGTACTGAAAACGTTAATCGTCTAGATCGATTTCAACTAATAGATAGAATGATTTCGGATTACTGGAAACGATGGCGTCTTGAATATTTAACAGCCCTACAAATTAGACAAAAATGGACTGCATTGGCTTCACCCATAAAATGTGGTACCATAGTTTTGGTGGAACAACCTAATATTCCACCTCTGCACTGGCCATTAGGCACAATTATTGAAACTTTTCCCGGAAAAGATGGGCAAGTAAGGGTAGTTTCGGTAAAAACCCAAACTGGCATTTACAAAAGACCCATAGTTAAAGTGTGTCCATTGCCCACACAATAATTTGTTTTGTATTTTTTTTTCTTTTTTCTTTTTTTTTGAAAATAGTTTTAATTTAGGTTATATAATCCTGAAACTTCTTCAGGGTGGGGGGAATGTTATGGCCACCTAGTTTAGTTTAATGGTTGTTGTAGTGTATCATTTGGATTTCTGCAAGAAATGCCAAAGCAGCTGTCTAGATTTGCCGGTTACTCACTAGATGTGGCTGATGGTATTGAATTTATGTTTATTGGAGTTCTTGAAAAAAGTTAATTTTTTTTTCTCTTATCAGATATCTAGATTCGAAGAAAGCCATTAACTGTGTGACTTGCTTTTAGAAAACATAATTGAATAGTAGATAGTTTTTTATAGTATATTATTATAGTTTGATGTATTTAATTCGATTATTAATTATAATCAGTCACAATTCATTAGAAAATTAGTGATATAAATTTCCTGAAATTCCTTTTTTCCTTTCCTTGAAACATACCCATTTTTTACCCTGTGAACAACAAAATGCAACATCTTTTGGTAAGTTTAAACACATTTAATAGACTTTAGTACACAGTTCCACTATTGAATTAGTTTTTTCTATTCTAATGAAAAACATTGGATTTAATATTTAATTTAGCAATTTTTTTTTCGTAAATATACAAAACAACAGAATTGTGTATAATATAAGAGGACTGCACTTTTAAAAAATATTTTCAATTATACAGGGTGTGTCAGAGATGGCGTGTAGGTACCAAAGTTTTGTATTTTAAATGAAACATCCTATATTTTATTTGATAAGGTCTTGAAATTCCCAATAAAACAGTAGGATATATAGGTAACACCATTTTAGCTGTCATGATTTCCCGGATATTTGTCATTTAACATTAAAATATACCAGTATTTTTAAAAATTGTCACTGCTAAACCACCTTAACGATTGATTTCAAACTTGATAGGTTACTTCTATTTATCTGTCTACATTGTTTGTTTATGAAATTTATTCTTTCAATCATTATTTTTACTAGGTGAACCATTTTTAAAACGTATTTGTTGATGTTAAATGTCAAATATCTTCCAAACTATAAGGTCTAACTCGATTTAAACCTATAAGTACCTAATGTTCTATATTTTCATGAAAATTCCAAGAGCCTTTTAAAAACAAATATAGAATGTTTTTTAAAATAACGTTGCAGGGAATTGGGGCATTGATAATTTAGTACCTAGGTATATTGCAGGTAGTGGTGAAAATCAAACAAATAAATTAGTAGGGAGTATTTAATAATAATTAATAGGCGTTGTTGCTAAAAATGTATCTACTACAGGGCTCACTACCTTGTTTACTTTTTCTATAATTTTTTTCGATGACTCCTTAAATACTTGTATAAGAAATTTTAAACTTTAGTATTTTCCTTCAAAAATAATCCTACATGTATGTACAGTAGTATTTGATGCATACCTTTGTCAAACTTCATAGGAAAATGGCATTTGTGGGTGTAGAGTTTGAGGACAACTCCATTGCCCTTATTAGTACCAGATGGTTTACTCCTCGAAAAAATCACACATTTTGGCCTCCTTACAAATCGCAGGAATTGATTCAGAAAGCTTTAAGGAGACAAGAAATGCCTTGCGAAAATGAATGGAAATTATTTGAAGTAACTCGATGCTTTTTCCAATGTGGTATGTATATACAGGTCTGCACAAAAAGATTGTTGGGGTTGTTCACATTGTATTTCCGCCAATATTTTATTATGTACTGTCAATGTTGTAATCTGTGGTATATTGTTGTATTTTAATACCACAATCACAATTTATTAAAACCGTATTAAGTATTACATTTGGAGCCCTTTCTTTAATTTCTTACAAAATATTAAAACAAGTACATATTGTGACTATTAATGGATATGCTGTGATTAAATTTATTATGCTATAAAAATGTTTAATTTTGACAAAATAAGAAATAACTAGTTATTTCTCGAAATAATGCCCTTGCTTTATTACACAGGGAAAATCACAGACATTATTTCATTTATGTTGTTATTGTTGTCCTTGTATAAAAAATTTAAATAGAATCTAAATATATACTCTTCTTGTATTTCTGACAGAGTAAACAGAGTGAGCTTCAAAAGTAATACTGCATGAATTCTAAATTTAATTGGAAACATCCATGTGAACATTTTAATTTTTTTCCACAGATGATTTTGACAAAGCAAACCAAAAACTAAAATTAGCGGAAGTCTTGTCCGATGTTCAAAGCGAATTGGAAGAAGATATTCTTCAAAAACGAAGCAGAAAACCTACGAAACGACTATATGAAAGTGATGATGAAGACGAGGCATATGAAATCGTTGAAAATAAAAAACAGAAGACTTCCATAGGAAAACAGATACCTAGGCCACCCGCAATTAATAACAAATTTGAAAGTGTGTGTGAACAAATATTGATACAATGTGATCAAAACTTTACCGTTTTAGGAATTAAAAATTATTCATCGTGTGGACGGCAAACACCAGAGACGTCATTTTCGCAAGTTGATGAACAAGATTTGATTGCCTTGCCTCGACAAATTCATACCCCTATACCAGAGCAGAAGCAACTGGAAACACCTACATCAAGAAGTTTTGTAAACCAAAACCAAATTTCCTCAAAATCTGCCGAACATAGGAAAACTGGTAAGCATGTTGTTTGTGCTTTTTATACTTATTCTTTACATTTTTAGCTATAATTGACTTATTGCTGGAAATAAGAGAACAAAACAAACAAATTCTCGCACATTTCAAAAAAAATTGTGTGACTCCAGTGGAGTCACACAATTTCACACCATCTTTTTACCTGACGATTTTCCAATTGATTTGCCGTGTATTTTGCAAGACCATTTTGGAAGAGCTAGAAAATGATCTTTCCTGTGTTAAGTATGTGTACTTTTAAAGTTTAAATTTGCAGATTGCTCATCTTTCAAATGTTGGAGGAAAAGAAGTGGTTCCAAAGGTTATTGCAATCATGAGAAAATGTTTGTCCAACCATTTGGCTACCAATTACAGTTACTTGGGCACAAGACTAGGGAAGAATTGCGAATCTTCACCTGAAAGAAGCTGTTGTCGATGAGTAATCATTTAAATAAAAGATAATTCTTTTTTTTTATATAAACTGTGTTGAAAACCTTAAACACTAAAAATGATAAATTAATCTCAATAATTTAGCTCAAAAACCTGATAGTCCAGTCACCACTAGACTTTGGTGTGCAGTGGGAGGTTCCCGAGATAATTTACTTTAATGGTCAAAGAAAGCATCCTGAATATATAGGGTTTTGGAAAAGCGGTTTTTGTTTTAAACGATTTTGATATTTTTGTCAAAAAAAATTAACTTGCTTTGAGCATTTTGGAAAAAAAACTTATTGTCTCTTGTAAAGTTTTCATCAAGACCAATCATTTTTAAATTTTGTTTTAAACAATGTTAGCATTCTTGGAAATAAATTATTGCTTAATAGTACTTGATAAGATATTGGTAATTTGGAGACTTTTGACCTTTCAAAAAAGTTATCTAGGGGACTTCACAGTGCATACAGAAGTGTTGATGGTGACTGGACTCTGAATGATCATCATAGGTATCATCTTGTGTTTTATGTATTAAGCTAAGTTCAATTGTTCTATAGCCTCTAGTAAATTGTTGTTCATATTTCTAAGGCAAATAAAAAATGCCGCACCTACAAAGCGGACAGTCGGCACCGATTGAAAGGTATCGCTGTGCGGGCTCCTTTGGCGGGAGTTTTTTATGTGCTTTAGAAATATGAATTCAACTTTACATTAGTCATCAGCTTAAAGTCCCCACGACCGAGATGCTCTTTTTCTAGCATTACCCATTTTTATCGAGCTAGAAAGAAAGCATCTTGGTCGGTGGGGAGTTGGTACCAAGCGACGATCGTACATTTTAGGTTTTTAAGCACAATTTATTTCAAAAATAAATTTTGTAGCTCTTCTTACTGTTCTTTAGTGTTTTCTACATTTTTGAAGTTTGTTTGAATGATTATCATAGGTATCATCTTGTGTTTTATGTATTAAGCTAAGTTCAATTGTTCTATAGCCTCTAGTAAATTGTTGTTCATATTTCTAAGGCAAATAAAAAATGCCGCACCTACAAAGCGGACAGTCGGCACCGATTGAAAGGTATCGCTGTGCGGGCTCCTTTGGCGGGAGTTTTTTATGTGCTTTAGAAATATGAATTCAACTTTACATTAGTCATCAGCTTAAAGTCCCCACGACCGAGATGCTCTTTTTCTAGCATTACCCATTTTTATCGAGCTAGAAAGAAAGCATCTTGGTCGGTGGGGAGTTGGTACTAAGCGACGATCGTACATTTTAGGTTTTTAAGCACAATTTATTTCAAAAATAAATTTTGTAGCTCTTCTTACTGTTCTTTAGTGTTTTCTACATTTTTGAAGTTTGTTTGAATGATCATCATAGGTATCATCTTGTGTTTTATGTATTAAGCTAAGTTCAATTGTTCTATAGCCTCTAGTAAATTGTTGTTCATATTTCTAAGGCAAATAAAAAATGCCGCACCTACAAAGCGGACAGTCGGCACCGATTGAAAGGTATCGCTGTGCGGGCTCCTTTGGCGGGAGTTTTTTATGTGCTTTAGAAATATGAATTCAACTTTACATTAGTCATCAGCTTAAAGTCCCCACGACCGAGATGCTCTTTTTCTAGCATTACCCATTTTTATCGAGCTAGAAAGAAAGCATCTTGGTCGGTGGGGAGTTGGTACCAAGCGACGATCGTACATTTTAGGTTTTTAAGCACAATTTATTTCAAAAATAAATTTTGTAGCTCTTCTTACTGTTCTTTAGTGTTTTCTACATTTTTGAAGTTTGTTAAAAATCATTTTTTTTTAGGAGCTGTTAAATCTGCAACATCGGTAGGAGTGGTTAAAACATGCACCACAAAGGGTGAAATTTGAAAATAAAAAGAAGAAATAAACGGAAAATATAGTGCAGTGGTTTTACATTGTAATAAGGTAATGAAATGAGTCAAATTAATAAGAATTATAAATCATTTGTTAGTAAGAGACAGATGTATAGGCGGATTGCTGCGTATAGGCGCGAAATTGTAACACGTGCTGATTTGACTACATCAGAAAATATATTTGAAAATTCACAGGTAGATCAGGAAAATGTTAATATCATAGAAAATGCCATTCCAAATTTAAAGCAGGAAAATGTGAATAATTTGATTTTTTATGGTCGAACTGAAGGTAGCTCTTCTGAGGACAGCATTCTCCACTTATTACATTCTGAAACAGATGCTCATTTTACATCTAGTGATGAAAGTGAAGGTGTGGCGTACATTAAAAGCGATAGTATCTCTGAAAAAAATGAACTGCCATCACTTTTTGCTAGTCTTCAAGAATGGGCCGTTAATTCTTCTGTGCCACATGTACGTGTTTGCTTCATATACTTTCGGATTATCATCCAGAATTACCGCTGGATGCACGAACTTTAGTAAAAATGCCAAGAGAAATGTTAAGCAAAAAACTAAACACAAGTGATTATTGTTACTTCGACATTCTGAAATTTTTAAACAAAATTTTTGATAGGCATCCACATTTGCTCAGCACAACAATATCTGTAAGTTTCAATGTTGATGGGATTCCATTATTTACTAGCAGTAATACACAGCTGTGGCCTATTTTAGGCCTAATCAAAAATTTCCCATGTAACCCTTGTGTAGTTGGAATCTTTTGTGGTTCTTCAAAACCGATACCTTTAGAAATGTTTTTAGAAGACTTAGTAGTAGAACTAAATACTCTTTGTAATGGCTTTACTCTTCATGGTATCAAATGTATGTTAAAAATTCATAGTTTTATTTGTAATGCACCTGCCCGTGCCTATTTAAAACAAATAAAGGGTCTTGGTGGTTACTCAGCTTGTGAGAAATGTAATGTTCCAGGTACGTATATTAAAGACAGAATTGTCTTCAATTCACTAACTTCACCTGAACGAACAGACAATTCCTTCATTAGGCAGGTTGATGGAGATCATCATGTTGGGATTTCACCACTTATCCATTTACCTATTGGAATGGTAACGTCATTTCATTATATCAGATTATATGCATAACATTTGTTTAGGTGTTACAAGGAAACTTCTACATACTTGGATTAGTGGGCCATTACAAGTTAGATTTGGTGGTCATGAGATTAACTATATTTCAGATAATTTACAATCATTTAAACAACATATTCCTGTGGAGTTTAATAGGAAACCGAGATCCTTGTCGGAATTAAATAGGTGGAAGGCAACCGAATTGAGAACTTTTCTTTTATATACGGGCCCTATTGTTCTAAAAAATACATTTATGAAAATTTTTTGTTATTGCATACTGCTATAGCAATTATGGTATCTGAAAGACATCTTACCGAATTTAGTGCTGAATTTTGTGGTAAACTTTTAAAAAATTTTGTAAAACATTGTGAAAGCATTTATGGTTTACAATTTATTATTTATAATGTGCATTCACTCATACACCTTCACATTGATATTAAGAAATATGGAATCCTGGATAACTTTTCAGCTTTCCCTTTCGAAAATTTTCTGGGAAAACTGAAACGACTAATAAAATCTTCAGTAAACCCCCTAAAAGAAATTCATAACCGAATATTAGAAATGAACTTACTAACTTCTAATTGCCTTTTGCAAGATCGTTTAGATTTTAAATAAGTTTATTACCTAGATCATTTTTTCTTTTTTTTTTTATAATATAAAAGATGTAAGGTTTTTGAAAATGTGTATACTTTTTTGTGTTGTTTGATTAGATTTTTATGAAAATATTTGCAAAACTTAGTTTTTTTGCAAAAATACTTTATATTTATAGATTTATCCTACTTATTTTGTATGGAGCACAACCGAGTAACAATAAAGGTTTTTATATATATTGTAATGTATGTATTTGTGCACCATATATGTATAAAAAAATATTTTTTTTGCTCAGTTGCGCTCTATACAAAATAACAAAACAAATGTGGCAAAAACTATAAAAATAAAGTATTTTTGCGAAAAAAACTAAGTTTAGCAATTATTTTCATAAAAATAAAACACAAAAATTATATACATTTTCAAAAACCTCACATCTTTTAAATTATAAAAAAAAATAAACTTCAAAAAATATAATTCAAGGGGCTGATAAAGGGTCCTATCGAAACTCCTCCTTTATCCTAAAATTACGTCAATATAACGTCATATGTACGTTTTAAATAGGTGAAAAATGTCACGTACTTATACGTGTTATTTATTACGCGATTGGTCTGTGACATTGTCACGTGATCAATATGTGACATTTACGTAATTTTTTACGTAATTACGTGTGAAAAGACCCCAAAGAATTACGTGAAATTCACGTAACTGTGTTTGCTGGGTGCCTGGCTGTAAAGTACTGCATATTTGGTACTGAACTAAATGTAAACAACCAGTAAAACGTTAAGTAGTATATTGGGTTGCAGAGTCGAGAATAATAAGTTTATTTTGGTTCTCAGAAAAAACGGTCCTCGGATGTGCAGTTAATAAAACGTATTCTGTTTCGCTAACTGCGCATGTTCATGACATACTAGAGACTTTCATTTCCCAAAACCAAAACAAAGCTTAAATGTCATAATTCTAGTACAGTTTTCTGGAATTTAGTACACTCTATAGTGTTATTCTAGTACCAAACTGAGAGACGCTTGTAGCAACACTGGATTCAATAACTTTACATAATTTGCAGGTGTTTTCTTCTATAATCTCACTTTTGACGAGTTGACATATTAGTTGAAATTTCTAGATTTGAAATTACAATCTGGCAACGCGTCAGAAGTCGGCATTTTTATAACAAAATCAAATCAAAATCAAATCAAAGATATTTATTAACGTTTAAAGACATGAATGCACCTCAGCTGGGTTCAGTCTAGAGCCGATCACCCCACCGCGGCGTGCAACGTCGCGGTAGGTAGGTGATCGGGTTTAGGGGTTTAGCTTCAGCTGTTGTCACGGTCCAATTTGTTCCGATTTGATTGAGCAAAAAAAAATGTGTGTGTGTTGGTGTGGAGAGTGGACTCCGCTTCGCGGTTTAGCTCGCTTTATTGTATCGAAGGGTTTAACCACTATTAATTATAAGTATATAGCGTGGCAAAACAGCCACCGGTAACTTATAACTCTGCGATACAAACCTCAATGCCTCTTGTCATATCGATAGCGTCCATAGGCGTGCGCCAAACTTTAGTCTCTTCATTAACATAATAAAATTAATATATTTTTAACTAAAAGAGCTTATGTTATGCAGTAGTGTGTTCTAGATAGGCAATTTATAGGGCTATCATCTAAATAATTTTAATTGTTTGGATTCAGCGTTTTAGGCGCTAATATTCCTTTTTCCTACCCAAGTGTTGGCCGATGCCCATTCGTTTTCTAGATATTTCGATTCCTATCTCATTTCCGGAGCAATTTAATTCAGGGTAGCCATTTTTAAGACAGAAAGTCAATGGAAGTTGTCGTGTGAAAGTGGAAAATATTTGTGGAAATCCATAATTTTGGGATAAATCCATCTTCACCGACATTTTGTGATTTTCACGTAATTTTGTGTCGATTTATTTCGAATTTTAATTTGTGAAGATCTTAACTCTTTAAGAGGATTTTGAAGCCATTCTTTCAAACACCATCTTAGTCCTGCTAAGAAAAATTCTTTTACTCGAGCATTTTCTGAGGCCCTCCATAGAGGTATGTTAAATTTCTAAAGTTAAACAAATTTTTATCGTTAGGAGCGTTTCTTCATAGGGATTTAATTATTTTAGGGTCGCTCTGGCAGGGTGCACACCACATTTGCTCCATAAAGTATAAAGCTGCCCTTTGGTCTTCCTGAAAGAAATTCTTCTGGGAAAATAAATACGGTTCTGCTGTCCAACTGCAAACTTTCTCTTACCTGTAAATATTTTGCTCTGGTAGGTAATTATTGTAATTATTTGGCTTGAAACATCCCTTTAAACTTGTGAGAATTATAAGAACATTTCGTGGAGCTCTAGACAGGAACATGAACATATGATCATTGCTACATGTATGAATTTTCGGTTAAATATCACTTGTTTGGTTGAAATATATATGTATATATATGTATACAGTATCGGAAGATTTTGGATTTGGGTGGCAGGCATAGTTTCAACGGCTTGACGGACCGCCTACAATAAAGGCGTGTACCAGTGCTCTAGTAGAGGGAGCAAATAATGATGCGCTATTAAGAAAACACGTACATCATTGCTATTAACAATTTCAGTACCAGTTATTCAAAGGAAGGATGTAGCTGGCTCTGTTCAGTATAGGTAATATTATTACGTGCTTTAATAACTAAAATTATTTAACTCGTTATACTTTCAAAACGAGTCAAATAATTCTTTACATTTCCCGCAGACAGAGCTGCTCACGTACATGTGGTGGGGAAAGCCGGTGGCACAGGTAGGATGTGTTATACGATAAAAAAATAGCCTAGTTGCTTCGCTCTCGCTTGCTCTCATTGCCGACCCAAATGAAACATTTTCTGACACTGTATATATATATATATATATATATATATATATATATGTATATATATATATATATATATTTTTAAATGCTAAGCAGTTAAAATATCTAAATAAATGTACACACATATAGGCTTAATTTGATCTTTTACATAGAACAAAGCAAGAACCCTAATAATATTTATCTATTTGTTTATTTACCTATTTATTTTTGTGTTTTGTTCTGCTTATCTGATAAGTAATAATTGCTATAGTTTGTCTGCTTATTTTAATTCAAATTGTAAGTTACGTTATTTACCAAAATGTTCCAAAGCTACTTATTAGCATTTGGTACGATATAGTAATATTTATACATAGTAAAGGGTTGTAAACCAAAACATATGGCCATATAGTTGGGTAATCATATTTTTTTTTTGTGCTAAATTATGCAGTGATTTATGAATATATCAATATCTACATATTTCCTTATCGTAACATAAATATCTTGTTTATTAATTTGTCTATCCACTTAAAGTTGTGGGTTATTTCGTGATTTTGAAACACAATTAAAATAAAATATCGATACCAAACCAATTGTTTTTTTTTTAAATCACGTGGCGCTCAATTATTTAAATCATATTTATCCCGCTCTACTGTTATAGCTGGCGTTGATTTGGTACCAGATTTTTTTTAAGTAAATCATATTCAAGGTATTTCAAGTTATTTATTAAACTTTATTTTTTGTTGTTGTTGTATGTGTATCTTATGCATATATACCTGTATATGTATATATATTTTTTTGATTAGCTATTTCTAAATGCCACACCCTAATAAACAAAGACTCTGAGATTCTCATGCTCACTACGCTAAATTATTTTTTTTAAATATCAACATTATTTTAACTAGCCTATACTGTCTCAACTTTTGCTTCTATTTTACCGTGGCACTGTAACAACAGATGAAATTGGGGCGTTAGGGCTCCTTTTTATAACCAAAGATTTCAAGATTTGTGAGTTTTATATTTTAGGACCCGATCAACAACTACTCCGATTTATTTGTGTTTTATGCTTAAAAGTGAAAAATAAAGTTGCTGACTAAGTATCTAATAAGTACTATTTAATCTCAAAGCAGTATAGCCAGGTAGGTACCTAAACAGACGACGTTTGCGAGGTATTAATATAAATGAAAGAGTTGTCAAGGTTAGAGGATCATACCTATAACATATGTGAGGCGGAAAGCAAAAAGGGACCTCTTGTCGGCAATTTCCGATTTTTAGTTATTGATATTAAGTAAATTAAGCTCTAATTCTGAACGATTTGGTGCAAAAATCATGTCTCTATGATTTTTTTTGTTTAAGTTACTAGTGCGTTTATGAAGAGGGACCTCTTGTCGGTCCCATGTTATTTCTCCATAAGTGACAGGAGGTACCTTTTCCAGGGCTGAACAATACTGAACATTGACTGCTTTATCGATTATTTTAAGTGTTTCATTCAATTATATCGGTTTTGTAATCGATTACAACTTGTGAAGGACAAAATCCGAAAATCGATCATATTGACCCAAACCACTAATTTCAACTGTACTGAAAAATTAACATCGCCGACAAGAGGTCCCTTTTTTTGCTTTCCGCCTCACATATAGTGAATACCTTTGAATATAGAGGAAGGAGGGCGTGCATTTAAGCTGTTTAATTCTCGGGCGACGGAAGTAGCCATTTTGATCAACCAAGTATTACTCATCCTTGCTGTCATTTGTCACAATATGTTGTTTGTTGTTGTTGCTGCTGTCGATAAAAATAGATGAATTTACTGACAAATACTGTGCTTCTAAATAGTTTTACTTTGTGTATTTATTATTGGACGTAGGTAGGCGTTAGAATATTTAATATAAACAATAATGGTGAGCTGTGTAGCCTGTGGTTCCAAAACCACGAAAAACGTTACTTCTGGAATAACCTTTCACCGGTAAGTATTAATAACAGTGGTTTTTGTATTTACAGTTCCCAAAAAAGATATTTTTATTCATTACAAATCAATTTAATTGTTGCTGCATGTCAACGTTTAACACCAACGCTTTTACCATGGTCGTAGATACGCCAGTTTCATGAATACAGTTGGGGTCACTATGAAATAAGCGATTGTATTTATTATTATGTTTTCATGTCTCTTCGATTTAATAATTATATTGGTATTAGAAATATTGTGAAGGTGTGGCGATCAGTTCACTTGCTGGGTAAATATAAGTCACACACCAGAAGCTTAAGTAACCAAGGAGGGGAATAAAAAACAAAATATAATAGAATAACAATTTTTATCAAAAATATAACATGTTTATTTAAGAATGTTAATTTAAAAACAACTTATTTGAATATATACATATATACATATATATATATATATATATATATATATATATATATATATATATATATATATATATATATATATATATAAAAATTTTATTATTGAATTTTAACCCTGCTATAAATTGGTGACCCCCGACAGGAATACTAATTTGGTACAAGAAATATGCAGACATTATTATTTTTCTAACAATGGGAACTTAAAGTACGACGAGAACAACAAGGCAGCGAAATTAAAAGGAAATTTTAATATTTATAAAGCAAAAGTTAAACGACAGCACAAAATAAAGAATCAAGCAAGAAATCTCTCTTAAAATCCTGGAAGATTAAAACTACAACTAGGCCTGATATTCCGCATGAGTCCAGATTCAGATTCGTAGACTTGCAACAATATTCTCTTAAATCAATTCTAGACGGCGAAGAGGCAAAACTTTATTTATCTGGTAAGTGAATTGTTTTGCCATTGATCATTTATTCTTCGTTATTAAAGGGAATCACGTCAGTCATTCAACGTTGACGTTTTTAAAAAATCACATTCAAAAACATAGCAAAAAGCATAAAATATACAATCAATTAATCACTCAATCAATTAGTCATCGATTTATTATTATTTTTTTTTTAAATGGCATCACCAACAGATAATATTTTATTAGATGACATTCAAATTTCATCAGGTGCAGGGACATCTCATGGTAATTACGTCGCGACCATTAAATTACCACCTTTCTGGGTATCTAAACCAGAAATATGGTTTACTCAAATTGAGTCGCAATTTTCTATTCACAGGATTGTTAGCGATCGAAAAAAATACGATTATGTCATTGCCAGTTTACCCCCTGAAATTATTACCACGGTATATGACGTTGTCACTAATCAGCCAGAAAAAGATCTATATCCTACAGTTTCTGGCACTTATTGCGATAGATGTAGAAGTCGACTCAACTCAAGAAATCGCAGAGGCTCAAGGCCCCGTTCTAATAGTCGAAGTGGTACCAGCGTTAGATATAATCCTTCTAATGCCAAGGTTTGCTATTACCATCAACTTTATGGTCGTAAAGCATTTAAGTGTCTCGGAGATTGGTGCACTTTCGCCAAAGATGTCAAAACCGACAATCAGAGATGACTAAATGTCAATAATATTTTGACAACTGACGTTAAAATTTCGAATAGTAAACCTCGTCTCTTTATATTTGATAATACTAATAAAATTGAATTCCTCATTGACACGGGTGCTGATTTATCAATTATACCTCGGAATCTATTAACGATCAGCTGATGTTATACTAACAGCAGCTAATGGTTCAGTTATAGATACCTTCGGGAAGAAATTTTTGAAAATTGATTTAAACTTACGTAGGTTATTTCCTTTCGTTTTTAATATAGCAGATATAAATATCGCCATTATCGGAGCAGACTTTTTAGCTCATTTTGGTTTAGTTGTTGATTTGAAACATAAATGTTTAATCGACAATATGACTAGTTTGTCAACATATTTATTTTCAAACAATGGTCCGTTACATTCTCCTAAGTTATTTAGCGTATCAAATGAATTCACTGCATTACTTTTACAATTTCCTACTTTAATTAGCTCCCCAAATTACAATTTGCCAGTTAAACATTCAGTTGAGCATCACATTGTTACAGAAGGTCATTTACCTTTCTCACGCCCACGTAGGTTGGATAGCGTTAAATTCAAGATAGCACAGGACGAATTCAATAATATGGTAGAATTAGGTATTTGTGCACCTTCTTCTTCTTCCGTTTCCTCACCATTGCATATGGTTGAAAAAAAAGAAAGCTGCGACTGGAGACCTTGTGGGGACTATCGTCATCTAAATTCAATTACTGTTCCTGACAGATACCCGTTGCCCCACCTCCATGATATTAACTCGCAGTTGCATAATTGTGTTATTTTTTCAAAAATAGATTTGGTACGTGCTTATCACCAGATACCTGTCGCAAAAAGCGACATTTTTAAAACAGCGATTACTACTCCTTTCGGTTTGTTTGAATTTGGTCGTATGCCTTTCGGCTTACGTAACGCCGGTCAAACTTTCCAACGTTTCATGAACGAAGTTTTAGTAGGTTTACCCTTTATTTTCGTCTATTTATATAACATCCTGATTGCAAGTAAATCTAGTTCGGAACATTTAGAGCACTTAAAACTTGTTTTTCACAGGTTAGAATTGTACGGCATAAATATTAAACCGTCAAAATGCATATTAGGTGTCAGTCATTTGACATTTTTAGGACACAATATTTCTTCAGCCGGCATTTTACCTTCTTCTGAACGTATTGATGTCATAAATAATTTTCCCTTACCTACTACAGTCAAACAACTTCAGCGTTTCATAGGTATGATTAACTTTTATCATCGTTTCATACCTTCTTTCGCTGACATATTAATTCCTTTACATGCACTTTGTACTAAATTACTGCATGATAAAGTTAAAATAATAAACGATTGGCCTACCGACTGTCTTGACAGTCTTTCCAAAGCCAAAGCTGCTATAGCTGGTGCAACCTTTTTAGCACATCCACGTTGTGATGATAGCTCGTTTTTATCGCTGACTGTTGATTGTTCTAATGTCTCTATGGGGGCAGTTCTTGAACAGCGCGATGACGAAGGTATTCTTGCCTCATTAGCCTTCTTTTCACGAAAGCTTACCTTGGCACAGACCAAATATAGTTCCTTTGACAAGGAACTTCTTTCTTTATTTACAGCGATTAAACATTTCAGATTTTTACTTGAAGGTCGCACATTTATTTGCTTTACTGACCATAAACCTTTGGTCAAAGCATTATTCACTAAAACTGAAAGATCTCCCAGGCAAACTAGACATTTAGAATTCATTGCTCAATTTGCCTGCGAAATCAGACATATCAAAGGGAAAAATAACATTGTTGCAGACACTTTATCACGCGAACATGATACGTCTTTGCAACAATTCATTTCCCCAATCGTTACTCAAAAGTCTAACCTAGTTGATACTAACTTTGACTTAAATTTATTGAGCGAAGCTCAAAAAGATGATTCTGACCTTAAATTTTTATTATCAGATACTTCATCGAACACAAAGAGAACTTTTCATTTAAAGAAAATTAAAATTCCATATTCTGACAAGTTTATTTGGTGTGACGTTTCTCGCCCTAATCTTCGTCCTTACGTTCCTATCGTTTTTAGACGGACAATTTTTGATATATTTCATGGTTTATCTCACCCTGGTATCAAAGCGACTAGAACATTAGTTTCTACACATTATTTTTGGCCTAAAATGACTTCATATTGTAATCTCTGGGCAAAAACGTATTAGTTGTCAAACTAATAAAGTGACAAGACATACGAGGAGCCCGATTACTGACTTCGATATACCTAAAGGACGATTCGATCACATACATATAGATTTAATAGGACCATTACCTCCTTCTAAAGGTTGCTCTTATATTCTCACTGTGATCGAACGTTTTACTAGATGGCCCGAGGCTTATCCACTGCAGAATATTACTGCGGAAACTGTAGCGCGTACGTTATTTCAGAATTATGTTTGTCGATTCGGTGTCCCTGTCACAGTGACAACCGACCAAGGCGTTCAATTTGAATCAAAACTGTTCAAAGAATTTTCAAAATTTTTGGGATTTCATAGACGCCATATCATCCTTCCTCGAATGGAATGATTGAACGGTTTAATAAATCTCTTAAAACTGCTCTGAGAACTAGGACTTCTACACCACATTGGGTAGATGAACTTCCTATCATACTATTAGCTCTCAGAACTATCCCTAAAGACGATTTGCAATGTTCTTCCGCAGAACTCGTTTTTGGTCGAACATTACCAATACCTGGTGAAGTTTTTATTAAATCATATACTTGTCCGGATATTCCTTATTTTATTACTAAATTACGTACTTCATTTAATAATTTAACGTTCATTCCACCAGTTCACCACGTTAATTACAAATCATTTGTCAGCCCAGACATCTCGAATTGTAGTTTTGTTTTCGTTCGGAAAGAACGTTTTAAAAAATATTTTACTCCGCTGTACGATGGACCTTTTAAAGTGTTGTCCCGTACAGATAAATTGGTTACTTTTGTTAAAGGAACTAAAGCCGTCACGGTAAACATTGACAGGATTAAATCAGCATATTTATTATCTGACAAATGTGATGTCACTCCACCTTTGATTAAGAAAGTTCGTTTTGCTATTGACGAATTGAATGACTGACTGATCTTTTTCTTAGCGGGGGAGTAGTGTGGCGATCAGTTCACTTGCTGGGTAAATATAAGTCACACACCAGAAGCTTAAGTAACCAAGGAGGGGAATAAAAAACAAAATATAATAGAATAACAATTTTTATCAAAAATATAACATGTTTATTTAAGAATGTTAATTTAAAAACAACTTATTTGAATATATACATATATATATATATATATATATATATATATATATATATATGTATATATATATATATATATATATATATATATATATATATATATATATATATATATATATATACATATATATATATATATATATATATATATAAAAATTTTATTACTGAATTTTAACCCTGCTATAGAAGGCCATACATTTTTATATGTCAATATTGTTGATTTTAGATTTCCAAAAGATGAACAAAAAAGGTTGCAATGGATGAAAGTTGTAAATAAAGTAAATTGGATTCCCAAGAGAACTAGTGTATTGTGTTCAGAACATTTTGTCCCTGAATGTTTTGATCGATCATCATTGTTAAAAGTGAGGTTACAGCCGACTGCAGTGCCCACAATTGAAATCATCCAATTAAAACATGTTAGTATTATTAAAAGTACTTTTAACACTAGTATTAAAAACTCAAATATAAACATTTATTTATTGATAGGCAATTTTCAAACATTTCAAAGTCAAATTTACTGTCAAAAAATAATAAATTATGCAAAATTTTAAATACAGGAATCATTCAAACATTTGTGTAAAACATATTGTATGCAACATACATGAAACGTGTTTTTTGACACTTAAATAAGTCCAATTAAATAAGTCGACAAATCAAAATTTTGAGGTAAATACTTGAATTTTTGATATAAGTTACTTCGAAGTATTTGAACACGATTAATGAAAGAATTTTTTTTTCAACCCCCGGGAAGGAGTGAAAAAAAATATAATAAATTTTGTTTTCAAAATTACTCAAAATGTGTAAAAGCTAGTAAAAAAAGTGTCAAATAAAAATTGTAAAACATGAAATTTTACATAAAAACGATCCCCTGACTTTTTTTGGTATTATTAATATTAACAGAGTTAGGGTGGTTAGAAGTTAAGGGATGATATGTACAACTTTAAAAAATCATAGCGTGCTGAAAAGTTAATGAATTTATTTTTTTTCTATTTACTCAGAAAAATATAAACTTTCTTTTCAGAGAAATGGATTTTTTTTTTAAATTTTTAATAAAAAAGTTATAACAATTTAATTTTTTTTTTCCGATTAAAACCACTTTGAATTGTGAAACGAATTTTTTTTATATACCATTCTGTTCATCATTTCCGTTTAAATATTGATTAGCCAACAATTGTCGCTAATCGGAAAAAGGTAAATAGCCAAAATAATATTTTTCAATAATTATGTAAGCAGAAATAATAAACATTTATTTTCATCTGCTTATATCCATTCAGGATTTATATTTTTTTATACTAAGGGCTGCAATTCTGTTAGGAAGCATTTTCGAGCATATTTTAATTTAAACTTTTTGATTTAATTTTATTTCCGTTTTTTTTTATCAAATTCAAACATGGAAAAACGTTATGATTTTTTAAAGTTGTACATATCATCCCTTAACTTCTAACCACCCTAATTCTGTTAATATTAATAATACCAAAAAAAGTCAGGGGATCATTTTTATGTAAAATTTCATGTTTTACAATTTTTATTTGAAACTTTTTTTACTAGCTTTTACAGATTTTGAGTAATTTTGAAAACAAAATTTATTATATTTTTTTTCACCCCTTCCCGGGGGTTGAAAAAAAAATTCTTTCATTAATCGTGTTCAAATACTTCGAAGTAACTTATATCAAAAATTCAAGTATTTACCTGAAAATTTTGATTTGTCGACTTATTTATTAATTGGACTACTACGGCTTCTTAGAACAAATCATGTTGCATGCCATAAATTAGTACTTTTTACACTGGTTATATAAATGACAGTTTTAATAATTGATACTTATTGCAGGTCCATAACTACAATGAAAGTCAGAAAAATCTTCTTGAGGATTCTAAAAATAAAGATTCATCTCCTTGTCGTAATTCTACTCGTACACCCACACCACACATGACTACAGTGGTTACACCTCTGCCAGATACACCGAGGAAAAAAGCATTGAAAAGAAAAATTTCCCATCTTGCTCAAGAAAATATCATAACAAGCCATAAAATAAGGAAACTGCCGAACTTAACGTGGAAACAAAAGAGAAGGATTACGTCATTAAAACAAATGACGTTGAATTTAAAGAAAAAGAATTTAATCCAAGAAAAAGAGGCTATTCCAAAAAACACAAAAAAAACGGTGAGTAGGCAGTACCAAAAATCTATCAGAGCTTTTGCAGTGACATTACACTTTTTCTCACCAAAAGCTTACACTTATGTGAGAGAAAAGTTTTACAATTGTTTGCCTCACCCTAAAACATTAGCACAATGGTATTCATCTGTAAATGCCAAGCCCGGGTTTACATCTGAAGCTTTTGACTTTTTAACTTTGAAAGTAAGAAATAATTCTAAGCCTTTAGTGTGCTCGTTAGTATTTGATGAAATGGCTATTAGACAACACCTAGAATTTGATGGGACAAATTACTTTGGATATATTAACTTTGGAAATGAGTTGCAAGGGGAAAGCATGGATTTAGCCAAGGAAGCATTGGTCTTTATGCTTGTTTGCCTAAATGAAGCGTGGAAGTTACCATTGGGATATTTTTTTGTTGCAGGAATCACCAGTGAACAAAAGGCCACTTTAACAAAGCAGTGTCTTACCTTATTAAAAGAAACAGGAATCACAATTAGCAACATAACTTTTGATGGATTGGCAGCCAATGTTAGCATGTGTACTTTGTTAGGTTCAGGCTTGGATAAAACAAATATTAACCCAGAATGTATGTATGATAATGTAAAATATTTTGTATTACCTGATCCTCCACATATGGCCAAACATGTAAGAAACTGTTTTGCCGAGAAAGGTCGTTTAATTGATGGTGATGGTAATATAATAGATATTAATTATGGAAAAAAATTAAATGAATTGCAAGAACGGGAAGGACTTCACCTGTGCAATAAGCTTAGAAAACAGCACATTAATTTTTTTAAACAAAAAATGAAAGTTAAATTGGCAACTCAGTTGCTTAGCAAATCAATTGCTGATGCACTTATCTACTGTAAAGATAAATTAAATTTATCTGAATTTCAAGGCTGTTTGCCTACAGCAAATTTTATAAGAAAAATAAATGATGCCTTTGATATACTTAATTTGAGAAAATTGAGTGCCTTCGGTTACCGGCAAGCAACTTGTAAAAAGAACATTAATGACATCAAATTATTTTTTAAAGATTTTGAAAATTATGTAAATAATTTAAAACTTGAAAATGGCCAGTTTGTACTGGCGTCTAAAAGAAAGACTGGTTTTATAGGATTCTTGACTGGTATCACAGCTTTGTTACGAATGTACGATGAATACGTTGTAATTCAAAATATATTGCAATTTATACCGATGTATAAGTGTAGCCAAGATCATATTGAACTTTTTTTCGGTGGTATTGTTGTAGAACTCTCCAAAATCGTCCTAAGTTGAAGACATAATCAAAATTCGACTTAGGCAAAAATTTCATTTGAAGACATTTTTGGGAGTCTGCAGAGGCGCAGATCAGTCCACAAGGGCCGTTTTGGGTTCTATAAGGCGTTGGAAATGACCAGGTGAAAATTCGAAGAAACACCGAATTTTCACTTAGGAAAAATGTTTTTGGTTCAGAATATGAGAGTAGAAGTATATAATGACAAAGATTTATGAATAATATACTTTTTCAAAGGTACCATAAATTGGACTTTGAAAAATAATATTTTTGGAAGGGCGTTGAAATTTGGCTTGAAAATCGATTTTTCAAAAGTACGCCAAAATTTCACCCGCAGATTAACTTTTCAAAAGTACCTTGAAATTTTTCTTGAAAATCGATTTTTCAAAAAGTACGCCAAAATTTCACCCGCAGATTAACTTTTCAAAAGTACCTTGAAATTTGGCTTGAAAATCGATTTTTCAAAAGTACGCCAAAATTTCACCCACAGATTAGTTTTTCAAAAGTACCTTGAAATTTGGCTCGAAAATCGATTTTTCAAAAGTACGCTAAAATTGGTCTTAAAATGGATTTTTCAAAAGTACCACAAAGTCAGTTTAAAAAGTACCACGAAAATATAATTTAAATTATTTTTTATTTTTATTCCTCAACCAAAGACATTGACCTTTGAGGTACGGTCATTGAAAGCCCAATTCTAAAGTATGAGCATAAAATTTTAACGATGCACTGCATCCAAAAGGCAAAATAGAAGATTTTGTCAAAGCCGGTGTAGTGCCGATAAGCAAAAATTGATAAAAATCAATGCACATGTGCAAGGCCGGTTTCTCGCATAGAAAGAGTTTGGATTGACCCAGCGGCTCGCAATTTGGTCGAGCGCGTTGAGTGGTCCAGACAAAGCGATGGTAGAAAAGCCAATAACAGGGCTTTTCAAATGACAAAGTTATAGAGGAAAACGCCTTGTGCATAAAAATCCAAAAATTCAATTTTGCCTAAAAGTCGCTCGAAGGTGAGACGCTGCCAAATCGATAATATTGATCGACTGTGATAAGGGTTAGTAAGTCGTGGACTGATCGAACGCCACTCAACTTATGCAGTAATAAGTCCTCTGAATGTGTTTGAGTACGTGAACCTCCACGATACAAGAATTTTAAAGCTAAGTAGTCTCTAGCGAAACTAAATTCATTTAGTAAAACTTTTTTAAGTTAATTTCAGTCAGCCTTAATTATTCATTTACCCAGAGTCTGAAATGATTCTAAAAGCTCACATTTTGATTCTGAGAAGGTATGTATGAATCTTTTCTACCTAATCGATCGTTAGCTTGAGCGCTCTCGCTTGTATGGTCTGAAAGTCACTACCTTGATTGGGGAAGGCACGATTCTTATCTTGAGAATTTTGTATAACCAATTCTGTTAAATAAACGGATTCTTTGAACTAATATTTCTTAATTGATCTTGAGGCCTGTTGACGGTCTATAATCCCTGGAACTTTCGTATAGAAAACCGGATGTGTCGAGTTAATTTGCATTAACGTTCGACCTTCTGGTTGCTTTACGGAGGTTTGATAGGGATTTTTTTATGCGTTTTTTGAGAAATATATTCCGTTATTAATGGACCAAAACGTGATTTTCGCGTACCAAAACTAATCCCTCCGCAGAGAAATTCTTCGGTTGGGATTTTTTTATGCAAAAATTCAGGAAATTAAGAGGTGTCTAAACCCCTAACGAGAGAATTCGGGTCCAGAGAGAGCGTAGTTTTCGATTTGTGGTAGTGCAGCCTTGGTCCATTACTCGGCTACCGAAGTGCATCTTATCTCGAACCCGCCTGGGAGGTAGAAGAACGGGGTAATACGCGACTGGCGCCCCCTGAGAAATAAATTGGTGTCGCGTCATTTTGACGCCCGGTAGTGCGTTCTTCTACATGGCACCCAACGTGGGGCGTTGTTAGTCAGCAGGGCTTTCTGGAAAGGATATGGATGAATCAACGCCTTTCCAGTTTTACGACGAGCCGACATCTGTGATGGACAACGTCTCTAGAGGGTTAGAGAGGCCGTGCGCGGAGGATGTACTGGGTAGTTCGGGGGTAGGCCCGAGTACCACTGAAGGAGTCATACAGCCCTCCTCAGAACAAGTGTTCGCCCAAATGGCAGCAGGTCTTGCCAAAGCTCTAAGCGAAGCCACGCACGAGCATAAGTATCGGTCGAAGCATCCAAATGCGGAATTTCATGGCTTCGAACACGAAGACCCTGAAACCTTCATTCATCATATGGAGGAATTTTTCGTCCGAGTACGAATTACGCAGGATAACGACCGTCTATATAAAATATCAGAACAGCTCAAAGACGATGCCAGGAAATGGTTCGAACAATACCGAACCCTAATTACCACGTATCCTCTATTCCTCGAGCGGTTCAGAAGCCGTTACGATTCAGGTGAAGTACTCACCGAAGCAGTAGCTAATTTATATGGCAAGAAACAAGATGCCGAGGAAAATACGTCAGTATTTATTTCCAGGAAGGTATGCCTCTTCAAGAGAATCGATCCGTTTAAGCTGGAGGCGATGAAGGCGGCTACCATCTTCAATCAGTTGAGACCTGATATGAAAATGCTCCTAAAGAGTGCCGTCATACTAGATACAAATACACTAGTGACGATGACCGAACAAATGGCCAAAATCATGGATGAGAATAAAGAATTCGAGACTCTGCAAAATGTCAAAAAAAGCAAGGACTAAGAAGCGTCCACCTCTACCGCTTCAGCTCAAGGGAATCAGCAATCGAGCAGTAACTGGAGAACGGAACCCTCCGCATTAGCGAAGCCGTCCTCCAGTTCCTTTGGTGTATCTAGGACACCATTCAATGGATCTCAAAGAAGAGATAATCCGCCAGCACCAAGGGTGCATTTTGCAAATAATATTTCCTCGCTGCCCAGAGGGGATATACCGAGAAGGGGTACTGGAGACGTAAGGAACTCCCGAGTCCCGTATCGCCCTTGCAGATATTGCCCAACGGAGCAGTGGCATTTTCATGCGGAATGCCCAAACAATCCCTATCGTAATATGAATACGGGAAACCAAGCGGGGGTCAGAGGCGATGGCCCAGGCCGAACTGTACCAGCCCCGCCTACCAGGCCCCACCAGGCTCGAAGCGACCCTCGGGGAAGCTCCGAAGCAAGAAGTTTAAATTAAATAACTTCGATGACCTTCCTGACCTTAATTACCTGTTTAAGGATCAAGAAGTCAACCTATCTCCCCACCGATTCACGCCATTAGAATCTATCAATCAAACTAGCGACGCTTTCCCTCTGCCTCGCATTAAGATTATAATTAATAATCGAGCGGTTAACGCTTTATTGGATACAGGTTCGACAAGGAATATTATCCAACCGAAATTTTTGAACGATATTGATCAGCTTACAGCTCCCCAAACATTTGTTATGGCTTGTGGCGATGGTTTAGTAGAATCCCTCGGGACTACGACCATGAACGTTAATGTACTAGATGTACCCTTTCAGACCACGTTTCAGGTCATTTAAAATTTAAACGAAGAGCTCATTCTGGGAGCCCCGTTTTTATATGCTCACAATGTCGTATTCGATTATCAGCGTAAATGTGTCTACGTCGGCACTGAAGAGCGAATAACCGTCTTCTGGAATCAAGCGGCACATCAAGCAAAGAAGCAATGCCGGCTTCCCGAAGAATTGATCATCGGAAACGATAATTTAAAACCTCTATTCGAGGAATTCGCTGAATTGTTCACCACGGTGCCTACCCAAGCAACCACTGTGACAACTAAACATAAAATAAAAGTTAAAGACGACCGCCCGTTTAATATCAAACCCTATCCTATGTCTCCGACTAAGAAGAAAGTTATGTACGATCAAATTGAAGAGATGCTGAAAGCCGGGGTTATAGAACCGAGTACCGCTCAGTACAGTTCGCCTCCCATTATAATAGAAAGGCCCGGCAAGAAGCCTCGCTTCTGCATTGATTATCGTCACTTAAATGAAGTAACGGAAGACGAAGCATCCGTCTTACCTAAGATATACGAGAGTATAAAGGATCTAGGAAACGCCAACATATTTACGGTGTTGGACCTCAAGAGCGGATATTGGCAAATCCCTCTTGAGGAGTCGTCAAAAAATTATTCTACGTTTACAACATTGGATGGAGCATCTTACCGATTTAACGTGATGCCTTTCGGATTGAAGACCGCTCCATGTACGTTCCAAAAATGTATGGCAAGAGACGTATTGACCGGCTACTTGCATCATTTCTGCAAAGTATATCTCGATGATATTATCATCTATAGTGAAAACATAAATCAGCATGTAAATCATCTGAGAGCCGTCTTTGAACGTCTGCGTTTACATAATTTAAAGGTGTCACCGGAAAAATGTGTGGTAGCCACGTCAAGCATAACCTATCTCGGGCATCAAATAAATGCCAACACCACTCAGCCGTTAGAAAAACACATATTACAGATACAAAATTATCCGGCCCCTACGACGAGACGCCAGCTTCAGAGTTTCCTTGGCCTATGTAATTGGGTACGTGAATATATCCCTAATGTAGCAATAATTACTAAGCCCTTGACCCGACTACTCTCGAAAGACTGGCGCTTCAAGTGGAATCCGGAAGCCCAAGAAGCTTTTATTTTACTAAAAGAAGTATTGAATCAACCACTAGGACTACACCGGCCCGATTTTAACAAAATGTTCATTTTACAAACCGATGCATCCCTGATAGGATTATCGGCCGTCCTTTATCAGCTAGGGGATAACGACCAGAAGCACATTATCTCTTATGCAAGCAATACGCTGTCTCCAACAGAGAGAAATTATCACATAAACGAGTTAGAATGCCTGAGCGTCGTTAACTATATAAAGAAATATAAAATTTATTTGGCAGACCATCCTTTCATCGTTAGAACTGACAACAGAGCGTTACTATGGCTGAATAAGCATAAAGATGAAAAGACCAAATTTACACGATGGTCGTTATTACTTCAAGAATATAGCTTCTCGATAGAGCATTGTCCTGGTAAAGAAAACATACTGGCGGACTATTTGAGCAGAAATCCTCAAGGCCCGAACGTCGAAGCAGACGACGAAGAGGAGAGAATGTATCCACCAAAATTCTCGTACAAGGAACGAATATCAGTGATTACCACATTGGAATTAAACGATCAGGTCAGAGAAGCGCAAACGCACTCCAGAGATATCCAAGACCAAATTGAACGATGGAATACTCTAGTGCGACAAGCAGATAAAACCGGGGCAGAGGTGAAATTCGTCAATACACGACAAGTGATAGGCGGAACACTTTGGACGAGAGGCGAAAATGTCAAAGAAAAATTATACGTACCAAAACGTATGGTCATGAGAGTAATATCTCATTTTCACGACCGACCGGAAGTAGGTCACCCCGGCCGCGATGAAACTGTTAGAATCATCTCGGGCCGCTATTATTTTAATAATTTGTCGAGACTAGTTAACAAATATTTAAATGAGTGCATTATTTGTAATTCCGTAAAAAGCAGACAGTCACAACCGAAGGCTCCTCTCAGAAGCCATGCTCCATCGCATCCGTTCGAAGTTCTAAGCGTCGATGTAATAGGACCGCTTCAGCGGACCAAAGATGCAGATAACCGATATATATTAATGGTAGAGGATGTATTTAGTAAGTGGGTCGAAGCCAAGGCGTCCACCCAAGTCAGTGGAAAAACAATAGCACAATTTATCGAAGAGGAACTAGTGGCGAGATATGGCGTTCCGAGGGTCATCATTTCCGACCAGGGAGGCCACTTCAATTCCGGCTTTTACTATACGTTCTGTACACGTAACAATATTGAAAGATTCTTCACAGCAGCTTACCACCAACAGGCCAATCCAATAGAAAGGAGGGTGCAAGAAGCTAAGAAGATCTTAAAAACCTTATTATATGGTTCACCCAACGACGAGTGGGATCGACATGTTAGTCAGATGGCATATATCTTGAGAACAAGAAAAAACGCCGCTACGGGGCATACGCCCAGTTTCGTAGTGCTCGGCTATGAATTACCGCAGATTGGTGATTGGAATATGTTCGCTTATAGACAAGAGCGTCGTAATCAAGCGGACGTTCCCCGCCTTGAAAGAGTCAAGGAGATTCGTAGAAATCAAACAAATTACCAATGGCGTTACGCGCCCAAAGTGGCGGTAACGCCGGTCGTATATAAAGTGGGAGATATGGTAATGACTAAAAGGATCAGGAAGGATCATACCTTCACACCGTCGTGGAGTGGGCCACACAAGGTTTTAAAGAGATTGTCCGATGAAGTTTACCTCATTCACAAGGGGGTAACGACGAGATTACATGTCGATGCCATCAGGCCGGCACCTAAGGGAGATCCCGATGTTGAATTGGAATTGTCTGAAGAATCAGAAGATAGTCCGGATGAAACTCATCTTAGTGACGACGCTTCCTCATCAGACAATGAGATCGCGCCCAGGTCAGAGCGACGTAGCGATACCACACTAGTTCAAATCAATGTTCCCGCAGGTGCTCAAGATGAGCCGGATGTAATAAGTCGAGACCCCGATGATGCTCGAGATGAGCCAGACATAGAAGAGTCGCCTCTAGATATTTCCGAGGTCGACCACGGCTAATAGCCGTTTTTGCTTTTTTTTATATTTTTTCTCAAAATTCTAAGTGGCGATTTTGACCTATATGCGGTCGAATCGAAAATTTAAAGTCTACTCCATGAGCAGACATGGAAAGACGGCGAACCCGACGCAAGAGCGCGATCCGGTAAGCCTAGCTTCTCAAGAGCGAGAGCCGCCAAGTTCGAGTAATGGACGTAGGCATAAGTACGAATCAGTACGAATATCGGAAGCTGTCTTTTCTTATGCAAGAAGACAACTTCTATTTTAATCATTTTAAGTCAACAAAATTAACGTATACCCCAAATGGAAACTACGAGTTTCAGAAGCCGTTCTTCGCTCAAGAAGACGCTTCAATTTTTTTTTTTATACTTTTTTCACAAGTCGTGATGACCGCACGAGTATCGTAAGCCGATTTAATCTACCTTACGAAGTAGAAACTACGAGACGAGTTTCAGAAGCCGTTCTTCGCTCAAGAAGACGCTTCAATTTTTTTTTTTATACTTTTTTTTCACAAAGTAGTGATGACCGCACGAGTATCGTAAGCCGATTCAATCTACCTTACGAAGAACCAATTTCTAACCATTATAAGTTAACAAAATTCATGTTAGAAAAATATTTCATTAAAAACAACACATTGTGTTTGTTAGTCGACGCGTCCCAGTCGACGACTTGCTAAAAAGTCAATCTAGTTGCAGAACTGCATTTTCCATGTGCAGAAATGGAAAGATGACCCAGCCTGTCGCAAGGGCGCGGCATGGTGAAGTCTGGAACTCAAAGGCGAGGACCGTCCAAGCTGCGGCATGGAGATATAGACAGCCTCTTCTAGAAAGGGCCGAAGTTAAGCAAGAGCGAGACCAGGGCGAAAAAGCGAGTGCAACGAATTAGTGAGAGTGGACGCTAATCAAAATTGTGCTACGCTTCGCTTCGCTTCGCACCTCGACGCGGGTGTAATTAAGTTGATAAAAATGTTGTATCAACTTGGCGTATTGTTTAAAAAATGTATTTATTTTTAAGTTAGATAGGCGAATCAGCCGTCTGCCCCAATTAAGGCCGTTATTTTTAAACATCTGTACCATAGGTCAGGCCGTCAAATGAAGGCATACAGACATACAAGTGAATATGGAAATTAAAGGCAATCGATGAGTAGAAAAGATTCAACCAAAGGAGGGGAGTGTTGTAGAACTCTCCAAAATCGTCCTAAGTTGAAGACATAATCAAAATTCGACTTAGGCAAAAATTTCATTTGAAGACATTTTTGGGAGTCTGCAGAGGCGCAGATCAGTCCACAAGGGCCGTTTTGGGTTCTATAAGGCGTTGGAAATGACCAGGTGAAAATTCGAAGAAACACCGAATTTTCACTTAGGAAAAATGTTTTTGGTTCAGAATATGAGAGTAGAAGTATATAATGACAAAGATTTATGAATAATATACTTTTTCAAAGGTACCATAAATTGGACTTTGAAAAATAATATTTTTGGAAGGGCGTTGAAATTTGGCTTGAAAATCGATTTTTCAAAAGTACGCCAAAATTTCACCCGCAGATTAACTTTTCAAAAGTACCTTGAAATTTTTCTTGAAAATCGATTTTTCAAAAAGTACGCCAAAATTTCACCCGCAGATTAACTTTTCAAAAGTACCTTGAAATTTGGCTTGAAAATCGATTTTTCAAAAGTACGCCAAAATTTCACCCACAGATTAGTTTTTCAAAAGTACCTTGAAATTTGGCTCGAAAATCGATTTTTCAAAAGTACGCTAAAATTGGTCTTAAAATGGATTTTTCAAAAGTACCACAAAGTCAGTTTAAAAAGTACCACGAAAATATAATTTAAATTATTTTTTATTTTTATTCCTCAACCAAAGACATTGACCTTTGAGGTACGGTCATTGAAAGCCCAATTCTAAAGTATGAGCATAAAATTTTAACGATGCACTGCATCCAAAAGGCAAAATAGAAGATTTTGTCAAAGCCGGTGTAGTGCCGATAAGCAAAAATTGATAAAAATCAATGCACATGTGCAAGGCCGGTTTCTCGCATAGAAAGAGTTTGGATTGACCCAGCGGCTCGCAATTTGGTCGAGCGCGTTGAGTGGTCCAGACAAAGCGATGGTAGAAAAGCCAATAACAGGGCTTTTCAAATGACAAAGTTATAGAGGAAAACGCCTTGTGCATAAAAATCCAAAAATTCAATTTTGCCTAAAAGTCGCTCGAAGGTGAGACGCTGCCAAATCGATAATATTGATCGACTGTGATAAGGGTTAGTAAGTCGTGGACTGATCGAACGCCACTCAACTTATGCAGTAATAAGTCCTCTGAATGTGTTTGAGTACGTGAACCTCCACGATACAAGAATTTTAAAGCTAAGTAGTCTCTAGCGAAACTAAATTCATTTAGTAAAACTTTTTTAAGTTAATTTCAGTCAGCCTTAATTATTCATTTACCCAGAGTCTGAAATGATTCTAAAAGCTCACATTTTGATTCTGAGAAGGTATGTATGAATCTTTTCTACCTAATCGATCGTTAGCTTGAGCGCTCTCGCTTGTATGGTCTGAAAGTCACTACCTTGATTGGGGAAGGCACGATTCTTATCTTGAGAATTTTGTATAACCAATTCTGTTAAATAAACGGATTCTTTGAACTAATATTTCTTAATTGATCTTGAGGCCTGTTGACGGTCTATAATCCCTGGAACTTTCGTATAGAAAACCGGATGTGTCGAGTTAATTTGCATTAACGTTCGACCTTCTGGTTGCTTTACGGAGGTTTGATAGGGATTTTTTTATGCGTTTTTTGAGAAATATATTCCGTTATTAATGGACCAAAACGTGATTTTCGCGTACCAAAACTAATCCCTCCGCAGAGAAATTCTTCGGTTGGGATTTTTTTATGCAAAAATTCAGGAAATTAAGAGGTGTCTAAACCCCTAACGAGAGAATTCGGGTCCAGAGAGAGCGTAGTTTTCGATTTGTGGTAGTGCAGCCTTGGTCCATTACTCGGCTACCGAAGTGCATCTTATCTCGAACCCGCCTGGGAGGTAGAAGAACGGGGTAATACGCGACTGGCGCCCCCTGAGAAATAAATTGGTGTCGCGTCATTTTGACGCCCGGTAGTGCGTTCTTCTACATGGCACCCAACGTGGGGCGTTGTTAGTCAGCAGGGCTTTCTGGAAAGGATATGGATGAATCAACGCCTTTCCAGTTTTACGACGAGCCGACATCTGTGATGGACAACGTCTCTAGAGGGTTAGAGAGGCCGTGCGCGGAGGATGTACTGGGTAGTTCGGGGGTAGGCCCGAGTACCACTGAAGGAGTCATACAGCCCTCCTCAGAACAAGTGTTCGCCCAAATGGCAGCAGGTCTTGCCAAAGCTCTAAGCGAAGCCACGCACGAGCATAAGTATCGGTCGAAGCATCCAAATGCGGAATTTCATGGCTTCGAACACGAAGACCCTGAAACCTTCATTCATCATATGGAGGAATTTTTCGTCCGAGTACGAATTACGCAGGATAACGACCGTCTATATAAAATATCAGAACAGCTCAAAGACGATGCCAGGAAATGGTTCGAACAATACCGAACCCTAATTACCACGTATCCTCTATTCCTCGAGCGGTTCAGAAGCCGTTACGATTCAGGTGAAGTACTCACCGAAGCAGTAGCTAATTTATATGGCAAGAAACAAGATGCCGAGGAAAATACGTCAGTATTTATTTCCAGGAAGGTATGCCTCTTCAAGAGAATCGATCCGTTTAAGCTGGAGGCGATGAAGGCGGCTACCATCTTCAATCAGTTGAGACCTGATATGAAAATGCTCCTAAAGAGTGCCGTCATACTAGATACAAATACACTAGTGACGATGACCGAACAAATGGCCAAAATCATGGATGAGAATAAAGAATTCGAGACTCTGCAAAATGTCAAAAAAAGCAAGGACTAAGAAGCGTCCACCTCTACCGCTTCAGCTCAAGGGAATCAGCAATCGAGCAGTAACTGGAGAACGGAACCCTCCGCATTAGCGAAGCCGTCCTCCAGTTCCTTTGGTGTATCTAGGACACCATTCAATGGATCTCAAAGAAGAGATAATCCGCCAGCACCAAGGGTGCATTTTGCAAATAATATTTCCTCGCTGCCCAGAGGGGATATACCGAGAAGGGGTACTGGAGACGTAAGGAACTCCCGAGTCCCGTATCGCCCTTGCAGATATTGCCCAACGGAGCAGTGGCATTTTCATGCGGAATGCCCAAACAATCCCTATCGTAATATGAATACGGGAAACCAAGTGGGGGTCAGAGGCGATGGCCCAGGCCGAACTGTACCAGCCCCGCCTACCAGGCCCCACCAGGCTCGAAGCGACCCTCGGGGAAGCTCCGAAGCAAGAAGTTTAAATTAAATAACTTCGATGACCTTCCTGACCTTAATTACCTGTTTAAGGATCAAGAAGTCAACCTATCTCCCCACCGATTCACGCCATTAGAATCTATCAATCAAACTAGCGACGCTTTCCCTCTGCCTCGCAATAAGATTATAATTAATAATCGAGCGGTTAACGCTTTATTGGATACAGGTTCGACAAGGAATATTATCCAACCGAAATTTTTGAACGATATTGATCAGCTTACAGCTCCCCAAACATTTGTTATGGCTTGTGGCGATGGTTTAGTAGAATCCCTCGGGACTACGACCATGAACGTTAATGTACTAGATGTACCCTTTCAGACCACGTTTCAGGTCATTTAAAATTTAAACGAAGAGCTCATTCTGGGAGCCCCGTTTTTATATGCTCACAATGTCGTATTCGATTATCAGCGTAAATGTGTCTACGTCGGCACTGAAGAGCGAATAACCGTCTTCTGGAATCAAGCGGCACATCAAGCAAAGAAGCAATGCCGGCTTCCCGAAGAATTGATCATCGGAAACGATAATTTAAAACCTCTATTCGAGGAATTCGCTGAATTGTTCACCACGGTGCCTACCCAAGCAACCACTGTGACAACTAAACATAAAATAAAAGTTAAAGACGACCGCCCGTTTAATATCAAACCCTATCCTATGTCTCCGACTAAGAAGAAAGTTATGTACGATCAAATTGAAGAGATGCTGAAAGCCGGGGTTATAGAACCGAGTACCGCTCAGTACAGTTCGCCTCCCATTATAATAGAAAGGCCCGGCAAGAAGCCTCGCTTCTGCATTGATTATCGTCACTTAAATGAAGTAACGGAAGACGAAGCATCCGTCTTACCTAAGATATACGAGAGTATAAAGGATCTAGGAAACGCCAACATATTTACGGTGTTGGACCTCAAGAGCGGATATTGGCAAATCCCTCTTGAGGAGTCGTCAAAAAATTATTCTACGTTTACAACATTGGATGGAGCATCTTACCGATTTAACGTGATGCCTTTCGGATTGAAGACCGCTCCATGTACGTTCCAAAAATGTATGGCAAGAGACGTATTGACCGGCTACTTGCATCATTTCTGCAAAGTATATCTCGATGATATTATCATCTATAGTGAAAACATAAATCAGCATGTAAATCATCTGAGAGCCGTCTTTGAACGTCTGCGTTTACATAATTTAAAGGTGTCACCGGAAAAATGTGTGGTAGCCACGTCAAGCATAACCTATCTCGGGCATCAAATAAATGCCAACACCACTCAGCCGTTAGAAAAACACATATTACAGATACAAAATTATCCGGCCCCTACGACGAGACGCCAGCTTCAGAGTTTCCTTGGCCTATGTAATTGGGTACGTGAATATATCCCTAATGTAGCAATAATTACTAAGCCCTTGACCCGACTACTCTCGAAAGACTGGCGCTTCAAGTGGAATCCGGAAGCCCAAGAAGCTTTTATTTTACTAAAAGAAGTATTGAATCAACCACTAGGACTACACCGGCCCGATTTTAACAAAATGTTCATTTTACAAACCGATGCATCCCTGATAGGATTATCGGCCGTCCTTTATCAGCTAGGGGATAACGACCAGAAGCACATTATCTCTTATGCAAGCAATACGCTGTCTCCAACAGAGAGAAATTATCACATAAACGAGTTAGAATGCCTGAGCGTCGTTAACTATATAAAGAAATATAAAATTTATTTGGCAGACCATCCTTTCATCGTTAGAACTGACAACAGAGCGTTACTATGGCTGAATAAGCATAAAGATGAAAAGACCAAATTTACACGATGGTCGTTATTACTTCAAGAATATAGCTTCTCGATAGAGCATTGTCCTGGTAAAGAAAACATACTGGCGGACTATTTGAGCAGAAATCCTCAAGGCCCGAACGTCGAAGCAGACGACGAAGAGGAGAGAATGTATCCACCAAAATTCTCGTACAAGGAACGAATATCAGTGATTACCACATTGGAATTAAACGATCAGGTCAGAGAAGCGCAAACGCACTCCAGAGATATCCAAGACCAAATTGAACGATGGAATACTCTAGTGCGACAAGCAGATAAAACCGGGGCAGAGGTGAAATTCGTCAATACACGACAAGTGATAGGCGGAACACTTTGGACGAGAGGCGAAAATGTCAAAGAAAAATTATACGTACCAAAACGTATGGTCATGAGAGTAATATCTCATTTTCACGACCGACCGGAAGTAGGTCACCCCGGCCGCGATGAAACTGTTAGAATCATCTCGGGCCGCTATTATTTTAATAATTTGTCGAGACTAGTTAACAAATATTTAAATGAGTGCATTATTTGTAATTCCGTAAAAAGCAGACAGTCACAACCGAAGGCTCCTCTCAGAAGCCATGCTCCATCGCATCCGTTCGAAGTTCTAAGCGTCGATGTAATAGGACCGCTTCAGCGGACCAAAGATGCAGATAACCGATATATATTAATGGTAGAGGATGTATTTAGTAAGTGGGTCGAAGCCAAGGCGTCCACCCAAGTCAGTGGAAAAACAATAGCACAATTTATCGAAGAGGAACTAGTGGCGAGATATGGCGTTCCGAGGGTCATCATTTCCGACCAGGGAGGCCACTTCAATTCCGGCTTTTACTATACGTTCTGTACACGTAACAATATTGAAAGATTCTTCACAGCAGCTTACCACCAACAGGCCAATCCAATAGAAAGGAGGGTGCAAGAAGCTAAGAAGATCTTAAAAACCTTATTATATGGTTCACCCAACGACGAGTGGGATCGACATGTTAGTCAGATGGCATATATCTTGAGAACAAGAAAAAACGCCGCTACGGGGCATACGCCCAGTTTCGTAGTGCTCGGCTATGAATTACCGCAGATTGGTGATTGGAATATGTTCGCTTATAGACAAGAGCGTCGTAATCAAGCGGACGTTCCCCGCCTTGAAAGAGTCAAGGAGATTCGTAGAAATCAAACAAATTACCAATGGCGTTACGCGCCCAAAGTGGCGGTAACGCCGGTCGTATATAAAGTGGGAGATATGGTAATGACTAAAAGGATCAGGAAGGATCATACCTTCACACCGTCGTGGAGTGGGCCACACAAGGTTTTAAAGAGATTGTCCGATGAAGTTTACCTCATTCACAAGGGGGTAACGACGAGATTACATGTCGATGCCATCAGGCCGGCACCTAAGGGAGATCCCGATGTTGAATTGGAATTGTCTGAAGAATCAGAAGATAGTCCGGATGAAACTCATCTTAGTGACGACGCTTCCTCATCAGACAATGAGATCGCGCCCAGGTCAGAGCGACGTAGCGATACCACACTAGTTCAAATCAATGTTCCCGCAGGTGCTCAAGATGAGCCGGATGTAATAAGTCGAGACCCCGATGATGCTCGAGATGAGCCAGACATAGAAGAGTCGCCTCTAGATATTTCCGAGGTCGACCACGGCTAATAGCCGTTTTTGCTTTTTTTTATATTTTTTCTCAAAATTCTAAGTGGCGATTTTGACCTATATGCGGTCGAATCGAAAATTTAAAGTCTACTCCATGAGCAGACATGGAAAGACGGCGAACCCGACGCAAGAGCGCGATCCGGTAAGCCTAGCTTCTCAAGAGCGAGAGCCGCCAAGTTCGAGTAATGGACGTAGGCATAAGTACGAATCAGTACGAATATCGGAAGCTGTCTTTTCTTATGCAAGAAGACAACTTCTATTTTAATCATTTTAAGTCAACAAAATTAACGTATACCCCAAATGGAAACTACGAGTTTCAGAAGCCGTTCTTCGCTCAAGAAGACGCTTCAATTTTTTTTTTTATACTTTTTTCACAAGTCGTGATGACCGCACGAGTATCGTAAGCCGATTTAATCTACCTTACGAAGTAGAAACTACGAGACGAGTTTCAGAAGCCGTTCTTCGCTCAAGAAGACGCTTCAATTTTTTTTTTATACTTTTTTTTCACAAAGTAGTGATGACCGCACGAGTATCGTAAGCCGATTCAATCTACCTTACGAAGAACCAATTTCTAACCATTATAAGTTAACAAAATTCATGTTAGAAAAATATTTCATTAAAAACAACACATTGTGTTTGTTAGTCGACGCGTCCCAGTCGACGACTTGCTAAAAAGTCAATCTAGTTGCAGAACTGCATTTTCCATGTGCAGAAATGGAAAGATGACCCAGCCTGTCGCAAGGGCGCGGCATGGTGAAGTCTGGAACTCAAAGGCGAGGACCGTCCAAGCTGCGGCATGGAGATATAGACAGCCTCTTCTAGAAAGGGCCGAAGTTAAGCAAGAGCGAGACCAGGGCGAAAAAGCGAGTGCAACGAATTAGTGAGAGTGGACGCTAATCAAAATTGTGCTACGCTTCGCTTCGCTTCGCACCTCGACGCGGGTGTAATTAAGTTGATAAAAATGTTGTATCAACTTGGCGTATTGTTTAAAAAATGTATTTATTTTTAAGTTAGATAGGCGAATCAGCCGTCTGCCCCAATTAAGGCCGTTATTTTTAAACATCTGTACCATAGGTCAGGCCGTCAAATGAAGGCATACAGACATACAAGTGAATATGGAAATTAAAGGCAATCGATGAGTAGAAAAGATTCAACCAAAGGAGGGGAGTGTTGTAGAACTCTCCAAAATCGTCCTAAGTTGAAGACATAATCAAAATTCGACTTAGGCAAAAATTTCATTTGAAGACATTTTTGGGAGTCTGCAGAGGCGCAGATCAGTCCACAAGGGCCGTTTTGGGTTCTATAAGGCGTTGGAAATGACCAGGTGAAAATTCGAAGAAACACCGAATTTTCACTTAGGAAAAATGTTTTTGGTTCAGAATATGAGAGTAGAAGTATATAATGACAAAGATTTATGAATAATATACTTTTTCAAAGGTACCATAAATTGGACTTTGAAAAATAATATTTTTGGAAGGGCGTTGAAATTTGGCTTGAAAATCGATTTTTCAAAAGTACGCCAAAATTTCACCCGCAGATTACCTTTTCAAAAGTACCTTGAAATTTGGCTTGAAAATCGATTTTTCAAAAGTACGCCAAAATTTCAACCGCGGATTAACTTTTCAAAAGTACCTTGAAATTTGGCTTGAAAATCGATTTTTCAAAAAGTACGCCAAAATTTCACCCGCAGATTACCTTTTCAAAAGTACCTTGAAATTTGGCTTGAAAATCGATTTTTCAAAAGTACGCCAAAATTTCAACCGCGGATTAACTTTTCAAAAGTACCTTGAAATTTGGCTTGAAAATCGATTTTTCAAAAGTACGCTAAAATTTCACCCCCAGATTAGTTTTTCAAAAGTACCTTGAAATTTGGCTCGAAAATCGATTTTTCAAAAGTACGCTAAAATTGGTCTTAAAATGGATTTTTCAAAAGTACCACAAAGTCAGTTTAAAAAGTACCACGAAAATATAATTTAAATTATTTTTTATTTTTATTCCTCAACCAAAGACATTGACCTTTGAGGTACGGTCATTGAAAGCCCAATTCTAAAGTATGAGCATAAAATTTTAACGATGCACTGCATCCAAAAGGCAAAATAGAAGATTTTGTCAAAGCCGGCGTAGTGCCGATAAGCAAAAATTGATAAAAATCAATGCACATGTGCAAGGCCGGTTTCTCGCATAGAAAGAGTTTGGATTGACCCAGCGGCTCGCAATTTGGTCGAGCGCGTTGAGTGGTCCAGACAAAGCGATGGTAGAAAAGCCAATAACAGGGCTTTTCAAATGACAAAGTTATAGAGGAAAACGCCTTGTGCATAAAAATCAAAAAATTCAATTTTGCCTAAAAGTCGCTCGAAGGTGAGACGCTGCCAAATCGATAATATTGATCGACTGTGATAAGGGTTAGTAAGTCGTGGACTGATCGAACGCCACTCAACTTATGCAGTAATAAGTCCTCTGAATGTGTTTGAGTACGTGAACCTCCACGATACAAGAACTTTAAAGCTAAGTAGTCTCTAGCGAAACTAAATTCATTTAGTAGAACTTTTTTAAGTTAATTTCAGTCAGCCTTAATTATTCATTTACCCAGAGTCTGAAATGATTCTAAAAGCTCACATTTTGATTCTGAGAACGTATGTATGAATCTTTTCTACCTAATCGATCGTTAGCGTGAGCGCTCTCGCTTGTATGGTCTGAAAGTCACTACCTTGATTGGGGAAGGCACGATTCTTATCTTGAGAATTTTGTATAACCAATTCTGTTAAATAAACGGACTCTTTGAACTAATATTTCTTAATTGATCTTGAGGCCTGTTGACGGTCTATAATCCCTGGAACTTTCGTATAGAAAACCGGATGTGTCGAGTTAATTTGCATTAACGTTCGACCTTCTGGTTGCTTTACGGAGGTTTGATAGGGATTTTTTTATGCGTTTTTTGAGAAATATATTCCGTTATTAATGGACCAAAACGTGATTTTCGCGTACCAAAACTAATCCCTCCGCAGAGAAATTCTTCGGTTGGGATTTTTTTATGCAAAAATTCAGGAAATTAAGAGGTGCCTAAACCCCTAACGAGAGAATTCGGGTCCAGAGAGAGCGTAGTTTTCGATCTGTGGTAGTGCAGCCTTGGTCCATTACTCGGCTACCGAAGTGCATCTTATCTCGAACCCGCCTGGGAGGTAGAAGAACAGGGTAATACGCGACTGGCGCCCCCTGAGAAATAAATTGGTGTCGCGTCATTTTGACGCCCGGTAGTGCGTTCTTCTACAGTATCAGGTCACACGGGGGGTTTAACAACCCTACAAGTAGGCATTTCATATCAGCATACAAACAATTTTAGTTCATGCTGAAATTAGAGATGGCGGAGTAGGAAACTGTGTCCCTTTAGATGTCATAAATTTTATGAACGCTAGTTCCAGGAAGATACTACCACACCAAAAAATTACCGAATCGGTAGTATATGAAAATATAGAAATTGAAAGTGAAGACGATAACGAAACTCTGAATTTTTTAAAAAATCACGATTATGCTTTTGATTGTAATTCTCTATCACCATACTGTTCCAAAGTAATTCGTTATATTGCAGGATTTGTTACCTTTAAACTTGGAAAAAAAAATCAAATGCGAACATTGCGTATCGGAACTATATGGTAAAAGAGAAAATTTTCTTGATTCTCTAATCCAGCAAAAATCACGGGGATATTTGTGTTATCCAAGTTTGGGTGTTATTGATATATGTAAACAATCCGAAAAATTTGTAAGAGCACAACAAATATAAAATAATTCAAAAATAAACAAAACTGCTGTGATTTTACAAATTTTGAATTATTTTAGAAGTCGGCCCATTTTTCAAGATATGTTATTTCATGACAGGTCACCATTAGAGAGCCATAAAATTTTGCTTATACAATGCATTACTGATATATATGTGAATATACTAGAATACATTTTATATGTAGAAGTATTGTTTCCAATTCTGACAAAATAAGGAATGTATTAACCAAACTTATCCAATTTAAAGGACAATAAACCTGTAAATTTCCATATGAGTTTTATTTATTTATTTATTTATTTTTTAAACCAATCTGAAAATAAAAGTTTTATTTAAAAAATATTTTGGCAGGCGTGTATTCATTTGGGTGCGCCACTGGCAAGTGGGATGGTACATCGGCCATATTGATCAACCACTATTTAGAATTGTGACGCGCTTCCGTTGCTTCTTATTTGAATTGTACTCCTTCCTTACCTCTATATTCAAAGGTGAATACAAATTAAAAAGCGTTGCACGCCATCAAACCGTTGATCCAGCATTCGACTACATAGTTGCCAGATTGTCAGAAAAGTATCGGCCTTTGGAGAAATGATAATAATTTATTATTTTATTTCCTATTAACTAAATAATTGTATGATAACAACGTTTTAAAGACATAAGGTTTTTTAATGCATAAACAACTATAACTTACCTCTCTTACAGCGGTTAAAGGTAGCAATGGGCCACTATTTTCTCGTTCTTGTTCAAAATAGCATATCAAGCTCTTGGCAGCGGCTACTTAGCTATTTTGGCATTTTGTAAATGCAAACATAAACCCAACAAGAATTATTACAACAATTATTATTACACTGAGAGTTCTGAAGAGAACTTTTTTCAAATACAAATTTAGGCCCCAAACAGACAAGACACGAAAGTAAACGTACGGGAAACCACCGATCATAACAAATCAATGTCAATATTGTTAATCGATCATCGGCAACGTCGAATCCGGACCAATGCTACCAACCTCAAAACAGGCTGGAAATTTAAAATCATTAACAATTTAATATTAGGTTTCTCTTTTAATTTAATGTAGTGGTATGACTACACTGGATTTATGGTCCCAACGATGACGTGCAACGCATTTTATTTTGTATCTACTTATACTTCCACATCCAGTGGAAGTATAGTAACGACAAAAAATTTTAAAAAATTTTTATTGTTCAAATAGGCTTAGAATGTCATGAAACGTCGAGATTTTAAGTTTGAGCGAAAAAAAAATTCTGTCTGTCGGTCTGTAACTTTTTATTGTGCGCACGTTTACTCTGGAACCGTTTGAGATACTGACTTGAAATTTGGTACACATATATACTTTAACGAGATCTAGAACTAGATTATATTTTCATCTTGTTTCGTCGAAGGGTTGGAGGGGTAAATTGGGGTAAATAGGTAAATCAAGAAGGTAAGAGTCCATAAAATTGGTATTTAGTATATACAAGAGAAGCTAAGGTCTCAAAAAAAATTTTGGCATTAGCCACCTCCATTACCACCCCCACCTCATTATTAAAGGGGATGAAAAAAAATTATGATTTAGTGTGTGCACAAGAACCAGAAACCTCAAAATATTTTTTGACTTCATCCACCCCCACTACCACCCCCTATCACCACCTCCACCCCACTACCGATGTGGGGTATCATTTTATGGGTTTTGTGGTAGAGGATTTCAAATATTATATTATTAAAGTTCCATAAACAATTATTTCCACATACAATTTTTTTTCGTTGTGACTTGGATAGAACATCTGGATGTGGAAGTTGGGATTCCTTGGGCAGCGGTTTTTTAACAATTAACGCTACTCGATTAGTTTTATTGAGCTATTAAATTAAAAGTAGTGATGACTGAAGAAACAGTGTGTATTTTGCGCCAAGTATAGAAATATAAAGTGCTTTATCATATATGTAAATTTTTGTAGGTACACCAGTGAACAACTGAAAAAAGTTGCCATTTAGAGAATACCTATGTTATATTATTTATTAGGAAATATGTCAAGAAAGTTCAGAAAGTATATGTTTGTTAAAAGATTTCTTGAGAATAAAGATGAGGAATCAGATAGTGAGAGTGCTGAGTGCAGTTTACCTTTATCAGATCACACAGGTGTTAATGCTGAGGTCAATGCACTAGATATTGATGGTGTCTTTAGTGATACTGCCCTTAGTTTTCATTCTGAAAATTCAGAAACGAGCAGTACGAGAACTCTAGAATTAGATTATAATTGCAACTTGAATATGTTACATGAACTTATTGAACCTATTTCGCTTTCAATAAAAGATGCTCTAAAATGCTGGGTACTCGCTCAAAATGTAAATCACAAACAATTAAACAGTTTGCTTAGCATTTTGAAACCACACCATCCTGATTTACCTTTAGATAGCCGAACACTTTTGGTAACTGAATGTTCGTTAGGTATCACCCCAATGCAATCACAAAATGGTACAAATGGTGAATATATTTATTTTGGTATACAGCAAAATTTAGAACAACAATTATTTAATGGAAATTTAAACACTATACTTAAAGAATGAAATATTACTTCAATTGAGTTAAAATGTAACATTGATGTGTTGAAAATACATAAAAGTACAACATTGATTTTTGGCCCATTCTTGCTGCTGTGCATGCACCAAATTTAAACACAGATCCTTTTGTGGTTGCAATTTATATGGGCGATAGTAAACCGAAATTCTTAGAAAGCTTTCTTAAGGACTTTATAGCAGGAATTGAACATCTTTCAATAACTGGCGTGACAGGTCCCAGTTCTCAATCATACACATTTGTACTTAAATATTTAATATGTGATGCACCAGCTCGGGCCTTTTTAAAGCAAATTAAAGGTCATAATGGTTATTACACTTGCGAAAGGTGTAATGCTAAGGGAGCAAAAATTAATGGTCGCTTCATTTACAGAATTTCGGAAAATGATGAGAAGAGATCACATCTAACTTTTATAAACAAAACACATGCTGGACACCACGTAGGCTTAACTTCCTTAACTAAATTAAGGCATTTTGATATGGTGTTTGGCTTCCCGCTAGATTACATGCATATGACATGTTTAGGTGTAATGTGACGCCTCTTAAATTTTTGGTTCAATACAGTTTAGAATTACACCAGCTCTTCGACGAGTAGCTTCTGTACGAATAATACAAATTGCTTCACATTCCCCTAGAGAATTTGGTAGACATCCGAGATCATTTCTTGAACTGGATCGTTGGAAAGCAACAGAATTCCGCTTTTTTTAAATTGTATATAGGAGTATATATATTGAAAGACATTTTGTCACCGAAAAAATACGCGAGGCTGGAGGATGGGTTAAATGCTGGAAGTGGACGCATCTGCGCATAAGAAAGACTAAAACACATATTTCTCTAACTTCTCCCACAATATTGTGCAATTGGCTGCTTTAGACCCCCCACAAAATCGTACTATGCCTATGCATGTAATTTCACCATTCCTTCTTAGTTCTTTGACTAACTTTGGTGTGAGTAGATAATACGTGTTATTGTGTCAATATGTCCCGTCACAGACCGTATTCTGAAGCAGAACTCTTAGAGATTCTTATGGAGAGCGACGACGATGAGGCGTTCTTGGAGCAAGAAGAAGATGATGATTGGAATAATCCGCCGGACAATTCAGAGGAGGAGATGTTTTCAAATGGACGAAAGCCGACTTTCATCCAAATATTCATGATTTCAACAACCAAGATTCCGGTTGTAAAATCGATAATTTAGGGGACTCCCCGTCTCCGTTAGAAATATTGAAAAGTTCATGCCAACAGATTTCGTTGAAGAAATTGTATATCAAACCAACAATTACTACCAGCATGCAATAAATAAAAATCCAGTGAATGGACTGAAAAATTTTAAACCTACAGACATAAATAAAATGTACACATTTTTCGGCATTTGCCTTCTCATGCCGTTGACGAAGAAACAGAGGTTGCAAGATTACTGGTCGAAAGAGTTCATCATTGAGACGCCTATATTCAGTCAGGTTATGTCACGTGACAGGTACTTTCAAATTCTGCGTTTTCTGCATTTCTGTGACAATGATAATATTGACAGGAATGACAGACTGTATAAAATCAGATGCGTTGTTGACCATTACAAACATTCTTTCAAGAATTCAAAACCTTGTCATAGATGAGAGTTTGATGCTATTCATAGGTCGAATTTATTTTCGACAGTATATTCCATCAAAGCGTCACAGGTTCGGAATCAAATTTTTTGTCCTAGTAGATTGTGAATCTGGATACGTAGTAGACTTCATTATATACACGGGATCTGCAACGGAAATAAAGGAGATTGATGGAAAATTAGGTAAATCGGGCAATATTGTTGGTACTCTCACTGAAAATTGTTGGTACCAAGGACATAGCCTTTACACTGACAACTGGTACTATAGTCCTTTATTGTTTCAATTTCTTTTTGAAAAGAAAATAAACTGTTGCGGAACAGTGAAAGCTAATCGCAAATTTATGCCGCCTTTTAACAAAGGAAAAGCTGCAAAAGGAACCGTACAACATTTTTCCATTGATACTTTATTGGGAATCAAATGGACAGATAAACGTGATGTCTTCATGTTGACTTCTTTTCACGAAAATTCCATGGATGTGATTGAGTCACATAGTGGACGGAAAGAAGAACCTGTATGCATCATAGACTACAACAATAATATGGGCGGTGTTGACCGTGTTGATATGCTTTTGAGTTCAATTGAGTCTGTAAGGAAAACTATGAAGTGGTATAAGAAGGTTTTCTTCCATCTTTTGAATTGGTCGATTTTGAACTCTCAGGCAGTGTACAAGATGAAAACGGGTGAAAACCCATAATTGCTGCAGTTTCAGAAAAAACTGGCATATGAGCTTTTCCAAAAGTACAACAAATGCAAGCCAAGAAATTCTAGAGGTAACAGGCCGGATAATACTCATTCTCCTTTGAAGCTAACGGATAGGCATTTTCCCAGAATGTATCTTCGAAAACTGGGAAATAATAAAGTTACGCAGAAGAGTTGTATTGTGTGTGCCAAGAAGAAGATCCGAAAGGAAACCAGCTATACCTGTCAACAATGTAATGTGCCTTTATGCGTCATTGGTTGCTTCGAGTGTTACCATACGGTAGTACGTTTCTAAGTGATTCTAATTGATATTTTCCTGTGAAAGTCTGTTTTGTTATATTTTTGAAAAAAATTAATGTTTATTTTATTGATGATTTGAATTTATATAAAGCATTTTGTATGCAGCAGTAGTAATTTGAGGTTATATATAAAAATGTAACAGTAGAGGTCCTTAGCCGACATTGCCCCCCCCCCAACCACTTTGTGTGACGTCACGACCTTGACCTTGGATGACGTAAGCGTCCTTGGGCTGTACACGCTCTTGTACCACATCACTTGACCTTGGAAAGGTACGTTTGTTAATCACAAATGGTTTGAGCCTCCATGGCCTTGACCTTGGACGGCGTAAGCGGTCCTGATATCTAGACACTGCCCGATCTTGTCTTAGGCTTGCACCACGTCGCTTGACCTCGAAAAGCACGTTTGTCAAGGATAAAATGTGTTGTGACGTAGCAGCACTTTGCTATAAAAGAGTGAGAGGAGTTAACATGTAATCATTCTTAACGTTAGACTCCTGTAGTAACGTAGCAAAGATGTATACGTGTATTTGTGGTGCTAGTTTTACGCGAGGTGATAATATGCGACGCCATCAGAGGCAAGCATGTAAAAACTTAAATCAAGATGGTCCTTCAGCAAAACGGCCAAAAGTGGATTCAAACCCTTCAACATCTGCAAGCTTGCAAACGTGTAACAGCTATAATGTGACTTTAACAGCTAATCAGATGCAATCTCATAAAAGAACATTGCAACATAGAACAAACTCATGTGTACCTTTGATGGATGATGTAGAAATTGTTCGAAGTGCCTTCAAATATAGAATTATAACTTACCCAGTGCACAGTGAAAATGAGAAATTAGACTATATAATATTTTTCAACGAAATTAGACCTAAAATATTAAATTTATTAGAAGTGCTGTTACTTCACAAAACTAAAAATAAACACGGAGACGTTTGCCAAATACATATTGCAAACTCAAGAAATATCAGAAATTAAATCATTTAATACCCTTAATAAGATTTTGGACCAGAGTATGGATTTAGGCAACTTTCTCGATACCTCTACAGAGTTCCAAGAACGTGATTCCGGTATGTAAATATCTATTGATGTGTAGAATAATGATTAATAACTGCATATTATTTTTTCGTGCAAATAAAATTTGTTGAAATACATGTAAATAAGTACAGTCCACTGGGTGGTTCATCATACATCAAACTACCAAAGTTCATAGAAAATAAAAGGGTCATAGTGAATATAGAAAACCAGGATCAGTATTGTTTTGCTTGGGCTATAACTTCAGCGCTGTACCCTGCAAATGGTCGAACATCTGACATGTCATCTTACCCACATTATTCAAGAGTTTTAAATTTCACAGGTATGGATTTTCCAGTTAAATTGCGGGATATTTCAAAATTTGAAGAATTAAATAATATATCGGTTAATGTATATGGTTTAGAAAAAAAATTTGAGAATAATAGAGTAAAGTATGATGTTGTCGGACCTTTGCGTTACTCTGAGAAAAAATTGCGTATGCATGTTAATTTGTTATTAATTTCCGCGGAATGTGATGAGGATCATCATTGTACGGTAGACTGTGCCAAAACTCACTATTGTTGGATAAAAAATTTATCTAGGTTAGTTTCACATCAAATTTCTGCTCACGAGCATAAAAAATATTTTTGTGATGGATGCTTGCTGTATTTTAGTAATGAGCGTCAGTTAATTCTTCATCAGAAAAATGATTGTAATCATATTTATACAACACCATCGACACAATTTCGGATTGATAAATATGGGAAACAGGTACCGGAAAATATATTAAAATTTGAAAATTTTGAAAGGCAAATGCAAGTACCATTCGTAGTGTATGCTGATTTTGAATCTATTCTGAAACCAATAAACACATGTGAGCCAAACCCTGAATTCTCTTACACTAACAAAACTTTCATACATGAGCCGTATTCCTTCGCATATTTCATAAAATGCTCTTTTGATAATTCTATTTCCAAGTTTGAACTATACAGAGGATCTGATGCAGCTAAAGTTTTTGTATCGCGTATAGAGTCTGATTTAAGAGAAATTTATAATATATATTTAAAAGATATAGTTCCAATGACTCCTCTGACATCATCGGACAGAGAAAATTTTAATAATGCAACTGTTTGCGGTATATGTGAGAAACCCTTCGAAGAAGGCGATGTAAAAGTGAAAGATCATTGCCACGTCACTGGTAAAATAAGATTCGGTGCTGCTCATTCTATCTGTAATTTAAATTATAAAATACCAAATTTTATTCCGGTCATATTACACCTATTTGTAAAAGAGTTATGTTCTCATAAAGACAAAATTGATGTAATACCACAAAACAAGGAAAAATATATATCTTTTACAAAACACCTTTATATGCATGATTATGGTTAACAGCAAATGAGAAAAGAAAAATAAATTTTTAAAATTACGATTCATTGATAGTTTCAAATTTATGTCGGCATCACCACAAAATTTAGGAGAAAATTTAACCGATAACTAAATGGTTATGACTAGAAACTTTTTTGCTGATAATGTAAAATTTAATTTAATGCGACGGAAAGGTGTATTTCCATACAGTTTTGTGGATAGTTTAAAGAAGTTAGATAATAGAAATTTGCCTTCCAAGCAGGAATTCTATGATAACTTAAATGAAACACATATATCAGATGAAGATTATGAAAGAGCTAAAAATGTATGGAGGTTATTTGAGTGTCAGAGTTTGGGCGATTATTCAGATGTTTATTTAAAATCAGATGTGCTTCTTTTGTGACGTATTTGAAAATTTTCGCGAAATTTGTCTGAATAAATATAAATTGGATCCAGCTCAATATTATACAGCTCCAGGTTTATCTTGGGACGCTATGTTAAAATTGACAGGAGTGGAACTTGAAGTATTAACAGACATTGACATGATTCACTTTTTTAACTGGTATAAGCCAGTGTTCAGAAAGGAAGCATATTGCGAATAATAAGTTTCTACCTAATTACAATCCCAATGAGCCATCATCATTCATTACTTATCTAGACGCCACGAATTTATATGGACACAGTATGTCTCAGGTAATACCTACAGGTGCATTTGAGTGGTTATCTGAAAGAGACATTATCAATTTAGATGTTAGCAATATTTCAGATCAAAGTGCACGGGGGTATATTTTTGAAGTGGATATACATTATCCTGAAGAGTTGCACGATTTACACTCAGACTTGCCATTCTTACTGAAAAACGTTATAATAAAGCAACCAATAAATTTGAAAAAGATCAGTATAAGTTAATGAATAACGCGGTTTTTGGTAAGACAATGGAAAATGTCGATAATAGAAAAGATATTAAGTTAGTTACTCACTGGGGTAATCAAAGAAAAACTATAGGTGCAAATGCACTAATAGCTCGTCCAAATTTTAAGTCATGCACAATTTTCTCCGAAGATTTTGTAGCAATTGAAATGGGTAAATTGAAAGTACTGTATAACAAACCAATTTACGTTGGCTTTTGTATACTTGAATTATCGAAGACGGTTATGTATGACTTTTTTTATGACGTTATTAAAAGTAAATTCGGCAATGATGCTTCGTTGTTGTACATGGACACAGATTCGCTAATTATTAAAATTTTTACAGACAATTTTTACGACTTTATTGTATAAAATCCCGAAAAATTTGATACGTCTAATTATAAGGAAGGAAATAAATTTAATATTCCAAGAAATCCATCAGTGCTCGGAAATATTAAAGATGAGTTCCCTGAGGATCCCATTATCAGCTTTTATGGTACGGGGGCAAAAGCTTATTATGTACAGTCAGTCCGTAATGAGCTAAAGAAAGCCAAAGGTGTAAAGAAATCGATTATTAAAAAAGAAATAACGGTAGACGACTACAAGAAAGTCGTTGAACAAGGCGGTTTAATATTTCGAAAAATGAACACATTTAGAAGTCATTTACATGATATTTTTACAGAGATGCAGAATAAAGTAGCTCTTTCTCATCATGACGACAAGCGTTTCATTATTCCTAATACAACAAACACTCTGCTTTGGGGACATTCTGATATAAGATTCTTTCAAAGTGAGCCAAAGCAAAACTTTGAGTGGTTAATATCAGCCGTAAATAGTTTCGAACGAGGTATTGAAAAAAACAATGATAATTTAGATGCTTTACTTGCAGCAATAGCAGAGTTAAGTCAGTCTAATAATGCTTTTAATACTTAACGCAAACATAATACAAAACTAAAATTCTTCCCAATATTTTACTTAAATCAGAAAGTAGTCAATAATTGTAACAAATGTATGTATTCTCTTATTCGTTAATAAAATTTTTATATAATTTGTTTTGTTTTCCTTATTATCTAAGTCCTCTCAAAATAAGTGATATATTCACTATTTAAGCTACTATACCACTTTTTTTTACTGATAGTGCATATAGTCGAAGTTTGCTGTTCGAAAAGAGCTCTGCTAGGACATCTAGTCTCCAGCGGTAGCGTTAGTCAATCGAAGTTTGCTACCACCTCTAGTACCGCTTGCTATAGTAAGAAATAAGAGTGGGGTGAAGAGTGGGATTAATTTACAACCAATGAGAATAAGGGTGGGGTGTGAAGTGGGGGAATTGGTGGGGTGAAATCTTCTACGTTAGCGTCACTGACGCTGAGGAGGAAGTTCTTTTCGTCTTCAACTTTCAAGTCAATCAGACGTGTTCGTGCTTTTCAAGCTTTAATTCTTGTTGAGTTTTGTATTCCCTTGTGGAAATTTGTCTTAAAACAAAAAATAGAAGGTGCAAGAAGGTCTCCATCACCAATTGTGAATACCCTGACGGCGATGGCATTCTTAGCCAACTATCGACCATCGCAGGATGATGTGTTACCCACGCGCAATAATGGCGGCGGCTCACAACGGCTCCCGGCTTCCAACGACTTTGACGACATCCAGGTACTTTCTTATTTTAATTAAATCAGAAAGTGTGTAAGCTGTGAAATGCTTAATATCTAATTAATATTTTTCTTTTCAGGCGGACATCTATTTAACCGGCGACGATCTTGACAACATCGACCCAGCTTTTTTGCGTCTCTTGGATGATGTTGAAAACGCGCCTCAGTCTGTCGACCAGGGTCAACCAGGGAGCAACAATGCCGACGTCGGTGTGACTGCAGCGTGTCAGGGTGAGTTGATTGTGCCGAAAAAAAATCTCGCTCGGTCTTCGCCTACTGTTACGTAGAAGGTATTCATCGATGATGATGATTCTGATTTTGAACCCTGCTCGAAACCCAAGAAAATTAAATCAGCATCTTCGTCATCGAAGAATAAAGTTGACGATGCACAGTCAAGCCTTTCAAAGATTTCTTTACCTGCGAGAGATGGCTTAGTGGTCAAGGCGAAACCCTTGGCCTCTAAAAAATCCAGCAACAAAAGGACGCAGGTAGGGAAATCTAAGAAGGGCGATGATAATTCAATTCTACGCATCATTTTAAATGAGCATAAGTCTGTACCAGCCCTCCTAAGCCCCATTAAAGATAAGCCCAAAAATGTAAAATTTGACACATCAATCAAAGGCAAAGGGCTGGTAAATAAAACTGCTCCAAAAAAGTCGGGTCTAAAAAAGATGACTGTGCCTTGTAAACTAAACCGGTAACAACGGTTTAGAACAAGCCACTTGTTCTAAACCGGTGAGACCGGAAATTCGTAAGAGTACTCCGGTTGTGAATCGGAATGATTCCGATTCAGAACCGGAGATTTTTTCTCAAGCCGACGATAGGAGTATCGTTAACAGTTTTCTAAGCTGTACGCGAAACATAAAAGAGAGGCGGCGGCTCGACAAGGCGATGCGCGATTGATTACCTCTGCTCGAGATATGATAGAGCGGGGTAATACCACACTGAGAGAGGTAGAAAATCGTAGGATCGCCGACGAGCGAATTAAAAAGAGATTGAGGGAGATTGAGAAAATCTTGAATATCTGATGAGACTTTTGCTCATCAAATATTCAATTTTTTTCCCCGCGTGTGAGTGTGTGTGTGTGTGTGTGTGTGTGTGTGTGTGTGTATGAAATCGGGTAGGATAATTTTAAGCATATTTTTAGTATTGTAATTTTAGGATGGTTTTTAAGAGAATTAAAAAAAAAACTTTAAAAATTAAACAAAAAAATCTCGTATTTAAAAGAAATAGTTTTAACTCTTTGTTATTATTAGAGTAGTTATTTGTATGTATATAATTTTTTTTTTCATTTTCATTATAAAAATTTTATTTAATAAATAATTCTGCAATATTTGTTTTTTTTTTCATGTTTTATTTAAATTAAATGTATAAAGTTAGGTTAGGAAACCTAGGCATATATACACATATATACCTATATTTATACAGGTCATTAAAAAGACAAAATTTCCTCAAGGTTACGCAGGAGAATGCGTTATTTGACTAAAAATTACAAAATACCACAATCAACATGATGTTAGCCGCAAGCGGGCGAGGGGCGCGTAAGTCAGAAAGACAGCATAGGTGAGGAAAATTTTGTAATGTTTAGTCAAATAACGCATTCTCCTGCGTAACCTTGAGGAAATTTTGTCTTTTTAATGACCTGTATAAATATATGTGTAAGATATATTATTTACAGTATACTGAACTTCAACAATTTACTGAACTATATGTATTTGTAAATAAAAAAAAATTTTCAAAATACTGATATTTTATTTCTTACATAACTAATATAAATAAAATATAAAAATATAAATAAACAATATAAAAATAAACTAAAAAATATGTTCATCGGGGTCGCTATCATCCATTGGCACTGTATCTACAGACCAAGCTGATGGCGAAGAGGGTCTGCTGGGCGGTTCTACCTCGGAGTCGCTGGCATCCATTGGCTCTGTCTCTACCGACCAAGCCGATGGTGAAGAGGTTCTGCTGGGTGGCTCGGCTTCCATAGACCAGCTACCACTGTCTGGATCCTCTTCATGCCCCAGATCTTCGTGGCGAGCAGGGTTGCCAACAGCTCTGATCCATTTTCCCCTCCAAAACTTGCGCGATTCCCCACAATTCCCCACATCCTAAAGTTTTAGACTAGAACAGTTATAGATCTTTGTTTATCCTTAAGAATAAAAAAAGATACAATGAATTTTCGATGACATAACATAAATACCATAATACCAATACCAAATACCGTACCCGTGTGGAGCCAAGGTCAAGTCAAGACGGAATACGGACCAGCAATCGCGCGTTTTCCAAATCAATACCAACTCTTTGGGCAAGGGTAAGTTTATGAATGAAAAAATCACGTGTCACGTCTCTCGTGAAGACGTGAAAAAAATATAAAATATGAAATGTGTTGCTTTTTCTGTCAACGTAGTTAAGTGTAACCAAATTCCCCACAATTCCCCAGAGTGATTCATTCCCCACAAATTCCCCACAGTTGTTGAAATTCCCCACATTTTGGGGAATTCCCCACATTTTGGGGAATTCCCCACACATTGGCAACCCTGGTGGCGAGACACTGACACCACCCAGCTGTTATCCCGGACCATCTCCATCATAAGAGTGAGCAACCCTCACATCATATTCCCAGAAGGATATTGTGGTTTCTGTGTAGTCGCTGGAACTCGCAATATTTTCTTGGGAAGCCATTTCTCTTCCAGCTATGCAGTTTAACTGAGGACCAAACGGTGAGGAGTTTATTATATAAACACACCCCCACTCCACCACAACCAACATAAACAAGACTTGTAGATAGACATTTTAATCCGTTTCTGCATCGGATACAGACGGTGAATTTTCAGAGGATACTGCTTCTGAGGAAGTTTCGCGGTATCCATTTGTAGTGCTGTCGGCCGGACCCGGTGGCTCCTCTGTAACCCACGATAAATATGAACACCAATCACCGGTTTCAGGATCTTGATATCTTACTACTTCGCACCATACCAATGGTACGACATTCAATGACATCGAATCACTGGTAGAGGAGACGGTTGGATCTTTTGGATTGTGTCCTTATTAAATGTAGAAACTCAAATGAAGAATGTATTATTTCCTATCCCCACTTTATTTTCCTCTTAAAATATAAAATAAAAACAAACATTTTCATAAAATAGATATATTTATTTACAAAAGGAAACATATTTATAAGAATTATTTACAAATTGAACTAAAAATTAACCTAAGGACTAATATACATTTATTTACTTAAACTAAACTATTTACATATTTACAATACTAAACTATTTACAATTTAAGTTTTTTATTATTATTGCAAATGGCCTGGCTACTGGCCTGATTTGGTACATACAGCGGATCTCTGCAGCATTTACAATAATCCCTCTTCCCATCCGCCAGACGTGTTGTGGCGTGGTAATCGACATGCCGGTGTAGTGCTAGATCGACACGTCGCTGGTAGCCTATGTAGTATCCATAACATAGATTATACTCTGCACCATCCCCTGTATCCACAGCCACATATGTCATGGTGGTGCAGAATATCTCATCCCTGGGAAGTCCTCTTAGGAGATACTTGTTCGTGAGCTCCAACTCCTCTTCATCGTCCGATGCATCCGCAATGATGCCATCATCGTCAGGATCAGCAACTCCCCCTTCAAGTACGATACCATCATCGTCTTCCTCATCGTCTTCCTCGTCTCCTGCGAGAACATCCTCTTCGGCTCCAGCAACTTCCCCTTCGGCTAAAACAGCATCGACATCGACATCGCCTTCGACACCAGCCACATCTGCATCATCCTCATCGTCGCTCCACATATTGTTGATGAGGTCCAGTTCTGCCAACCAATCCAAAAATGGGGGTAATCCCCCGAGACACATCCTCTGGGTACACCAGCCATAAAGTCTGTAAGTGTAAAAAAATTAGCGTAAACGTAAAGATTTATTAAAGTGTTGAAAGTCTACTGACTCATATCAATCTCTTCCTCGTTTATATGTAACCGGTGACGCTATGACCTTGGTCTTGGATGGCACAGCGAGCTATAACCTAATAGTCCAAGTTGTGAGACGCGTTTGGGAAGCTGAAGAGTGACCTTGGCCTTGAATAACGTCAGCGCCCTCAACATCTATTAAATGCGAATGAATACGAAGAGGAGCACAGTTATTTTTCTGCTTTCGTACTGCATATACTATAAAGTATTAACAAGTGTTACAATGCCTTTTCCAAAAGAGTGGGAATCCAAACCAACCATCGCCGCATACCCATATAGTACTTATAACCAAATTGTGTGTCATAATTGTTACGTGTCCTGGCCGAAGGAGTAGATGAATTCATGTACGGAATTGTGTAGAAAATGTAGAGAGGCGAATCCTGTGCCAATTAAGAAAAGCCAAGGGGTTCGAGGAAGAGATTCAGGCGAGCGTCAAGAAAATGAATGCCGCAAGTGTCTGCGGCTGTTAACTCGCACAAATTTCGGAGTAAGCAGAGATGTTTGTGATGTGTGCAAGATGGACCATCCATTAAGGCAGCGGTGTCTCTCTTGTGATAGGTATAAAGACGATTGTTGGAACAATGTGTGTAGGATGTGTAGAGAAGGTAAAATATTGTGCGAGAATGTTGGTCATTTTTATGGGAGTTTTGTGCATCACGAAAGAAAATGTTGGTGTGTTAATCAAGAAATCCAGTTGTTAAGGCATGAGATTAATTCATGGAATTAAGGAATTTTATGAAGATGTAAAATGTCTTTCTTTATTGTATTTGGATTTAGAATAATTGTTACAGGCATAAATATTCAAAATCGGTATGGCGGGCGACATCTATGATCTAGGCGGGATCACTACTCATTCAACTAGAATATCAAATGGCGAGAGTGTGGTGTATTCTACCTTACCGGTAGTATGTAAGATAGATATAAGGAGCGCTCACAAGGAGGCAATCTGGGCGAGCGGCGAGGTGGGAGCAATATGCTAGTGGAGGGTCGAGCGGCCACATTGCTTTCTTGTTGGTGTATAAAATATAAGTTTTATCTGTGAAAATTGAAAGTGTAAATAACAATTCAGAAGTGCGATAGTGCCACGTGCAATTTGGGTGTTTTTTGGTGTTGGTTTTTAGCGTGTTTTGTACCAGGTGTGGACAGGAGGGTGTGAAACAGGTGGTTGTACACGCTGCGGCGTATTCTTGAAAAACATGGCGGCGAATGAAGAGGGCGAAATTGGCGAACTTGAACTAGAGGAAATGGCAGTGGCGAGAGATGCGGACATAGAGGAGATTGTGTTGCGTATTTTTGACGAGAAATTGATGAGGCAGATTGAGGAGATGGGGAAGGAGATTATGCATGAACGGGCCACAAAGGCGATTGAGCAACTGGGGGTGGTGGCGGCCAGTATTTCCAGTGGCGAAAAGGCGGCTTCCCGCGCATCAAAGGTAGGTGAGAGTGAACGGAGTACTCTAGGCGGGAGCACTACGGGTAGGCGGTCGGCGAATGGTAGCGACCTGAAGATGGGTAGCGACATGGTGGAGCCATTTGACCCAGACAACAAATTTGTCAACGTGGACAGGTGGTTGTCTATGATTGACCAATTAGGCGAGGTGCATGGGTGGACAGAGTACGAGAAGTCGTACTTCATGCAGATTAAACTGCGCGGCTCGGCGAGAGCGTGGTTTAATAGGCTGGAGGATATTTCTTGTTCGTGGTGTGAATGGAAGGCGAAGTTGCGGCAGGCATTTCAAAGGCAGAATGACTTTGGAGTGTACCTGGAGGAGCTGGTAGCGCGGCGAAAGCTGTCAACTGAAACGATGACGTCGTATTATCATTCAAAATTGGCGTTCTGTGGACAGTGTGGCGTTACTGGCGAGAAGGCGGTCTCGTGTATTATACGTGGTTTGCCTGAGGAGCTAAGGGCCAATGCGTATGCATGCAAGTGTGCCACCTCAGAGGCGCTCTATTCCGAGTTTTTGGCGGGCTTGGAGAGGTACCACTACCAGACACCGATGTCGACGGGCCTGGAGGGAGGCAATCAGGCAGCTGGATCAGGTGGACCAAGGCGCGCTGACGGTACATCTCCAGTGGCGGAGGGGCAGGAGGCCATTTCAAAAGAAGATGCTCGGTGTTGTAACTGTCAGAAGTTGGGGCACCTCAGCAATGAATGTCGAGAACTATAGGTGGATTGGTATCGATTGTGCTACCAGGCGGGTCACAAGCAGGCAGACTGCACCAAGCAGCAACGCATGGACAATGACGGTGGTTCTAGAGGGCGAAGCGTCAAGGTTAGACTGGTGAGTACCAACTTTGATAAAATCTATAGGCGGGTGGCTTATATAAATGGCGAAAAGGTAAAGGTGTACTTAGACACAGGATGTCAGTGCAATTTAATGGCGGCTGACTGTGCAGAACGACTGGGACCGCAGGCGAGACCGGAGTAAACATTTTTACAGGATTTTGGCGGCGGTCTGGGAGCAGCATATGGTCACACGTGTTTTAAACTGACGATAGATGGTGTTAATATTAATGTTAAGGCGTTGGTGACATTGTGTGCCATTTCTGATACTGAACTGATTTTAGATAGGCGAGAGTGGCGTAACTCTTGTCGTGCAAGGTGTGGCGAGACTGTGCAAGAGTAATGAGGAATTCAGAGAGGGTGTTGAGGCGGAGATGAGCATTTCACTGGAGGAGACTGACACGAGGCGACGTGTCGTTCTCAGAGAAGATATCATTGTGAAACCAGGCATGGCGGAGATGGCAGACGTTATCATAGAGGATACACAACCTGGTGAGCAAGTATGTATGGAGTACAAAGTATTCAAGAAAGGCGAAGGAGGGAGCATTGTGGCGATACCAAGTGGAGTCTTGTGCCAAGACGACGATGTCAAGGTGTTGGTGACAAATCTCGGCGATAAGGAGCTACAGTGGAAGAAGTGGCGCCTTCTAGCAAGAGCGGAGTACTGCAGGGAGGTGAAACAGGTGGACACGGCGACAGGAAAGAAATACAGGGTGAGTACAATTTCTAAACGTGTTGGCGATTTAGAGATTACAGTAGGTGATGTGGCGGAGGAGGGTAAAACAAAACTACTGGCGTTACTCAGGCGTAAGGCTGATTGTTTTCAACGGTGAACATGATTTAGGTGTGACACATTTAGGTGAAATGGAGATTAAACTTAACAAAGGGTCGAATGCTTATCATAGACTTTACGGGTCATCATATTCGGAGAGACAGGAGACAGAAGGTGCGACTAAAGGTGCAGGGGCTAGTAGAGAGTGGTGTTGTTAGGGAGTCGAACTCTGACTTTGCAAGTTCTATTGTGTGGGTGGCGAAAAGGGATGGCAGTATCCGATTGCGTGTAGATTGCAGGGCGCTGAATGCAGTAATGGTGAAGGACAGGTATCCACTACCTTTAATTTCAGGCCACTTAGATCGGTTGGCGAGAAAGAGGTACTTTACTACCCTTGACATGGCGCAGGGGTATCACCAGGTGCCAATGCATCCTGATTCGATTCACAAGACGGCGTTTGTCACACCTTATGGCCAATTTGAATATATGATTTGGTTTGGATATGGTTTGGCAAATTCTCCAGCGGTGTTTCAGAGAATTGTCAACAAGATGTTAGGAGGGTTGCAGCATGATAAGGTCTTGGCGTATATGGATGACATTTTGCTTCCTTCGGTGACAGTAGGCAGGTGTTGTCACTGATTGAGCAGGCGGGCTTTTAGTTAAATTTGGCGAAGTGTTCATTTCTCAAAGGCACTCTCGGGTACTTGGGACATGAAATAGGTGCTGGTGGTATTCGTCCAGGTGTAAGGAAGGTCAGGGCTGTGACGCAGTTCCCTACTCCAACGAATGTACAGTCGGTGGGACAATTTGTTGGTTTAACCAGTTATTTCAGGAAGTTTGTGAAAAACTTTGCGCTTTTGGCGTGACCACTAATCCAACTAACGGCGAAAGGAGTTGAGTGGCAGTGGGGAGAAGAGCAGCAGAACTCTTTTGAGACATTGGCGGTTGTGGAGTCAATCAGGCGTTTCCGAGTGTATCTTATTGGCGTACACTTTAAAGTTGTGACAGATTGTTCAACTGTTAGGGCGAGCTTGTTAAAACGAGATTTGGTGCCTCGTATAGCAAAATGGTGGCTTATGATACAGGAGTTTGATATGGAGATCGTTGACTAGGTGATAAGGTGAAGCATGTAGATGTGTTGAGTAGGAATCCGGTGGGCGTAAATGTGATCGGTGTGGCTGAAACAGGCTGGTTATGGCTGTCCAGTTGCAGGATGAAAAGGCGCAGGCGATTGTTAAGGCGTTGAAACAGAGTAAAACAGACAAGGAGATTAAAAAGAATTTTAGGGTGAAAGATGGGCGTTTGTGGCGTAAAACAGAACAAGGTGATAGGTTGTATGAACCATCAATGGCGAGATTTAATCAGAGGTGAGAGACACCACGATGAGGTGGGTCATCCTGGGTTTGAAAGGTGTTTGAAGCTTATTAGGCGGGAGTTTTGGTTTCCTAAGGTGAGGAGATTCATCAAGAGGTATACTGCGGCATGTAAGCAGTGTGCTTTTGCGAAAGGTGAATATGGCGGATGCGAGGGGTTTTGTACCCTATTGAAGAGAGATTCCTTTTGACACGGTGCATGTGGATCATTTAGGTCCTTCTGTCAAAAGTACACGGCGGAATAGTTACATATTGATGGTGATAGAGTTCTCAAAGTTCACTATAGCTAAACCCACACGAACTTTGAGTTAAGGTGGGGCGATGATCGATCGATTACGGTGGATATTTGGTGAATAATCTCTGACCAGGGATTGGCGTTCAATAGCAATGAGTTTGCTGGCTTTCTGGCGGGAGAGGGTGTGACGCACGTGAAAAATGCAACATCTAGGGCGAATGGTCAGGCGGAAAGACCAAACCGCACTATAGGCGAGGCGTTGACCGCAAGTACAAGGAGTGAGGCGATATGGGACGAACAATTACCGGAGATGGTGTGGGGCATAAACCATAATGTAAATGCTAATGCTAGGTTCTCTCCAACTGATTTGTTGTTCCCCTATCATCGAGGGCGGGTGTCAGATCTATCGGGCTGTTCAAAAGACACAGCTAAGGCGGAAGAGGCGAGACTCCTAGGAGCTAGGCTGAGGAGATCAAGGAAAATCTGGCTAAAGCCTCTAGGCGACGAAGGGCGAGATCTGATAAAGGACGTAAGGTTGCAACCGACTATAAAGTAGGTGACTTGGTGTTGTGGTGAAAGGCGGCGACGGCCGCAAAAGACAAAGGTGTTAATCGAAAAGGTTTGAAATCGTCCCTTAAAGGTATGCGAGGGTATAGGCGATTTAAGGCAGTGGTAGCTGTTGGTGCTTTGAGGCGATATCGGTTAGTAGTGACTCTGATAATGGTGAAATTAACAGATCTGGGCGTCAAGATCTAACTGATTTATTAGAAGAGATAGGTGCAATTAATGAGGACATTAATTTTATCAGGATGGCCGATTGTTACAGGCATAAATATTCAAAATCGGTATGGCGGGCGACATCTATGATCTAGGCGGGATCACTACTCATTCAACTAGAATATCAAGTGGCGAGAGTGTGGTGTATTCTGCCTTACCGGTAGTATGTAAGTTAGATATAAGGAGCGCTCACAAGGAGGCAATCTGGGCGAGCGGCGAGGTGGGAGCAATATGCTAGTGGAGGGTCGAGCGGCCACATTGCTTTCTTGTTGGTGTATAAAATATAAGTTTTATCTGTGAAAATTGAAAGTGTAAATAACAATTTATATTTTGCCAATAAAATATATTTAAATTTGTTTTTTTTTTCTTCTATTAACTTACTGAAATATAAAATGTAAATAATGTTACAGTGAAATAAAGCTATTCAATAATGAATTTTAGACATTTAAATAAAACACATTAATGTCGTATACATATTTTATTACTATACTACTGATACACAAGTAAATATATAATTTGTTTATGCATATTTTACATTGTTTAAAATTTAATAAACTACACAACGTCCATTTTGTCAATACAAGAGTTGTGTTCTTTGGAAAGCCCCATCCATTTAACAAATATTCTGTTTCCTTTTTTCCTTAACACCTCCACTAGATATATATCGGGATATTTAGTTTTTTGTAACTCCATTTCATAAAAACATCCTTTAATTGGTTGGCCATACATATCTTGAAACTGATAAGTTGTTGGGTTAGTTATGTTTATTTTCACAATTTTAAAAAGTTCAGTTGAAAAATTGACTGTAAAACCTTTTTCAAATACACCTTTGTATGCACTTATTCGAATTACGTCACCAACATGAAACTTAGGTTTTAAAGCAATCCTAATATTATCATAAGCACTCAATTTTGTGGATGGTTTTACATCAGCAGGCTTCATACCAATCGTGCGATGTACTTTGTTATTGTACATATTTGTAACGTTGGCTAGAATGTCGAACCATTTGTATTTACCTCTAGCTGAGAATTCTTTATATAACCAATTTTTTAATGTCCGTATCACTCTCTCCACAACTGCTGCTTTCTTTGTACTATACGTCGAGTAATGATTAATGGAATGTTGTTTCATTAAAGTGGAAAAGTGTTTGTTGTAGAATTCGGTACCCTGGTCGCTTTGAATATTCTTGGGTGAGTAGTTTGATTTTTGCAAAATGCTCCTCATGCTCTTCGTAATTTCAATTGCCGTTTTATTTCTTAAAGGTCTTGTCCACACATATTTTGAGTAGCAGTCAATCACTACGAGAATATATCGATAACCTTTATTCTCATTAGCATATGGCTGCACTTCAGCCAAATAAATTTGCTATAAATCACCGTAACCCTTGATGATTGTTCTTCTACGAAAATTTTTACAGGGTAATTTGTGCAGCTCCTCCACAATGCCCCTTTTTTGTACTACTAATTTCCATGATAACTTCTTGATTCCAATAGGGAGGATACACCTAACTGGTAGATGTTTGCCAATAGACTAATTTGTAATAAGTTAATTCTTCTAATTTAACAAGTTTCTCAATTAAATTATTAATCTGTTTAGTGTTTAGAGTAACTGCATTTTCAACTTCTTCATGTTTTTTATCAGTATCTTTCTGTATTTGTTCATTAACATACTTTTTCATTGCTGCAATAACTTCTCCTTTTTTTCTTTGCATTTGATCATCAACATACTTTCTGACAGCACCACTAACTAAGCCAGCTTGATCAATAGCTTTATGCATTTGCTCATTAACATACTTTTTCATAGCTCCACTACTTAAGTCAGCTTGACTATCGACACACTTTTTCATTGCTGCAACAATTAAGTCACTGATCTCATCCATAGCCTTGCGGATGTCCTCAAAGAATGTAGCAAATCGATTTTCAACATAGTTACGTGTTACACCATCCTTACTATCTACTGGTTCTCCAATGTTCTTTAAACGTTTATTCTGGATATCAAAGTGACTATCTGTGGTGAGGTTAAAGTGGACCGCGTACGACTAATGATTTATTAGCGCCGCCTCTTCTATGTCCAAACTTGTCAATTGTGTTGTGAACAGGTGGCATTTCTGATTACATCTGATCTGATTTAAGTATTTCATAATATATTATACTTCCCAATTAGATATATTCACAGGGAAATTTAATAAAATCAATTTTTCTTTTTTTATTTAAATTATTACTTCCTACTCCTTACTGGAATTAAATTTAATTTCGCTAAAAGATTATTTTTTCTTTTCTCATTTCCTCCAACAAACTATTTCATTGTTAACACCACTGTTACCTGCCATTTTTGAACTATACAGCAGACGTAGACGATCCATCAACTCTTTCGGCTTATTCCAATAAACATAAGCGACACCTCTACTATTGTATAATTTCCTAATAGGCATACCTGAACCTTTTCTAGATCTCGTCATTACTGTAGGAGATAACAGTGGTTTTGTAATTTCACTGAATTTCTTCCATTTCTTTACTTTCAAACCCAGACTTACATCATAATGGTTATATGGTGCTTTTGTCTTATTTAATATTTGCCGATATATTTCACGCTCTTCATCTCCAATAAAAGTCTCATCACTACGTAGAACTGATGGATGTTTCATAAATATTACATCATACAACTTAGAACTGCCAGAATACTTTCCCACTCGCTTATTGCTATGCCACAAGGTGATATTTCCACCAGAAAAGCGTATTTCGCTATTACCCATTAGTAATTTATCTGTGTTGGGATCTAGACGCACACCGTATACAGTATCATATTTATGATTGCCAGACTTCAAATTTTCTACAGGTTGTTTGATCACATCATCCTTTTTTTCTGCACTGCTAAGGCTACTTTCTGAACCTGGGGTACTCATTAACGATGATCTCGGTGGCGTTTCCATAAAATATGCTTGACTTGCATTATTCTCATCTTCATCATTAGTTTCAGATGTTTACCTTAAATGTACTAGTACTAGCTCTTGCACCCCCTGTTGTTTGTGATGGCTTTTGCGTCTGTGTTGGCACATTGTTTTGTGATTTTGGAGCGGATGATAAGACTTTTAAAGGTGTGGTTATAGGTTCATATATCTTCTCCAACGTTAATTTATTCTCAGCATCTCTATTCTTGAGAGAATTGAATTTCTTACGTACGGAGTCGGTAGCCTCAACTAATTGACGTTTCAGACTTATTTCAGCTCCCACATCTCTATCCATATTAGCTTTCTGCTTAATTTCGCCGATGTACTACCGACGCAGTCTGCAGATCGATTGAAGTCCTAATTACAATTCCTTATGGATATATGAAACTATCAAGTCCTTTCCTGTATCTTCCCTCATTTACTTCTCTATCTTTGTCAATTACAAGAAACACATATCTTTCTTTCCAACATTCTGCACACATTTCTTGAAATTTCTTAAAAGATACGTCTGGTGAGGCATGATCAGAGAAAATGTGATGTAAGTTCATGTCATCCTGCTTGAACAATGCTATAAAATTTGCGTTGTCCCTCACTAACTGCTTTGGCACGCGAGAATATGTTTGTGCCAGATAAAAACAATCTACATTTCTATGGCGATCCATTGAGAAAAACGCACGAATTACATCTTGTTTTTCACATATAACATTATCAAATATAAATATAGAATCAGGTTTAGCGTCGGATGGCTGCACTATATCCGCATTATTACTGAAGGTGTAAAATCCTAGTCCCTTAATAGGCTCTAATATCTTGCGCAAATACTCGTACTTGGGTTAATATAGAGACTTTCAACATAGATAGATAGATCTTTATTGGTCATATATACATAAATTATGTTTAAATTATGTCAAAAAATATGGCAATAAAAACCAACAAAAAGTGGTTGTCTTAAATAAGAAAAAAAACACAATAAATAAAACAAATAAATAACAAAGTAGAGTAAATAACAATATAGGTAAATGTTTGCAAAACGAAGTCCAAGGGGGTGAGTAAGCAGAGATATAAGTAAATTTGTCTTTCCACAGGCACTTGGGCCGATTAATAGTCCACGAATAGTTGTGCGAAGTAATGGTCCATGGCGCGATTCGACTTGTAACCCACATCCAACTTTTTCGTCTAAATTGTCTACAGCAAACTTCTGTCTCTGCTTCACAATACGCATTGCAACACGGTTGAAGACTATATAAATAGATGTATGCATTACAATTGTTATTTAAATGTTGTCAGTCAAACAGCACACAAGTAAAAACCGCCATTGTTTAAAGGCTGGTAAAGGGTTAGTAAATTCCCTAATAAATAAGCTTCCATTTGAACTGCATTTACCGGGAGGTTATCAGTACTGTGGCCCCGGTACTAAATTACATAAAAAAGATTAGCGCGAGGTGATCCAGGTATAAATAAGTTGGATTCTGCATGCAAGCAACACGATATTGCATACGATCAAAACACGAACGATTTAGCTGCCCGACACAAAGCAGATTATCAGCTTGAACAAGCTGCTTGGAAACGAGTTAAATACAAAGACGCAGGTATAAAAGAAAAGTCTGCAGCGTGGTTAGTTACCACCATAATGAAGGGGAAACAACGTCTCGGTATGGGATGTAGGTCAACAACATCTCTTACTACAAATAGAAAAAATATAATTAAAAATAAGAATAAAAAGAGGAAGAACGTTAAGAATGTAGCATTCGGTGCTGGAATAGTGCACAAGGTACGTGATGATCTACGTAAGATCGGTGACAAGCGACCTATTACTAATGATACAAAAAAAATTGCTCAAATGGCGCTTCAAGCAGCACGGCGTCACATGAGGGCGACTGGTGGAAAACGCAATATTCGTACACCTCGCATAATACCGATTCCGAAAGTTGGTGGAATTCTACCTTTAATACCTATTTTTGCTGGATTATCAGCGTAGTTTGGCTGGAAGTGCAGCTGGTATAGCCAAAGCTGTAAATGAGAGGAATTGGCCGAAAAAAATCATCATAATAGACACAAGGAAGCGATTGCTCTCGGAAAAAGTGGCAAAGGATTATATTTGAAACCGTATCGTAAAGGTCTGGGTCTTTATTTAAAACCACAAAGTTCAAAAAACTACTAGACACTCTACCTCGAAGACCTCTCACCGACATCGATCTTAAATATTATGCTGAGAAGATGAAGGTACCATATTTTCAAGGTATATTTATGCGTGACAATCTACCAAATTCTGGATCACATCATAATGAATCCGCCATCATAAATTTGGATAGCATAGATGGCCCTGGAACACACTGGGTGGCATATAAAAAACATGGCAGTTTAGTCACATATTTCGATAGTTTTGGAGATTTACCCCCGCCAAGAGAATTAGTCCTGCACTTGCGCAACGGTTCAATGTCTACAAATAAAATCTACTATAATTATGAGCGCCAACAAAATTTTAACACAGTATGGTGTGGTCATTTGTGCTTAAAGTTTCTTTCCTCAAAAAATTAAGTAAAACTTCAAATGGAATCTGCAACACCATCAATGGATCGAGAAGCAATTAAACGGATGGGCCACTCATTGATTGCTTTCTCTAGACTACGCAGCTTATTGAAGATGAGCAAACAGCAACTTTCAGATATGCCTAAAGAGGTAATGATTGCATGTACCCCTAATGAAATTGCGTTAGTGTGGGATAAGTTACCCAGACATCTTCAGGGTGACATTGATATTTTGAAATATCAGTACTGTCAAGAACATTATTCTAATGATGAAAATAATATCGATGTTAATGATGGCTCACCACCTCGAAAAATATTTCGCTGCTACTGTAAAATGCACGAGGTGAACGTGGTGTCAAATAATGACATAAATGTATCTCCATCACCTCCCAAAAAAAGATTAATCCACAATTGCTGTAAATCACAATAAATTCATGCAGCAATCTCCAAAAACATCAGTCATGTCACACACCTTCACTTTATCAAGCCGCTCAAGCGTGCTCAGTGCAGAATTTTATCCACCCATTGAACTAGATATGGGTAGTCGATATGGACTGGGATTAATTGGATTTTATTCATACAACTCTATATTTAATGTAGACGAAACAAACAATCGTTTTTGTTATAGAGAGCGTCCAAAACTACCCCTCGTATACAAGCATATACCATATGGAGCCTATGAAATTGATGAAATATATCGAGCAATACTGAAAGCTATACCCGCTGATACAGAGGAAGAAAAAGAAAAGTTATTCCGGCTACGAGCAAACAACAATACGCTGAAGTGTGAAATTTGGTCAAAATATGGGATGGACTTTTCACAAGCAAACCCTATTGGCAGTCTGTTGGGATTTGAACCAACATACTTACATCCAAACCAGATCCATGAATCAACATTCCCTGTTGATATTATGAAAGTAAGAATGGTGCGTGTGAATTGCAACATTATTTCCGGAGCGTATCTGAATGCCCTAAAATCTCACACATTCTTCGAGTTTGATATTGATGTTGAACCTGGATACAAACTCACCAAGGAGCCAGCTAACATCATATATTTACCTGTTAGACCTGAAGGACGCCAATTTATCGACAACATTACTCTGCACATATTGGATGACAATGGAGATTTAATTACCTTTCGAGGTGAAAAAGTTATTGTGAAGCTAGAATTGAAACAATTTTAATATTTCGAGCAAAAATGGGTTTTCGATATAATCAGAAACGATTGGCACATTGCCGATATAAATTGTTTAACGATAAAAAGAAGAGTGATTGTAGAAACCAATTCATTCAGCGTATACCTCTTAAACAGTTAAGACATAGATTGTCGGCTAAGGACCGTGCATTTCTTCAATCTATTGGATTAAAACTGAGAGAAAATTAAATAACAATGGCAGCTTTTACATCTAGTGAAAAACTTGAAGTGTTCGACGAGCCCGTGTTTGATAAATCACTTGCTAGTTTACATGAGCATACGTATAAACCATACGGATCACCGCGTTATAATAACTCGGATGAAATACGCATTCCTATCAATTTTCAAGACCTTATACTCGACATCGCAGAGAGTTATATTTATATAGAAGGAAAATTTACTCTAAGTGATCTTACCAAGCGGTGTTATTTATCCAATAACGCACTAGCTTTTCTCTTCGAGGAAATCAGATATGAAATGGGTGGTGAACAAGTGGCTGTCGTTAGGAAGCCTGGTATCACTACCACAATGAAGACTATGGTATCATATGGACAAACACATCTCCGATCTCTTTTAACTGCAGGTTGGGGTCTCACCGCAGAGAAGCAAGACATTTTAGATACTACCAGTCACGTATTCAGTGGTAGGCTGCCTCTTAAATACATCATGGGTTTTGCAGATTACACATTTAAATGCAAAGCAGGAATTAATTTTAATCACAGTTCGATCCTTTAAAGACAGTTACACTGGTGAAGTTGATGCAGATCTAGAAATTAGCAAAATTGAGTGGAAGATAAAACATATTGTGCCTGAAGATAGACAAAAGCTTAAACTATTAAATAGAATTAATAAAGGCGGTAATTATGCCATAGTGAAGGTGACTTACCGCATGTGGGATCTCTATGAGCTACCTACTTTGCGTGATACATCGTCTGACATATGGGCTGTTAAAACCACTAGCAGCCTTGAGAGACCTCGATACATCATTATCGGATTTCAAAACAATGGCAATTCCAATGATAGAACCAAGTACGTCAGAGTTTATATCTGCAGATATTAATAATATTCGACTATATCTGAACTTTGAAGTATTTCCATATGAGCGTTGGAATTTGGATTTCGATAAGAAACTCGACTCCGCAGCATACTATGCATACGAGAACTTCCAACGTAGTTACTATGATAGAGATATGGCTGAACCATTGATGGATCTGGGAGAATTCAAAAAATCCCCATTATTTGTCATAGATTGCTCCTGCCAACCGGATGCAATTAAATCATCCACTGTACACATAAAAATAGAATTTGAAACACGAAAGACGAAGTTCCCTGCACAAACTCGTGTACATGCGCTTATACTTCACGATGCATATTTAAGATATAGTGCAGTTCAGTCTAGAATTGCCGGCGCTAAATAAAACTTTCTTTTATGATGTCATCATTAAGCAACGAATTTCCTACTTTGATTGTCGACTTACAAGGATTTCAATATAAAGAGAATGTGTTTACAGTAAAAGAATTGGCTGTGGTGTGCTGTAACACTAACCAGCAAGCACATTACTTTTTCAAGCCACCATATCCTTTTTCATCACTAACCCGAGGTGAACAGAATCAATATCGATGGCTACAGAACTACTACCATGGCGGTGTAAAATGGAGTGATGAATATATTCAACTGTCAGAATTTCCGATGATACTTCTACAGCTTTGTCAAAATACAGCTAATAATTATGGATGTAATGTATCACCACAGGATAATTTTATGCAAAGATAGACTAAAGAAAAACATTCTACTACATCATCTAAGATGGAATAAAATCATAGACCTAGATGACTGCTCCCCCTGCATACCTAGTCTCAAATCTTTGAGTGTACCAAGATGTATGGAGCATATTCAGCCCAACAATAGTCATTGTGCTCTTGCAAATGTTCACTATCTTAATAAATGTATTGTAGATTTAAATATAAAATTTGAATAAATATCTTTAAGTATATTCGTATTTAGTATTAATAACATATTTTTTTAAATATGTAGCCAAGAAATAGGGAAATAAAAAATATAATCTAGTAATGTGTTTCATTTATTTCATTTTCAATAAAATATAGTTCAATGATGCATTTTAATGTACATAATCAATTACAATTTTACGATAGTTGTGTAATTCTAATTACTATATATATTCACCTCAAAATGAAAAAAAAAACAATAAGTGATTAACTAGATTTTTAGGTAGATATTTTTCTATATCATATAGAAAACGTTTTAAATCTATTTGTACCATTTGCTCACAAAATTCTTCAAAATTTAAAATACCGCAGGAATATTTGCCACACAGGTTAGCACCAATATTATACATTTCAGAATCCTCCTTAAGACGTTCAACTTGTTCAGCATCGAAGCAGAAATTTAGATCATAGTTTATAGCATGCAGAGAATCCATACTTAGATCGCTCAGTTGACAAGACAGTCTATCAATGGCCGAATCAATGTCTTCCACCCTTGTCCACTTTTGTGCCGAATATTGCATCCACATATTTGTTGGTTGTGGTAAAGCTGGAAATTAAATAAATAAATTTAGAAAAAATATAAAAGAGAAATTATAAAATTACTTACATGGGTGCTACTGATGAAAAGTAAATAAATTGAAACTAAATACTTGTGGTACAAGTCTATGGTGACAAGAACCTACTATGCCTGATTCAATATGAGCTAATGAGTGATCTAAAAAAATATTATATTTTGTAATACTTCTACCGCAGCCATTCTTTCACTATACCCTATTTACTAACTAGATAATATTTTAGAACATTTACATATTTTCTGATATATTTAATCGATAAGTTTGAATTTTAATAGTGACCTCGATTTGGCACCGGCATATATGGGAGAACTCTGTCCTAAATAAACCAACGCGTATTTACCGTTAGATGAATTTATTTCATCCATAAATACACTTACAAGTTCTGCAATACGTTTAGGTAAAAATGATTTAAAGGTGGTATTTGTATCTTCGTCAAACAAATTTACTAAAATCGATTTGCCAAACCGTGTATTAAGCATCACCATTTTCTTTATGATGTAAACTTTATTTAAAGTTAATGATGAAATAGGTTTTAATTCTAAAACATCCGTGTTTTCAATGATACGTTCATTAAGGACTGATAAATTGATATTGGTCAGGCGTGGATTTATGGGGGGGGGGGGGTAACGGGATAATTACCCCCCCCCCAAGATTCTGTAAATCATCAACTTTTGTTTTAAAATGTTATGATTTTTGTTAATTTTGGGAAGAAAAATTTTTTTAACAGGGTAATTATCCCTCCAAGAAACTTTCATTTTAAAATTTTATTTTTTAGGATGAAAAAATTTTTTTGGATTTTTGCCCCTTGCTTTTCAAAAAAATTTTGGGTTCAGTGTTACCCCCCCAAGCTCAAGGTCCAGATCCGCCCTTGATATTGGTATTCATATTTAAACAGTTGTATACAGTGAAAGAATGCCAACTAATTATATTACAAAATTTTTCTTACTTGAAATACTTAAAATCACAACACTACTCACTTATTAACTGTAACCGAATCAGACTAAATATGATTTTGCTCTTACAACGCATTCTCTTTTATGGCAACGTGCTGCTACGTCACAACACATGTTATCCTTGACAAACGTGCTTTTCGAGGTCAAGCGATGTGGTACAAGTCTAACACAAGATCGGGCAGCGTCTACATCTCAGGGTCACTTACGCCACCCAAGGTCAAGGCCACGAAGGCACAAAACGTGTGCTTGGCAAACGTATATTTTCAAGGTCAAGTGATATGGTACAAGAGTGTACAGCTCAAGGACACTTACGTCATCCAAGGTCAAGGTCGTGACGTCACATAAAGTGGTGGGGGGAGGCCCAATGTCGGCTAAGAACCTCTACTTGTAACCCTAGTTACCAAGTTACGGGAACGGTACTTAGATGCGCATAAGCTTTCATATTTAGTAACGGGAGCCGGACGGATCCGCAAGCGCCTCCCAATGCCGTACAGCGAGCTTGTCATGTAGAAACTGATGCCGGAATGAAAGGGTTAAGAGACAATACTTCTGAATATGTACCAACTTCATGGGCGGTTGATACAAATAAAGATTTTTACTTATGGCCCAAGAAATTGTCTGAAACTCAAATCAAGAAGTTAAGGGACAGTTGTTCAGAACCAAGCGTAAATATTGTAAATGGGCTGGTATTTGTGAGGCTACTGTATATAACCTAAAACATGCTCAAAATTTGGCAGAAAAGGCGGAATACACATCCAAATTATCATCAGCAGCTGACTGTTGAGAGACTAGCACTAGTAGAGAATGAAGACAATGATATTGTGGACGATGAGAGCAGAGATGAATTATTTGATGATAATCTTGAGTCATTACGATACAAGTTAAAGAATAAAACAGGAAGGAATGACAACTATTCTACAATCCAAGTCAGCACTTCAACAGGATCTAAGGGTAAATAAATCAAGAACTTATTGTTTTTATTTAAAAAAATATTAAATATACTTTTGTTTCTTAGGTTTTTCATCTTCGCAAAGAAACTTAACTGATTGTTTTACCAAGACACCAATAAGCAGGACATCTTTTACAATAAACAACTCTACGAAGACACCTACATCTGTTAAAAGTACTAATGAAGGTAATTTGTGAAAATTATAGTGGTTATTTGTTACTTTGCAGTCTTTTCAATGCCCCGTAAATTGTACATGGCTATTAATTTTATTTTGGTGTGAACGTTTCAGATCCTGCTGATTTAAGTAGACATAAAGAAGATTACTAAAACATTGGCCGGCATCAAATATGATATCACAGAAATAAGAAAGGATATTAATGGCATTAAAATAAATTTTAATATGTTAAATGAAAACAAGTCCTGTAAGTTGTCTTCTGATTTTAAGTTGCCGGTGACAACATCATACAGAGGAATTACAGGAATTAGAAAATAAAATTGAAAATGCTACCGACCTAGAATATTTGGCAAAATTACTATTTTCACTGTTTCTGTTATTACATTTTTTTCTCATTATAGGTAAACGTCCTTTCACATGTGGTGGAGATACCATTAAAAAAAAACGTACATTTTATAATGAAAAAACTGATGAACAGGAAACCGAGTTTAAAATATTCAGCAAGACGAAAAATGACTTTTCGAAGCTACATTTATATAAAGCTGTCTCAGGTATGTTAGTCTAGGGTGCTATTAGTAATTTAGACCAAACAGATGTTATTAACTTCCTGTTGGACCGCTATATTAATAAATTACCTCCTGTTTTTAGAAGCTTAAGTTAACTTTTCGGATGCAAACGACTTAGAAATAACACAATGTATTGGCGTTTCTTTAGCGACAGCTGGAGACCGGGATGGTGCAAGACAACAAGAGGTTTGTAACTACCGAAATGTTATATGTGTGTCACCTAAAGTCGTTTATTTTTTTAGCTGAAAAACTAAACCTACAAGCCGTGTGAAATATCTTGAGATTTGTAACACAGAAGTATTTTAATATAGTATCGTCAACCTCATATGTTTTGTTTTCTTTTTTATCCTACAATAATATGATATCAAAATTATGAAGGTACACAGTGAATCTCTAAAGTAAGCAACACTTTTTTTATCTTTATTTGAATGGCTTGGGGTATTAATTTTTAAAGTTCAGCGTAATCAACTTGTTACTGACACAAGTTCATGCATTATTAAAGAACAGATGGCGCTGGAGCCGCCTTTTTTCGGTTTGTAAAATAAAAATACGATTCCAAAATTTCATTAAGATATCTCGGATATTAGAATAGAGGGAAGGGGAGAGTGGAATTTCAAATACTGGTATAATAACGAGTGACAATATTGGCCTAATATTCTCTTTTTAGTTAGGGCAATATTTTTATAACTTGTCCAATATTTGAAAACAATCTTGGACCAATATTCCAAAAAGTTGACATTTTTTGGCCCAATATATCTGCTATATTGGATCCAATATTGATGTGCTACTTAGGAAAAATGCGTATACAAACATTAAAAATGAGAATAAACTTGAAAAACTTAAAATTTGAGGTTATGTTGGTTACATGCAGATGCTCTTTTGTAGTGCTGTAGGTGGCAGGATCTATTTAAAAGCACTGTACTAAAAATCTTGACTGGGAAAAAGCTATTTTTAGCCAAAAGGCTGGCGTTATTAAACTGAAAAAAAGATATTCTTGTAAGTAAATGAATACTAAACTTCAATTGAAGAACATTTTTAGCTAAGACTTGTTTATTAGGAAGATCTCTCTCCACATTGGCTAATAAACAAGTTTTAGCTAAAAAAGTTCTTTAATAGAAGTGTAGAATTCATTTATTTGCAAGAATATTTTTGATTAGTTTAACCCTTTCGCTGCGGGTGACGTAAATACCTGCAAATTATTTGTGGTCTTGTGGTGCCGGTGACGTATTTTTTCACTGGCTGGTTTCAGGTTCTGGACTGCGGCAATCGGACGATTACGCTGTTGAATATGCTTTGTACATGCGTTAACTTTCGTGTAATCGCCGGCGGTCTCCACTCCTTTGCATTCTATCTCCTTCAAATATGTGGGACTGCGTGCTCTTTTTACGCAGTTGTTTACGTTTATTTTACACGTTCAGTTCATTGTGTTAGTTTGTTTTGGTGATTTATTAGGTGACTTTACATTACAAATATCTCTTACAAACCAAAAAAGTTTTATAATGAACAAGAATTATATAACATTCTAATGAATAGCGACGATAGTGACTTTGAAGGTATAGAATGGGAACATTCGATAAATACTTGTTCAAATTGTTCAAATAACGACAGTGAATCTGAACTTTCCAACTTGGACGAAAATGAAAATAATGAAAATTATGAATTATATGAATCAGAAAGATTAGACTCTTCTGAAGAAGATGAAAATAATAGTGCTTCTAAAAAAGATGAGCAAGAATCTGTTCCACCACCTAAACGGGCAAGAAAGAAAAAAAATCTGATGAATAATTTACTTGGAAGATAGAACCGGAAATTCATACATTTTCTGCCGACAATGCTGGATGTAAAGCAATTCTTGGGGATTCTCCTACTGTTTTGGAATGCTTTGAAGTTTTTTTTCCAATGAGTTTATTGACAATATAGTTAGCGAAATTAATAATTATTACCAATATCTATCCAACAAAATACGATTATTTTCCTCATCACGTGCTAGAGGCTGTGGATCGCCAAGAAATGTATATATTTTTAGCTTTGTCGTTACTTATGCCACTTACAAAAAAAAACAAAGAATCCATGATTATTGGACCACCGGTCTCTTTCCTTGTCACACCTGCATTTGGACAAATTATGCCACGTAACCGGTATTTACTTCTGCTAAGAATGTTGCATTTTGGTGAACAATAATCCCAACCAAAATGATAAGTTATTCAAAATCAGGTTGGCAATTGATCATCTTAAAAAATTCACTTGAACCATTTCAAAATATATGCATTGATAAAAGTTTGATGCTCTTCAAAGGAAGATTAGCGTTCAAGCAATTTATACCATCAAAACGTCACCGTTTTGGTGTCAAATTGTTTATTTTTGCGATTGTGAGACAAGTTACATACTGGACTTTATAATATATACAGGCTCTAGCACCGAGATAACCCAATTTCCCGAAGTTGGAATTTCAGGAAGTATCGTGCTGACATTATTAGAAAAATACCTCAACAATGGGCATTCCTTATATGTTGATAACTGGTATACCAGTCCATCATTATTCTCAATACTACACGAGAAGAAAACAAATGCTTGCGGAATTGTAAAGATAAATCGAAAGCACATGCCACCACTAAAAGAAAAATTGGAAAGGGGTCAACACGTATGTTACGCAGCAAGAAATATATTGGCAACAAAATGGTTAGATAAGCGTGAAGTTAGGATGCCGTCTACAATTCATACTGACGAAATGATAGTTTGTGGTAAAACCTTAGAAGGAGAGAATAAACGAAAGCCATTGTGCATTTTAAATTATAATGAAAACATGGGAGCCATTGACAAAACGGACATGCTGCTCAGTTCTACAGAGTCCGTAAGGAAAACTATCAGGTGGAACAAGAAAGTGTTTTTCCACCTCTTTGACCTCAGCGTCTTAAACGCTCATGTTATATATAAAATGAAAACGGGCAAAAATATTCCGTTGTTGCAGTTTCAAATCAAATTAATAAAAGAAATTGTCAAAAAATATCAAAAGTTTAGGCCTAGAGCCAGCAGCAGTAAAAACATAGGTCAAGATGCGCCAATGAGGCTGGTAGCGAGACATTTTCCCAGTCATGTGGAGAAGAATTAGAAGACAAATAAACTCTGTAACGGGGTTCCATAACATTGAGGCGCCATTTTGTAAGATGGCTCCTACTATTAAGTAAAATGTCCTCGTAGCTAAACACTTGACTAAAAAAAATATCAAAATGCTCAAAAGATAAACTCTAGTACACAATGTAAGTCAACTACAACATAAGAAAATTTATAGCACACACGTGACTAATAATGTTTAAGCTTAATCAAGCTACTTGGACATAAAAAAACAGAAAAAGCTAATCTAATTGGGGTGACCGAATATGTTGCCAGGTAAACTAAAGGCCTGCCTCAAATCAGATTAGGCCCAGGCTAGTCAGTGTTGTTGGAGGCAAGGGCGTGAGTTAGGGTTAGGAACTGACTAATATTTTAGCAAAAAACAAATTTTGGTACACAAAAAACTCAAAACTTTATGGGCGCCAGACTTTCTAGTAAAGCCGTGAAATAGGAAAAAGTACTACACAACACAATTAAAACAAGAAGTAATGATAGTATCGATTTAATATCGATTAAAGGACAATTGTACAGATTTTCGATCTATAATCGAAATAAAAATTGGTAAGAGATTTAAGTTAATGTTCTAATATATACAGTGTGGGTTAGTAAAGGTAGTTCAAGCAAAAAACGAGATCAAAATGATAATAAGTGCACGAGAATGGTAAATTGTGACTCAATCTAACCTAGGGTTCGCGGTAATAAAATGTAGCTGAGATATAATCAAAATTTCATACACAAAATTATCTTGAGCTAGGTAGAATGCTTAACAGAGGTTATGAAACGATATTACTATAAAAATTGATTACCGTATAGTCACTGACAAAAGAATTAACGATATCGCACTTAGATACTGCAACTAAATACTGGGCAAACAAACACTACTATAAAAGTAACAATTTAGTAGGTAATTTAATTCAAACAGTCTGTTGCTTGATACCCAAAAGAATTTTAGCAATAACTGGCAAATATAAAAATTACGTAATAACCATAAATCTATAAAAAGCAATGTAATGATCATAAATCGGCGATTAATTACGCAACAAATAGAAATCGATCATAAATTTATCACTGACATAACACGTAACAACTAATAAAAATGTACAAGTGATAACATTAACTTACTCTACAATATAAACCACACGGCAGAATTATGAAATGTAATAAAATATATACACAAGGTAAAATTGGTAATAACCAAAAGAATCTCTAAAGTACACCACACGGCAAAATTACAAAATGTAACAAACAATATATCTACACAAGGTAAAATTGGTAATAACCAAAAGTTACAAAATGGGGAAGTGGACGCAAAAGGCGACAGATTCCACCCCCTTGTAGGCTTTGTGTCGACGTCTAAACACAAACCTCTAAGCACGCGGTAAATTAAATGGAAACTTCCACTACAACGTGATCATAAACACCCTGTATCTTAAAAAATACATAAAATTTAACACCAATAAGATTAGCAGATGCATAGGGCACTCTAAAATTTTGCTCTTTAGTTAACGCGGTGATTTCGTAGCTCGTAAGATTTCAATTAAATCTGGCCTCGGCCATTTAAATCTCGCAAATTGTTGGAGAAGGTAATAATTAGAAACACATAAATTTATAACATGAACTTAACTTTTGAACAGCTGGGCCAGCCAGGCGTTCGGAGAAATCCCTCGCTAGCTGGAATCGGTCATTTGAAAAATGGCACACCTCATGGCTTCCACTGTCCCGTGACGAGAAAATGGCTACAGTAAACTTTGGCTACTACATTCGAAAGAGATTTTCTTCGTGATCCACCCATGTGAGTTTAAACAGCAAAATAACCAAGACGTAGTTCCCAATATAATTATTAACAGAACGTCGTAACTGCCTCCAAGTAACGTGATTACACAATCGTCGAAACGAGTTTGGCCGTCTGGACTACGGAATAAGTGAAAGCAATATGGACTCCATCGAACTCATTTCCAATTTATATGAACATATATCGAAATACGTAGAGTTAGTATTACTTAATGGCTGTACGTAATGGCTGTACTGTTTGTATGTATGTATATTATTATTATCTGTACCTATTTATTTTTCAACATAATGACACCGCTAGAAATGCCAAAAACACGAGCTTGTATATGAACTTAATGTGGTTTACGTAAGATTGCTGTAACCCTCGTTTTTTTTTTAATAAAAAATAACTATGCTAGTTATTTGTTATTTGTGTTTAACACATATAAGATCTTAATCGCTCTACTTGGCCTGAGCTCCACCTGCTGTCATGTGGGATTCCACGCATTCCTTGTCAATATACTTTTCATACAATGATATAACATCGGCTCTGGCTGTTAAGAACGTTAGATAACAGTCCAATGGATTTTTTTTTATGAATAAATAACATACATGCATTCAATTCGGTGTATTATTTTTTATCTGTACTTAATGTAACAGATCATCAATACACGACGTGTCAGCAAAGCAGTATAACGTTGGAGCGAGCGGTTGCATCGTGTTATATTTTTAACGGACTGTTCTTGGTGATAAGTGAGTTTTTGTGAGTCGAGTTCTCTCTAATTAACTGCGATTGGTAAATATTTTATATATTATTTTATTAATATTGTTATCAGTGTTCTGTCACAACAAGTATTTTTAGTCATGATGATATAATTGCACTTAATGAACATATTAATCAAGATGTTCAGCCTTTAGAGCAAAAGCCAATATCCTCGCTATGTGTGAATAAGGCATACCAAATAACAAAAATGATGGTTGTGAACACATGGTTTGGACGGACTGTCATAGTACACTTGTTTGACACACCGGCGATTACGTCCTTCAAGATATTTTTACTAAAAAGGGCAGTGGCGCAACCAGAAAACTCATCCAGGGGGGGGGGGGGGGCGGGGGCAATAGAACCGGCCTCCCAGAGGTTGAGGAAAACTTTTCAGGAAATGGTTGAAAACGGATGTGTATAGATTCCTCTACTAGATAATATTGGCATTAATTTCAAGAGATAATTTGGATACTGCTTTTTGTCCCTTCAATTAGTAAAAAAATTGATGTTTTATGGAAAATTTTCCCACCGTTATGAGACCTGTAAGAAGTAAAGTATTTGGGTTCTAAAAAAGGATGGTTTTTGAGAAATATATACATATATATGATTTTTAGCGTTTTTTCGTCTTTTTCTCTATTTTGAGGAAAAACTATGCATTTTGGTGAAAAATATCAAGAGAGCAAAGTTGTAGAGCATAAATTTCCTAACAAGTTTTGTCTCTACCATTTTTTTTTCGAATACCGCTTAATTTCGCCGCTAGAAGGTACGAAAGGAATAAATATACATATGGACTTTTGTGCCTTTTTTAAATTTTGAGCCAAAATTATTAATTTTTATGAAAAATTACGTGAGATTAAAGCTGTTACATAAAAAATATAAGTATATATTTTTATGAAAAAAAAAAAAAAAAAAAAAAAAATAGAAAACACCTAAAGATAGTGAATTTTATGTTCTACAACTTTGATCTCATGTAATTTTTCATAAAAATGTATAATTTTGGCTCAAAATCTAAAAAAAGACGCAAAAGTCTATATGTATATTTATTTCTTTCGCGCCCTCTAGCGGCGAAACTAAGCAGAATTCGAAAAAAAAAGTAGAGGCAAAACTTATAGGAAATTTTATTTTATGCTCTACTATTTTGCTCTCTTGATATTCACCAAAATGCATAGTTTTTCCTCAAAACAGAGAAAAAGACGAAAGAACGCTAAAATTCATATATATGTATATATTTCTTAAAACCTTTTTCAGAACTGCGGGGGGTAAAAATCATGTTTAGACAACCCAAATACTTAACTGTTTACAGGTCTTATAACTGTGGGAAGATTTTCTTAAATATTTCCTAATTTGAAGGGACTATTTGTACTAATAGTGATTATGCTTCTTTAATTTTTGGTTCATGGAAGACGGCTTGGGGGGGGGGCCGGGCCCCATGGCCCCCCCCTGGCTGCGCGCCTGAAAAAGGGTATCGGAGAGTTTAAATTTAAACACGGAGATTATCGAGAAAATAAATTCATCTAGTAGTCAATATACACTAACCTACATCGGTTTGAAACAGCCAGCATACAAGGGGGCAATGCAGGGATCTCTAATTAAATTCGGTATATGTGCCTGAGTTTTATTATTGTTAAACATAATTATTAGCTTTTAGTATTAACAACTTATTTTACGTATATTTACAGTGAAAGAACACTGAGTGATTAAAAATATATATAGTAAGACTCTCACACAAACCCGACTCGAGCCCAAAACAACAATAATAATAATAATAATAACCTCAGCGTTATTCCGGCTCACATCGATCTAGTTAAATTTGGTATCGGTGCCTGCTTTTTGTTATTATTGTTAACTTTAGTATTAATATCTTATTTTATGCATATCTATGATGAAAGAACAACGATTGATAGAAATATTGGGGTTGCTCCTCAAAACCTCGCTTTAACACCACATCGATCTATGTTAATAATAATAATATCTCACATGTTATTCTGGTCTACATGAGCATCGTTGTAAGTACTATTTTAGCGGAGGGGTTTGGTTTTTTTTTACTTCACATGTTTTTAAATGTATTTCTCATTTTCAGCTAAATAAAATGTGGCGTCACTACAGCGAACAATCCTACCCGAAAGCCGTGGACATCAATACAGCTGTCATGAGGATAGCAAGCGAGTTAGAGGACCTGAGTCTGGAATCACTGCAGGCATCAAACTATAACCTGAGCGTTTGTTATGACGAGATAAGTGCAGCTCGATTAATGGCTGATTCTGAGCGATATGGTAACGGTGCTCGTGTGTGTGGTAGGTACATTTACGGAGTTTCAACCATTGGTGGCCTCTGCCGGGAGATGCTGGACTTGAACCTGCGACAGTTTTTGCAGAAAATAGGTATATACCTGCCCGAAGAAATTAAACAGCTGTACGGTCTCAAAACTCGGTAAACCAATGATGACAACGATAGGGAAAGTGACTGTGAGATGGATGTGGGGACGGGGGAGTGTTCCAGGTACGGGAAGAGAGAGGCGCTGAAAAAGGGAGCTAGTAGTAGCTAAAAGCGCAGTATTACATACCCAGTGTTATTTTTTTTTTCATTTGGATATGTATACGTGCGAGGTGCCAATAAGTTATGTTTTAATAATAGTAATAAATACGTTATGATACATATACAGAGTTTTTTTTTTTCACAACAATATATCCTAAAAGGTGTAATAATAACAATAATGTATTAATTTAAACTGTCTGTGTGAAAACGGCAAAACGATGCATTGGGTTTTAAATAGGGAGTAATGGGTTTATTTTAAGCCACGTCTCATTTACATGAGTGCCCTTCATCAGTCAGGAGAGTTGACGCAGCACATTTCATGAGGTGTAACCGGTGCCTTTGTACTTATCACAGCTAGGCCTTTCAAGTACATTGTCTTGCAGGGGATGGAGAGATCGTAAAATTCATTCTGATAGCTCGATGCCGCCGCTGTTATGTGTGTACTGCATTCAATGACTCTACATATCTACTACACAACGGAGACGCTGACAAGAAAGACATGAAAGCGAAGCGCACAACAGCTTGCTGATGCTGCGTACACGGTGACGGTTTTAGAAATATTAACTCAAACAATTCATGATTGCCTTGATATTTAGCATGGATTGTCACCGAAATGTCAACTGTTTTTTATCTCACCCAGATATGACACATATTAATTGTTGTTTCTTTTCTACTCATCGAGGGTCTCGACGAGAAAGTGTCTATCGTCTGTGAGTTTCCTCTTCGATAGAGGCAGAGAGCACCGTGGCGTCTGCTGCTGTTGCTGAGATGGTGTCGAGATAGACATGGGGGCGACGTGCAGAACAGCTTGATGTCGATGTTATGTGTACTGCATTCGATGACGCTGTATATGCGCTCACCGAGACCGACACGATCGTGATAGGATCGCTGGGGGAGATTTTTTTTTTTTAGATAACGATATTATATTCTATATGTAACCATTAACTTAGGCGATCACATTTCGTTTGCTTTACTTGTGTGCGTGCGTGCGTGTGTGTGTGTGTGTACAGTTTTGGCGGTCCCGATACCACTACTATGCTCTAGTCTCGATGACGAAACCTGCTGTGTCTAGGGCATACGTATATATATATATATATATACATACATGCACCTCCGTCGAACAGCTTGATGCCGCCGCTGTTATGTGTGTGTACTGCATTCAGTGACTCTACATATCTGCTACACCACGGAGATGCTGTCGAGAAAGATATGAAAGCGAAGCTCACAACAGCTCCATGTCGCCGATGCTATATGTGTACCCACCTGATTTTTTCGAGGTGCTCTGTGTACTACAGTCGATTAAGATGATAGATAGATAGATAGATAGATTTATTTTCATCAGATACATATATACATCAAAAAGATAATACAACATATTTGATGAGCCACGTCACAACAAGATTTAAAAGTGAACTTCATAAAGAAATAAAACTAGTAACTAACAAGTAAAATAACAGTACAAAGTAAAATATAAATACAGACAGATAAATATAAATACAATGTAAAAAAAAACTATGTAGAACAATTTTTAAACAACCATGTATTTAAACAGTATGTAAAAAAAATTCATTCAGTGTGTAACAATTTTTGTCTATTAAGTATTTTTTGAGTGATTTTTTGAAAATATATTGATTTCCAGACTCCTTAATTTCCAGAGGTAAAAAATTAAATAGTTTACAGCCAATGTATATAATGCTTCTTTGGTATAAAGAGGTCGAGTGAGAATCAGGTTGAAGTTCAAACTTATGACGAGTGATACGGTGATGCGGAGTTATATTTTGGGTGAATATAGCTTTGTTTTTGAAAATGAAGCAGCAAACTTCATAGATGTAGGTACCAATAACCGTTAATATACCTAGTTGGCGAAAAGCATTTCTGCAGGATTCCCGATAACCTAGATTAGCTAAAATTCTTATTGCAACCTTCTGTAAAATAAAAACCCGTTGGTTCTGCGCACTGTTCCCCCAGTTTACAATACCATTTCTCAGATGGGAGTGAAAGGATGAATAATACAGTGTTTTAAGGATGTTGCTGCTGCAGAAATTTTTTAGAAATCTTAATGCATAGCAGGATTTGCTCAGCTTTCCACAGAGAGTTTCAATGTGAGAGTTCCATTGCAGATGACTGTCTAAGGTGATTCCTAGCATTTTTATACAGTTTGTAGTTTTTATAGGAAAATTATTGTTCACAGAGTATGTAGACCTCTGCGATCTAAATAGCACACACTGCGTTTTATTTTCATTTAGACATAAATGATTTCGCTGAGCCCACTTCACAATCATATCATATACTGTGCACGCAAGTGTCATGAGACTGTCTATATTTTCAGCTGATATCAATGCATTGGTATCGTCAGCATATTGTGTAATTGTTACCGATTTTATATTCCTCAAATAAAAATTCAAGTCATTTACAAAAAGTAGAAAAAGTGAAGGGCCTAATATTGATCCCTGAGGGACACCAGCTGCTATGTTTAGACTGGAGCTTGCTTTTCCATTCGGCAAACGAACTATCTGGGTGCGTCCCTGAAGATATGATTCAAACAATTGTAGATTTACACCCCTAATGCCATACCTAAAAAGTTTTGCAAGTAATAGCTCATGGTTTACATTATCGAAAGCCTTAGTAAAATCTATAAAGAGCCCCAGAGTTGGAATCTTATTGTCTAGTGCTCTAAAAATTTCAATAACAAAATTAGTGACGGCCGTATCAGTGTTTTTATTTTTGGTATAACCATGTTGGTTTGGAGAAATTATTTCGTATGTGTACAGGTATATGGTTAATTGATCATTTATTGCAATTTCTAAGACTTTTGAAAAACTAGAGATAAGGCTAATAGGTCTATAATTGGTGATAATGTTTACGTCCCCTTTTTTGTATAAAGGATTTACAATTGCGAGCTTAAGTTTCGATGGGAAAATGCCCTCCTGGAACATTAAATTAATTATGAATGCTAGGGGTTTACAAATAAGATACTTACAGCTTTTTAAAAGATTATTGGATACATGGTCAAAACCACTAGAGTTAGAGCATTTTAATTTATTAATTATCTGAATTGTCAGAGTCTACCAGTGGTGCTAGGAACAGGGAGTTGTATTTCATTGGCACATTGGATTCGAGAAACGCTAGATCATTACTAGTACTTGAGAGCGGAACAGCAGTAAAATATTGATTGAATCTGTTTGCTAGATCTGTGTCAGTTAATATAGTGTCATTTTCAGTAATTTTTATGTTATGATCAAGATTGCTTTATTTTGTAAATTAGATATTATTTGCCACATCTGTTTTTGTTTGTTTTCTGCTTGACTGATTTGTCTGTCATAGTATAGTATCCTTGGATTTTTAAGTTCGTTGTTATACGTTTGATGGGCTTCATTCCGCAGTTCAATGAACTGAGGATACTTTTTGGAGAGCTCAGTGATACATAAATGTATTAAAGAAGTTGTCAAACGCTCTGTCTACAGAAGTCGAGATATATAGATCATACCAATTTTCATTATTCAAGAACCTAAGAAAGTTTGTAGTGTTTTCTGAATTGAAGCATCGTTTATATATAATTTTTCTAATTGGTTTTTCTTTGTTTACGTTAATTATCAGTGTTTGAGCTAAGTGATCAGGTAGGTTCAAATCAACAGTACCAGCCTCAAAATTATCACATTTGTCATTAAGCTATATGTTATCAATGCAGGTGCTTGAGCTATTTGAAATTCGTGTTGATTCTCTTATTACAAACTGAAAACCATAACAATCCAGGATATCTTTGAACAATATTACGGTGCATATGTGTGCTCACAGAGAGAGAGAAAGAGAGAGAGAGAGAAAGCGGTATGGATACGGTAGAGGATAGAGAGAGGTGAGTTTGTCTCGTTAAACGTTCAGATGCCGTCTCTGCATGCCCTACTATATATCCAATATCACATTAGGTTAGGTTCAGCAAGTCGCGCTAGGTACCATCGTAGCTGTGTTATCCATTGTTGTTGTTGAAAATATATATGTATATATATATATACGCACAAAAAAGAACTGTCTATCTGAATGGATAAGTTAGGTCTGCAGCGAACTCGTGCAAGTTATAAATGTTACCTGTGTATATACCTGACATATATATAGATCGCAGCCCCCGAGGCGGCAATCAAAACAATCAGACCCCGTTGACTGTAAAGGTTTTGAAAGCGCTCACAAATGTAATTAAGCCTTGTTGATTGTATGGCTGATAACGCTTGGAAAAACAGAATCTATAGTACGTTTTACAGATATATCAAAGTATTGAAATACCCACGTTTTTACAAAATGATAGATCGTCTCTAAGTCTTGTAGCCGTATGTGTTTGCTAGACGACGCCGCTTGGTATAGCTTACATGGTCGATTTTTGTCTCTGCTTTTGAAACAACATCGTATGAGGCATACCGGCATATCGGCATATCTTTCGCTCGTCATATACCCACGTAGGCCCGGCATTCTCACACACTATGGCTTTTAAAGCGTCAAAATATCTGCTTATACCCTATAGACCCAACAAACTCCGCCACCGAGAGGCTAGAATGGCGGTGGTAGAGGTCAAAGCGATATACACAAGTAAAGCAAACGAAACGTAATCGCCAAAGTTAATGACTACATATAGAACATATCGTTATCTAAGAAATCTGCCCCAGCAATCCCATCACATTCATATCGGCCTCTGCGAGCGCATATGCAGTGTCACTGAATGCAGCGAAAAATTGTGATAGATATGCTGAGAGCGTATAAGAAACATCATCGAAGGTAGTACACACATGGCATCAGCGTCTCCGTTGTGTAGCAGATATGTAGAGTCATTGAATGTAATACACACATAACAGCGGCCGTATCAGCGACACCAAGTTATTGCGCGCTTCGCTTTCATGTCTATCTCATCAGCATCTCCATGGTGTAGATATGTAGAATCATTGAATGCGGTACACACATAACAGCGACCGCCTCAAGCTGTTAGGATAAATTTTGTGATCTCCCCCGTCCCTGCAAGACAATATACTTGAAGGCCTAGCTGTGACAAGGACAGGGGCATCGGTTACATCTCATGAAAGGTGCTGTGTCGACTCTCTCCTGACTGAAGGAGGCACTCATTGTAGATGACGGCAGCTCAGTTGAAACATTAATCAGTACATGTTTTACCACGTGCAGTTAATCATATGACGTAAATATGGAAGTAGTGTGTGACTTCCAGGGGTTTTCGTGGAAACAATGACGAGTTAATTTTTAAAAAATTATCAATAATGTCACTGAATGGTAAAATTTACGATCATTTTTGTTTTCGCACCACCGTATGATTGTGAGAAGCTATCGAAAAAATCTAAAAGGACGGCTATGTGGTTACCAGGAGTATTTTCATAGTCTCGAGTGGGATAGCGGCTTTATACCTTATGAAAAAGCATTAGATATATTTCAAGACATCGACCAGAGGTCCTCGTTAATATACGAAAAAAGGGGGTCGAGAAGAAGGAGATTTTAACAAAACATATGCATGATGGTAGCGGTAAAACACAAAACATTGAAGATTTTGGGTGTCCTACAATAGATGTTTTAAGAGGCATGATTCCTTGGCTGGCTGCTTGACACATATAGAGTTAGGTGGTCGTAGTAACTATTTATGTTCTCAGCAAAATATTAAAAATATTTCGTGCTGGTATAACAATAAAAGACAGTCAAATACTCGGTCTTCAGATTACTTTATATCAATGACTTTCCTCAGTCAATTAAAGATAATGTTAGTGCCATATTATTTGCCGATGATACAAACTTGACAATGTCTAATGGTAACCTCGATCTGTTGCTAAACGAGGTTCCGCATACTGAGTTAAATTCACAGAACTGGTTTTTATCTAACAAGCTAAGTCTAAATGTGTCTAAGACAGAAACAATGATATTTAGTTTGCGCAGTTTGGAAGAGGTTAATAATCCAGAGACTGTTAAATTCCTAGGAGTCAACTTAGACTCCAAGTTATCCTGGGAAAGTCATACCATCTGCATCTGCAGCAAAATCTCCAAATATACTTACCTGCTACGAAACCTTGTTGATAAAGTCTCACTGAATACTCTAACCATGACTTACCATAGTCTCATCCACTCCACTTTATCATATGCGATTTTAGTCTGGGGACATGCCCCATCTTGTGCTACTGTATTCTCTGCTCAGCGTAAAGCAATACGAGTCATTTCTGGATTAAAATTTAGAGATGATTGCAGACAACACTTTATTACTTTGAAAATTATGACTGTGCCTTGTACCTATATCTACCAGTGTCTTACTTATGTAAAGAGAAATGTGGAATCATTCAAAACCAGAAGCCAAGTACATTATCATAAAACCAGAAATAACAATAAGCTAAATATAAATTTCCATAGATTAAATAAAACCAGGGATGGCACTGGATACTTGGGTTTGCAGTTTTATAATGTTCTACCACCAGAAATAAAATCGTTAAATGAAACCCAGTTCAAAAATAAGATAAAAACATATTTACTTAATAATGCTTTTTATAGAACTAACGAATTTTTAGCCAGTAACTTTGCCTCGATTAAAATCTAATGTGTGTATCATTGTGCAGTGTTCTGTAAATAAGCAATAACAAATCACCATACCATACCGACTATATATTTATTGCTTATAAATTTTTTTTTTTTTTTCTTTTAGTTTGTCATTTGTATTCTGTGCCGTTAGTCTTATACCTTATATCTATATTTTATACATTTAATATCATGTACTTTGTATTTTATCTTTCTTATTGTATGTTGACGTGTGTAAACACTCTGTGTATTTTACCACCAATAAAGAATTGAAAGAATTGATTGATTGAAAACGATACCAGCGACGTATCATGATAGTTGAATACAATAAACTAATAAATCCACTATAAATATTACTGTTTGATATATATATCAGTAGAGTTATTAAATAAAAAAATAAAATAAGTATTTAACACCTTTTGCTTTATTCCCCATTAAATATGATGTAAATAAGGTGCTGATTGAAATTGGAATGATAGCGAGCGAGAGAGAGAGATGATATTTAAAAAATGAGGAAATCTAATGTCACGTCACCTTCCGTTTGTGCTAAATATACGTGAAATAATAGAAAAGATTCCAACTCTGTAAACACCTAGTACAGTGATATACAAAGGGTTTAGATAGTTACATATACATGTGTGTGTGTATGTGTGTTTATACATGCTTAAAGTTATGTAACGTGGGCGAAGGTAAACGAAATATATTGTTAAAAACATAGAAATTGACTGATGCGGAGGGTTTTTTTAGCAGCATACAAAGACTCGCTTATTGTCGCGACCAGCTCAGGAAAAAATATAACTTGTAATCGTGCATTTGCCTGTCTCGCAAAGAGAAAGAGAGAGAGAGCTGTCTTTAAAAACTAGGTCTGTAACGCCGCGGGTGCCGGTTCGAATTTTACGATTTCTCTGTCATACGCGCTTTGTGGTGCAGTTATGGCCCCGGGCATTATTATTACTATTATTAGTTATTTTAAAGTATATCAAACCTATGCGGGGTTGGGTAATCATATGTCCACCAGTGGGAATCCCTATGACGTACGCATGTAAAAGAAACACTGTACTGTTTAGGAAAAAGCAGTAAATAGATATAAGGATAGAAAAAGAGCGAGTCGGAATTCCCCGCATAAGAGCGTGATCCTTACCGTGTATTAGTTTAAAATCGATTTATTTTACGTAAAATTTAACGACCAAATTTTATTTATATATACATGGGTATGTGTTTTCAGCCTTTTTAGCGATGTCGTTATGTTGAAAAATAAATACCTATTATATAAGTACAGATAATAATAATAACATATACACACACACACACACACACACACACAACAGTTTAATGGAAAAAACGCAAATAAAATAGCAATGTCACGATCTAAACTATATCGGGCGAGACCCTTATAAAAATTTGATGTATGGCTGTGACAAGAAATGTAAACTTTCTACATTATAATCACAGGAGAGCCTCGTTAAAAACGCAAGTAAAATTGACATGTAGCTAAAATGTTATGCAGCTATTAAATTTATAGACATAGACATAGACATAGACATAATTTATTGATGTTAAAGATACAAAAGTATATACACAAGTCAAAAGAACAACACAGTAGTATGTAAACAAACTGAGACATGTAAATAGTTGTAAATAACAATGTGTGGTATAATGTTAAAATATAAAATAATTTTTCTTTTTTTTTTTTTAATTGTAGAATTTCTTATATATATACAATGTATTATTTAAATAAGGCTTAAATTACTGTTTAAAAATTCTAAATCACTATAAAATGCCTTTGACAGGAGAAATTTTTTTATTCTACATTTAAATTCCCTTTCGGGTAATGCTCTTATAGTTTGAGGCAATGCATTAAAGTATTTGATACAAGTTCCATCCCTGGTTTTATTGAGTCTCAAATAATTTACATTCAGGTTTTTCGCATTTCTTGTAAAATGCGAGTGTATTTGACCTCTCCTTAGATGCATTGCTTCATTCGCTTTGATCTATAAAAGACACTGCAGTATATAGACCGATGGTAATGTCATTATGTTTAATTTTATAAAAGCATCTTTACAATCTTGCCTGTATTTTAACCCACCAATGATTCGTACAGCCCTTCTTTGTACTCTAAAAACATCGTCACGGGAAGCAGCATGCCCCCATACAAGAATGCCATACGATATCACCGAATGGATAAGGCTATGATAAGCAGTGAGGAGAGTTTGTTGAGATACATTGCTAGACAAATTTCTAAGCAGGTATATGTTTTTAGATATTTTGCTGTTAACATAAGTGGTATGTTGGTCCCATGTTAATTTAGAATCTAGATATAGACCCAAAAATTTAACAGTCGGGATTGTTAAAATTATGTATATTTCGCAGTGAAAAGATCATTGTTTCTGTTTTTGAGGTATTTAGACTTAATTTATTGGAAATAAACCAGTTTTGAGCAACTGCTTGTGTTAGATCGATCTCATCTAACAAAATTGACAGGTCCGAGTTACAATCAGTTATGTTACAGTCGTCAGCAAACATTATTAATAAAGAGTCTATTATAGAATTTGGAAGGTCGTTTATATATATTAAAAATAGAGTGGGGCCCAGGATTGAGCCTTGCGGGACTCCGGACTCGATGTTAAGTAGGTCAGACTTCAATCCATTATAGAGGACATATTGGCTTCTTTCACTAAGGTAGGATTCTAACAGAAGTTTGCTACTGTTAGAAAAACCATAATAATCCAGTTTGTTAATTAATATTTGATGGGACACACAATCAAAAGCCTTTGATAAGTCCAGAAACACAGAACATGTGAACTTTCCCTCTTCAAAAGCTTGATTTATGATAGTTGTTAGTTCGTCAATCGCCATTGTCGTAGTACGTTTGGTTCTGAAGCCAAACTGATTAGGATTAAATAGATTGTTTGCCTCAAGATAATCAGCCATTTGAATTTTTAATATGGTTTCTAAAATTTTTGCAAAGTAAGGTATGACAGATATGGGTCTATGGTTGGAGGGTTCATCTATATTATTTTTCTTATATACTGGCACGACTTTTGAGACTTTCAACGACTTTGGGAATACATTATCACTTATACATTGGTTCAAAAGAGATGTCAGCGGGACCAAGATAGACAATTTAATTGATTTTAAGATTTTTGAATTTAGATCATATGCGTCCTTACTTTGCTTATTTTTTAGATTATCTATAATATTGGCGACATAGTCACATGATACCTCTCTAAAGAAGAATTGATCTTTATTTACCGCCTCTGTCAGAAATTCTGAATAGTTATGATTACTTTGGGGGAGTTCATTTACAATATTATTTGCTACATTAACAAAAAAATCATTAAAGTTATTTGGTGATATGTTATCAGTAAGTTGTCTGTTTTTTGTCTTATGAGAGTTTAATATTTTCCACATTGCCTGCTGTGGATTTCCGTGACTCGATATATAATTATCATGGGCAGTTTTTTTGGCTTTCGACAACTCACGGTGGTATTTATATTTATGTTGTTTCATTAGAGTTTTATTTTCTTCAGTCGGATTTATTTTACAGAAATCTTGTAAAAAATGTAATTGGTTTCTCATATGACGTAGTTCATCATTAAACCAGTTTATGTTCTGTCCATTGTTGTCCAATTTTGTTTTCACTGGAAAAACAGTTTCTATCGCGTTGTTAATGATATTAATGAATAGTTCAAATTTGTCGTTTAATTCAAATGATGTGTCTAGTATGAAATGCCAGTCTACTGTTTCTAAAAGATTATTTAACATTACCAATCCGTTGTTGTTTATCGGTCTGTATGTTATTCTCCTTAAATAATGTTTATATTTAATGTAACTTTGTACATGAATACCCTCGTGATCAGATAGTTTTGTATCAATAATTTGTACTGTATTCTTTAAGCTGATATTTGAGAAGATATTATCGAGACAATGTCCATTTCGTGTATTTTTATTATTTGTGGGTAGGAGCCCAAAAGATTTAAATAAATCTACAACTAATTTTGTACTCTTATCATTTTCTTTGTGGAAATGTATATTAAAGTCACCCGAGACAAATATCACCTTATTTCGAGTTGTAACAATATTTAAGGCAGCAGTCATTTTTTCTAAAAATATTTCCAGATCTCCAGTAGGCGACCTATATGTTGTCACGAGTATAACATTATCCGTTTCAAAACCTGTTATCGCACAATGTATCTCAACTGATAATTTAGTTACTGGTACAAGAGAAAGTCCTTTGAATTTCTTTGCAGCAAATATTGCTACTCCTCCATGTCTGTGTATAGACCTGCTAAATTCAGAAGCTAAATTATAATTTTGTATACTTACAGATTTTATCTCTTCTTTTATACACCAATGCTCATTGAAAAGTAAGAAGTCATATTTATCTTTATGTTCCTCTAAAAAGGCTTCAATTTCATTAAGTTTATTTGTTATACATTGTATATTCAAATGGAATATGTTAATATTATAATTTTGAGTATTAATAGTTTTTTTGTTGTTGGCTTTAACTTTTGGTCTATGTTCATGTTCACAAATGCTTCTTATGTTCCCTGAACTCCTAAAAATCCAATTACCCAGGTAGAGGCGCATCACTGTGAAATAATTTCTGTTCTTCAACTTTTATTTTAAAGGCAAAATCGTTTAAACACATGTATTAACGACGTAGCATGGTATACAAATTTCACCAGGAAAATACGTCTTGTTTTGGAAACAGCGGTAATGTAATGGCATTGGTTCAATAATTTCTATTTTGATAAAAACGATATTGCATACACTCAGTCCTTATTTTAAAAGCTAAATCTTTTAATAATAACGTGCTTAAATGAAGTCGTTAAACACCCTATATTTTGGGCTAGCAAGTTAACATTTTTATTTTAAAAAGGAAATCACCACATATATAATGTAGTTTAATCATCACGCATGTTTATTTTGGGATAGGTAAAATTCCCGATTATATACAAGTGCAAGAATGTGAACGTAGTAAAACGAGGGAATATTAACCGTCTGATAAGAAACCTGTAAAATCGACCATTTATGCGACAACATTAAACAAGACACCCGATTGTATACATTAAAACAAATAGTAAATAACTAATGTAATTTAGTAATTTCCAGCATTAAAACTGTACAGGCTAGATTTGTTATCAGTGTTGTTTATCTAGAAATGCAGATCAGTTTGGCTATTATTGGCTACGTATTTTTAACTTTCTACCTCGATGGTATCACTATCTAAAATATATACGTAACAAAATTTATGGTAAAGAATTTGGCTATTATGCAGAGCTCAAATTAACATTTCGGTCTAACAAGTTAACATTATCAGAAGGCTGCATCGTTTTATTTTAAAAAGGAAATCACCGTATATAATGTGGTTTTAATCATTTATTTTGGTATAGGTGAAATACCTATGCAAGTGTAAGAATGTGAACATAGTAAAACGAGGGAATATTAATGTCTGATAAGAGATCTGTAAAATTGACCATTTATGCGATAACATTAAATAAGACCCCGAAGAAACCACTTTCTATTTCCATCCATGTAGTTCTATTTTGAGTCATGTAAATCCTCACTACATAATAGGTATTAGTTTAAAATCGATTTGTTTCACGTAAAATTTAACGACCAAATTTTATTTACATGTATACAGGGCATATCGCCATTCCCTGACGCAATACATTTTATATTTAATAAATCCACACATCTATATAATATACCATTCGAAACAACTGCCAAGGATACAGGAAAAACCAGTAAAGAGAGAGATAACGCCAGATAAGAGCTAGAGTCGGAAATTCCCCCATCACACCGTGTAAAAAACTAGATTTGTACGCTATGCACGTTTGCGGTCAAGGTTAACCAGGTAATTAAGTCATTAGTCCAAACCCCCAATAGTTCTACTTACCTACAAATGTGCCCAGTGCAATGTGCCACTTTACATTTTGAAATGTTTCCAAAAATATCATACCCAAAAAAAGTACTGACAGCCGGAGACCGAGACCTTCGAAATATGCAAAATAAAAGTGGCCTATGCAACTCGTGAACACACAGAAACTGAAGTCATATTCTTATGTAAAATGACCTGCCGAATTCGGATATGGAGGTCGCGATTTGATTTGGAATTGCGAAATCGGAGAAAATAGCACTTTTCCACTTTTCTATGAAATTCCGCGAAAATACAATATTGTATGTTTCTCATCCCATAACTTTGTTAATAACAAGTAACTCGGCTTAAAAATTTGGACACATATATTTCGAAACATGATGAATCGATTGCCATACATGATATTATGGGAACCATAATATTATACCAATCATTCACCAAAATGGGGAATAATAATTACGTAGCAAATTACTATTCCGGTACTTCTACCATTACCGTGTTGAAGACTAGGTTATTACATAAACGGGATGTAACCAAGTAGTAGAAATGACTAATTTTTGGAACAGCTCAGCTGACAGGAATGAGAGCGCAAACTATATATTTGGCTCTCTGTTATTCGAATAGCAAATTAATGACTTACTGAGTTTGAGCACATAATATGTCCAAGGTCCAAGTTAAGGTGATTATATAATATAGCATGCATAAGCATATATTATAAATCATGATGTTTTGCATTTACCCTTGGTGTGGATATTAAAACCACCACTTGTTTTCTGTAAAGTGTTATCATGATACTTCGATAAAAAAGGCGCCCTCTCTAGAAAATTGATTTTTCGGGAAAAAAAAAATTTTGCAAAAATTATGTGTAGAAGTAAAACTGCAAAATTGTTTATGGAAAACGTTTTTTTTTTAATTTTATATATTAAAAAGTAATAATCTTTTTATAAAACATATTTGCAAATTACCATCAAATTTTTTTTTTATTGAATTAGATTTTTATCTGTGTCAATATGGTGTCTTCATTCAACAACAGAAAAATGGCGATTTTAATTGCAGTCACTTTGTAGTGGTATATATGTCAACAAGGTATTTGTTACATGGCAAAAACCAAAATTATTTCCCTACAAGTTGCATTTACTGTAAAGTAGCAGATGCCACCAACGTTATAGTTGTTGCTACTTTAAAAGTGGTGACGGGAACTACAACAATTTCACAGTGTAGTTATATTTACCTAGATGTAGCAAATGGGACCAATGACGCTATAAGATCTTAATAACTATTGCTACAAACTTATTTTCATGTTGGTAGAATTGGCAGAATCAATATAGGTAATTTTTGTTTTTGAATTGGCAATGCGGTAATAACTGTTAAAGTGTCACTGTGTGTGATGTGGGTTAAAAATAACAATTATTATACTTTTACAAGTACTTTTTATTATCTGATATTATTTGGAAAGAGCACATATCGAACAATATTTGTCGGATGCCCCTGACGATGAGCATCTTATGTCAAAGGTAGGTGTTTATTGTGATGTTCTTGTTTTCATGTATTTAATTGTTTGGGTTTTTTAGGTTGCATTGATATTGGGAGTTTGCGGTGCCTGCTATTGCGGTGAAGATATAAAAGTTAAAGAACAATATCTGTATATATATATATCCATACCAGATACCAAGACAAATAAATCAAGAAGTTTCACAGTTTTAAACGAAGGATTTTCGGTAAACCCACTTGATTTGATTAGGAAATGTCTTTAAGACCGCAAAATGTGTCTCATAAAAGATTTTTCGTAAATTTTCAAAGGTGAAAGTGCACTGTCCAATGATTGGATTAAATAAGCTCTCAAAAATTCCAAGAATTGTAGCTGATTATTTGCAACTGTCAGATGTAGATTTGTATACTGGCCATAGCATGCGCCTTTCCCCAGCAACTCTTTTGGCCAATGCTGGGGGTGACATTACCACCCTTAAACATCGCGGGTGGAGGGTTATTTGGAAGATTCAGTCAAGATTGTTATTGCTGAAAAAATACAGGGAGAACAGCGTAACGAGTCAGGCGATACAGACGTCGTTACTAGTATAGAGAAAAATTGTGTACAGAAGAGCAGTTTTCTTTGTGGAAAATCGGATATGATGACATTATAAATGTTAGCAAAAATATAAATTAATAAGTGTCAGTGCATGGGTTCTTTGTTTTGTTAATTTTCCCTATAATAAAGACAATAAAGAAATTCCTTGGATTTATTTTTTTATATTAAAATTACTCTTTAGTGACTAAATCACTTTAGCTCACTACTTTATCTTACTAGTGACTTATAGGCCACTTTATAATAATAATAATAATAATAATAAGGGGGAAGAGGTCTGATTGACCTTCCATACTTACTTCAGAAGCAAATTGTAAATCTCCAAAGATACTTCCTCCAAAAGCAAGAGACATCTTCTTTCCATCGGGCAGTCATCCTAGCTGACAATGGTTATACACCTTTGAACCTCTGTACAGCGGCCCCACAAGGTAATCTTAAAAAGATAGAATGGGTTACCTCCCAAGTTAATTCATGGAAGCAGAAAGCCATACATGGAAGACACCCCATGAGCTTAGTGCCGAAAATATCGACCAGAACTCGTCGAATTACTGGCTAACTAGTGGGGATTTATTCCCTGAGACTGAAGGTTTTATTATGGCCATACAAGACCAAGTGGTAGCCACAAGAAACTACCTTAAGCATATTATTAAAGATGCGAGTGTAACCGACGAAAGATGCAGAAAATGCCATCGTACACAGGAAACGATCCAACATATTACCGCGGGGTGTACATCTCTCGCACCCACGGAATACCTGCACCGTCACAACTGTGCAGGCAAAATTATACACTTAAAACTTGCGCGTCTCTACCAACTTACAGATAACACTAGCCCGTATTATCAGTACAGCCCGGAGAGCGTCTTAGTGAATGAAAACTACCGGCTCTATTGGGATAGAACAGTGGTTACCGACAGAACCATACCATCAAATCGACCAGATATCATCTTGGTCAATAAGCTTCAGAAGAAAACATTCCTAATAGACATTGCTGTTCCAAACTCCAACAACATCGAGGAAACCGTTCAGAACTAACAAAATATGCTGACCTCGCCCACGAGATCAAACAGCAATGGAGGCAAGAGAGTGTTGTCATCATTCCAATAGTAATATCCTCAACCGGTGTTGTGCCCCGTTCTCTTGCATTGAATTTAACCAACCTAGGCCTTTCCTCTTTCTTAATCAGGGACCTGCAGAAATCCGTAATTCTCAATACTTGCCACATCGTTCGCAAGTTCCTGAGTTTGCAATAGTTTGTTGTCATCTTGCTCCGGCCGATGATTACAATAAAACCGCATTAAGCGAGAAATAACATAATAATAATAATAATAACTTTATTGTCGTATCATCTTATAAAGATGTTGACAACGTCATATATTAGGTATAAAAGATAGAATAGCAATAATTAATAGACAAGTATAACAGTAATAAACACTAAATGTAAAATCTTATGAATTAAATGATTAAAGTAAATAAATAAAAATAAAACAGAGAGGTAACATATTCTAGGTGCGCAGCTAAAAATGTAAAAAACAATGCAATAATGCAGTTTAAACTACTTATTGTAGTATTCTTGGATAGAGTAAAAACAGTTGTCGAGAAGGTAGCCCTTTATATATTTTTTAAATTTGCTTACCGAGTTAATGTGCTTAAAAGAGTTAGGTAGGTGATTGTATATATACCTTCAAAATCTCATCAATAAAGATCACTTTATATGAAAGTGTTGGATACATATATTTATTAACGTAAGGTATGTAATAATGGAAAAAAATACATGAGTTTTCATATTTTAGTGATCAGTTTACATTTAATTTCATTCAATTCAATTTATTGTACACAAACAATGTCTTATGCCGTTATACCGATATTGTCGTTCCCCATCGACACAATATTTATTAAATTTAAAGTTTTTAATCGGAAAATTCATTTAATATGCTGTGGGTCACTAACTGGACTATAGGTCAATCTGTGCGTTAAAGACAAGTTGTACCTTTCGAGCAGTACACAGCATCATTAATATCACTACAACTGTTATAGTTTTCGATTACTTTTCTCCTTGTGTTGATGGGAACACTTTTGCACTTGTTATCAAAGATGATGGTTTTGCTGTGGTGAAATAATCTTTCATGTTTGCATCATATTCTGAAGAATCACTATTTCTACTACTGTTCGACTGTTTCTTCAGTTTTCTATAAAACGTGGATGAGTGCATGCCGATAAATTTTATTTCGCTTTTACTGAGCATTTCAGATGCCGTCATTTTATTCAATTCCAAAATGTCTTAAACTGTCAAAAGTGTTACCTTTATTTAAAAAAAACTGTATTGATGATCCGGCAAATTACAGGCCTATTTCTATCGTGCCATTATTTGCCAAAATCTTTGAGGTAGTTCTCAAATCTCAAATCACAAATTATTTTGAAAATTGTAATCTTTTCAATAGTTGTCAATATGGCTTCAGGTCAAAATTGTCAACGACGTTAGCAATTAATTCGTTGATAAATGTAATAAATAAAGGTTTCGAGGCCAAAGAATTTGTGCATGTGCAATTTTTAGACCTAAGTAAGGCTTTCGACTGTGTGCCTCACAATATTTTGGTGAACAAACTAAAATTTTACTATTTCTCTGAGAGTAGCAGGAAATTGATTATGTCGTATTTGACTGATCGTCATCAATTTGTTCATTTTAATAATGTTAACTCTGGTACCATTGATATTAAATTTGGAGTCCCTCAGGGTTCAGTTTTGGGACCGGTTTTATTTCTTATTTATATTAACGATTTGCCAAACAGTAGTCCCTCAACAAATTTCACTCTCTTTGCTGATGACACAACATTGGCTCATTCCCATAAAGATTGTAACACTTTATTATCAGAAGCTCAAAACAGTTTGTCTATGGTTCACAACTGGTTCTTAAACAATAAGTTAATATTGAATGACGATAAAACAGAGACTATGATTTTTTCTTTAAGACAGCACTCTGTACAAACGACCTCTCATTGCGTTAAATTTTTGGGCATTATGTTGGACAGTAAGTTAACATGGGAGGAACACACGTCCTACATCTGCAAGAATATATCACGCAATATTTTCTTATTGCGCAATTTAAAAAATTGTTTGTCACAGTCAACGGTTTTAATGGCATATCATGCAATAATTCAATCTTCCCTCACTTATGCCATTTTAATATGGGGCCACTCGGCACATACCTCAACAGTTTTTTCACTGCAAAGAAAGGCTGTCAGAATCGTTGCTGGGCTATCATATAGAGATGATTGTAGGGATGCTTTTATAAGCCTTAAGATACTGACTTTACCCTGTAATTATATACTGCAGTGCCTTGTCCATGTTAAAAATAACCTTAATAATTACATAACATGTGAAAGTGTACATACGTACTCAACTCGTAATAGAGGCAATATATATTTGGATTTTTTCCGACTTTCAAAAACCAGAAATGGCACCTGCTATTATGCAGTAAAATTTTTCAATGTGTTACCGATTGATGTACAAACACTTGACTGTACTCGCTTTAAAAATGTAATTAAACGTTTCCTCCTTGAAAATGCATTCTATGATTTTGACGAATTCTTGTCAACTGATTTTTCTCGTTTAATTGTGTGATAATGATTGTTTGTTATTCTATGTGCTTACTGTTATTTACTCTACTTTGTTATTTATTTGTTTTATTTAAAGTGTACTTTTTTTTTCTATTTAAGACAACCACTTTTTGTTGGTTTTTATTGCCATATTTTTTGACGTGTCAAAACATAATTTATGTATATATGACCAATAAAGATCTATCTATCTATCTATCTATCTATCTATCTATCAATAACCTCATTTTTACTCAAGATGTCAATAATAAGTTAGACAACTTTGAAGTGGTCCTTTGGTAATGCTGTGCAGTCGGCATTACTAAAAATTTTCACTTTGCAGTTGAGGATGCTTCAAAGTAATGCAAAGTAGTATCTGCGACGTTGCAGATTCTGCGGCAGTTACTTGAAAGTGTTATGCTTGAATTCGGTAGAATCTACATAATTGTTACTACAAATACATACCACAAAGTGAATATTACCTTAAAGCCGTAAATTTAGTAACAGTTATGTCATTCCTACTGTATTAAAGTTCCGATGCCTCAGATGCCAGTTCCCATCACTTTGAATGCTGCTTGGGTAATTGTCCAGTAATTAAAATTATTTTGTTTCGCGTTAATATATATAGCATCACATGGATGGTCATCTTTTTTGCTTGTTTAAAACATTTGCTTTAGACAAAATTTCCATCCGCCTTATTGGAGCCGCCAATTTGAAATTTTTAATTTTGACTGTAGATTCGTAATCAGCAACCCCAAAAACATAGATATTCTGCGTTTCAAAAATAAATCGGTAATACTTTTTCAAACATTAAATATGTGGTTTTCACCCCTTTTGCTACAATAGTAACCATAAAAAAAATATTACATATGCGGTTATTCCTAAATTTTACATATTTTATAACTCTGGTATATATGTGTGTATATATGTATATATTATAGTTTGTGAATATTATAATTTGTTATTTTTTCTCTCTGTATTATGTTAATGTTATTTGTAATGACGTACCATATACACATTTTTTGTGTCAGAAATGGCCAATAAAGATTATTATTATTATTATTATTGTAACATGATACAAAGAATACACGGTATGATAGTGTGCCAAATTCGGTCCAGTTGGCGCAAGACGTCACGCGGTGATAGCGGGATTTAAAATTACATAAGATTTGCCTCATGAAACAAAGAATTTGTATCATAAATTTGCTTGAACTCATTGGAATTTTGAATAAATAGAGATTCTTAGTGTTCTTAGTAAGCATCGTTCTTTATAAATGAGCTTTATCTCCCCATAAATACGTTTTAAACATATTGTCACTTTTACACAACGCCAATGCACAACGCATTTTTATAACTAAAGGTTATTGCAAGAACACTAAAATAATCCAAAAAAACAACTTCCACTGACGTTGGCAAACTCACTTTTACGAAGGAAACGGGTAGAAAATCATCACCGCATGATGAAGCAACTGTCGATTTGGCTCCGTCCACATGCACAATGTCATACCTTTAATTCTTTGTATCATGGTATTGTACTATAAAATAATATACTTAAATTAACTGTTTTACTTGTTTAATTTTTATACTTTTGTGCTCGAGTTTAATAAATTTATTAAATGCTTTGCGTGATAAATATTTCAGAATATTGATATTTTAAGTTGTGTTTTGGACAGGACCAATGAATGGTGTCTAATAGATAGTTGTTTAATTTTAATTTAAGTTTTTCCTTAATATCATTCCGATGCCACAACTTTGGTAAAAAAATGTATCACTTCAAAACATTTAGTGAACATATTTCTGTAGCATTCATTCACGTTTATGAGGGCTCTTGGAGTACATGTCCTTGCCTGTATATAGCTGTCATCAACTCTCTCGGTGTTAATGAGATTGCCATGACAAATTTTACAAATAATTTTTTTACATTACTTTTTTGCTACAAACTATGCGAAGAGTGCAGCTCAAATTTTAGAATATCACAGTTTTCATCCTGATTAATGCTTCTCGGACACAGGAATTTAACTTCATATCTGTTTTGAACTTTAGACACACTGGGAGGAAGTGCCCTTTGTTTTAAAAACTTCACACTTCTCAAAACTGTTAAGGCTTCATCTTAAAATTGATGATGTGGTAAGTTTTCTTTTATGGCACACCTTAAGGTCGTGCCTTGTACTGCATCCACACTGGAGCCATTAGAGCTGTCAAACAATTTGTCAATGAATAACAAGAAATCCGCTGTATAAGCTGCTGTATGGGTCTAAAAAAATAGTTTTATTAAAAATAAATAAAGATCAATAATCATTACCCTTTTACCACTTTTCTGTGGGGAATCCACCATGACAGTTTTTAAAGAAGTCACTTGGCTTGTGTCAGCTATAGGCTCCATTTTGTCAACTCTAACGGTGGAAACAGAAGCAGTAACATCGATACATATTCTTCCTCTGTAAGCTTTACAATTAGAGTACCATCCTCATTCACATGCAAATATGCTGGTTTTTCTTCTCGCAAATGGGAAGTTTGAAGAAAAGTTTCTCCAAAAATCTGTATTCTTTAGGACTGTTTGAAAATTGAGGGGGCAAAAATTTTGTTGTCCATAGTAAATTTTTTGATTGCAGCTCAATTTGAGATCGTAAAAATCTCGCTGTAGTGACATTAACTTTGTTTTTGAGCAATTCGCCAGAATCCACAAAATGGAGAGCTTCCTGAAGGCGTGTCCTATTATTATTTTCTCTGTCTAATTCAACAGCTGTTTCTTTCAATTTGCCAAATTGTACATACATTTTGCCTTTGGTGTTGGACGCTCCTTTACATAACAGCTGTCAAAAAATAAATTTTCTTCCTAATTCTTCCTAATTCCTAAAAACAAAATGAGTATATGAATTACACCATTATAGACCGTGGGATAGTGACAGATTTTTTTAAACGTTTGGTTCCTATCTGGCCTTTTGGGAGGTTTTTGTGCCTGATTTGTACTAACCATTTTCGTGTTTATCAAATGGTTATCCAGGGCCCCTCAGCGGAAAACAGAAAAGAAAATTTCATGAAAATGAGCAATTTCAAACGTTTTGTTCCTATCTGGCGTCAAGTTAGACTTACGTTTTAAAGAAAAACATCCGACTGAAGCTTATCGCCAGACAAATTCCGTGGGCCTTAAAACCCGAAATTTCAATCCGAAGTTGTGTGAAAAATGGTCCAGAATCAAACGATTTGGTTCTTACCTGGGAATAGTATATATAGGTAAATAGATTATAATTATCGCGATATAACAAACGCTAGACAAATTCCGAGGACCCAACAGTGAAAAAATTATTGTTCAAGTTGACAACTATTCCGAGAAAATCAAACAATCGGTTCTCATGTGAAATTATTTTTTTTTGTAAAAATTAACCAAAACGAAAATGTATTGTATCATTCACAGACAGCTTTAGTGGGCCAAACATATTTTAAATCTTAAAAGAAGTGCACGAAAAATAGCCATTTTTTCAAACGATTTATTCCTGTCTGGCATTTGGATTTTAAAAAGATATGGTAATAAGTATTTCAAGTCCCAGACAAAAAGCTTGGGCCAAACATATTTTAAATCTTAAAAGAAGGGCACGAAAAAATCCTTTTTTTCAAAAGATTTATTCCTGTCTGGCATTTGGATTTTAAAAAGATATAGTAATAAATAATAGAAGATTGTAATACAAGTGTGGCAAAAGCTTCATTGCAAAACGATGTATGAAAGTATCGAGTTTTGCAATGAAGTTTGCCACATGTGTTACATACTATTTTTTCTACGGTTGTGAAGTTATTTCCCTTTTTAAAGTTTTTCCAAAATTTTAAATTTGCTGCCTGTCAGATTTTATTTAAAGTGACATTTTCCACAGTCATTCTGAAGTTAGAAAATTTGACTTTGTAATTGCAATTCATGTGTAATTAACAGAGCCCGTATTTTGGATGACATTGACGTAAAATGCAGAGTCGGCATGGGAGGGTAGTACAAAATTATAATAATTCTTATCTCTTTTTGTAGTTAACTGCTCATCCAATTGGAAACATTAAATCAAACTGTTACATTGCAGATTAATACCACGTAATTAACAATAGATAATTAAATATGAGTCTAATTATTCGGCACGAAAAGAACGCCGCGCGCCGGTTCTCTAAGAATATCACTTGTAAATCCCCATTTTCCTGTTGATGGGAGTTAGACGACACATGCCATGTAATTAAAAACTTGCGCGATCATAACAGGGTAATATTGCACCTTTGATAGGTCTTGAGCTTTGCATCATTTAATGTTAACCCGACGTCTTCACAAATCCACGATTGTACCGTTTGTATTACGGTAATGGACGCGCCATTATTATACTAAACTGCCGAAATAGTCATTGGAAAGTTTCCCTTACCCATATCTGGAAATAGTATATCAGCGGGTAATCGACGCATAGTGAAGCACTGAATTTAATTATTATTGTTTCATGTTAAATTAATAAAGAAATACCAGAATAGAAACACCCCAAACACAGCGTATGCAATGACAATATTAGAGATGCAGGTAAACGAAAATATACAGTTGGAGAAGAAAATATAAAAGCTCTGAACATATTATGATTTAAAAAACAGCTAAAAGTCAGTACATAAAGTGGATGGCTCGAGATTTCTACAAAAATATTCAACTCTGGCAGCCCTTCATTTTTAAACTCGGTGTGCGTTAATCGAAAATATACACACGGAGAAGAAAATCAAAAAGATTTGGATATATTATGATTAAAATAACAACTAAAAAGTGTATACATAAAGCCGATGACTCAAGATACCCACAATAATATTCAACTTCAATAATATATTCAACTACATTAGCGGTTGCGTTGCGATTTCATTACCTACTACTGCTGTTTTCTCAATAACATACCTTTACTGTTAGTGCTTTATAACCGATGAGATGATTGAACAATATTCAATACAACTATAACTACTAATGTTTTATATAATAATATTAAAATCCAATTCATATCTTTAAAATCTAGATATTGTCTAGGTCGATCAAAAAATAATATTTAGAACTTGCAATAATTAAGAATAATTACTTTACACCATATAATACGACTAATAATTTTTTACCTGTCTGGAGGGTCAGGAACACTTTATCTGTAGAGAAACGTAAACATCTCAATAAGCGTTCGCCTGGACTTTCACTAAGGTTTATAAAATAAAAATTTTGTAATTTTGTTAAAGATTTTTTGGTTTGTGTGGCAATAATACTTATTGTTAGCGACCGATGTTTCTGATTGTAACTTTACGAAAGTATTAGATGGTATCGTGTAATTCAGAGTCCGTCTCTGGAATGTCATCCGAAATACGGGCTATGGTAATTAATGTACATTTATAGAATTTAATTGTTATTACCAGTAAGTAATATAAAATTCTTTAAGGTAAACACACTATTTTATTCCGGTGTGTGAAGATGTAAGCAAGGCGTGAGGCAAATTCTTTGCCACACGGCGTGTGGCAAAGTGATATTTTCTGCAGTCATTTGGAAGTTAGAAAATTTGATTTTCAGCACAATCGTAGAAAAACCATAGTTCAAGTCCTAGACAAAAAGCCTGGGCCCAGCCGTAGATATGTTGAGTGAAAGTATTGAAAAATCAAAAAACAGTTGTGTAAAAATCGATGCATTTTCAAACGATTTACACTCGTCTGGCAATTCATTAGCTTGTCATTGTAAAAAAGTATTATTCTACACATTTAAACAAATTTGTTTCGCGTCACTACTTAAATGCCGTTTTCTCACTTGAAACTCATTTGGAAACCGATGACGGAGAATAATGTTTTTTTTTTTAAATAAAGTTTTGCATTTTCAAATAAATGGGCGATATTACCTACTACACGACGAAAACTGTATTTTAAATACTAATAATATTCTACAAGAAATGGTTTTCAATATTTTGTAGTTTTGACAAAGAGTTAAGTCATGCAGTATGGTATTACCCCATAATATTTTTTATTTCATATGAAATCCCCTAATTCTATGATAATATCATAATATAATAACAATACCCAAATGTACAGTGCGGCAATTCGAAAATGGGGCAAATCTTGAGAAAATCTTTTGGTCATGTCAATTTTGTTTCCTTATGGCATGAATTTTAGTGTGACCAGTGACGTAGGAAGGGGGCAAGGTTGTTTTATCAAATAGCATCTACCCTTTTTTTATTGCATAGTATGACAACTTAGGTCTTTCTGATTAATTTGGTGTGCAACATGTGGTGGGTAGGTGATGAAAATGTTCGAAAAAAATCGAAGAACCCATTTACTACGAAATTCTCTTTGAAAATTTTCCTCACTAACCCCCTACATGTTGCACACCAAATGAATCAGAAAGAGCTAAGCTTTCATACGGTGCAATAAAAAAAGGTGGTTGCTATTTGAAAAAACAATTTCACCCCCTTCTGCCGCCACTGTGACATTTTTGAGAACTGAACTTTACCAAAGTTCATGCCCCAAGAAAACAAAATTGTCCTGTCCGAGCGATTTTTGCAAGAATTGGCAGTTTCCGACTTTCCTAAAACTTTTGGGATGCACTGTATATGTAAAAATGTTGCTTATAATTAGTCTTTTATACATTTTCAACAAACCAAATGCCGTACGAGTGTGAATCGTTTGGAAATGCATGCGCGACTGTTTTTTGATTTGTCAATAGTTTCGATCAAAATATCTACAGCTGCGCCCCAGATTTTTGTCTGGGACTTGAAATATGGTTTATTTATTAACATATCTTTTTAAAAAAACAAATCTCAATTCGTTTGAAAATGCATCGATTTTTACGTGACCGTTTTTTGATTTTTCAATACTTTCGCTCAACATATCTACGTCTGGGCCCAAGCTTTTTATCTGGGACTAGAAATATGGCTCATTTATTAACATATATTTTTAAAATCCAAATGCCAGACAGGCATAAATCGTTTGAAAAATGGCATTTTTTCGCGCTTTTCTTTTTGTCTGGCTATCCAGGAAACCCAGCCAATTCGTTTGGGACTCTTAAATTGAAACTACTTATTGCCTAATATTAACAAAAAAACAAATGCCAGATGAATGTAAATCGTTTGATTTTCTAGGAATAGTTGACAACTTGAACAATAATTTTTTCACTGTTGGGCCCTCGGAATTTGTCTGGCGTTTGTTATATCGCGATAATTATAATCTATCTACCTATATATACAATTCCCAGATAAGAACCAAATCGTTTGATTCTGGACCATTTTTCTTACAACTTCGGATTGAAATTTTGGGCCTTAGGGCCCACGGAATTTGTCTGGCGATAAGCTTCCGTCGGATGTTTTTCTTTAAAACGTAAGTCTAACCTGACGCCAGATAGTAACAAAACGTTTGAAATTGCTCATTTTCATGAAATTTTCTTTTCTGTTTTCCGCTGAGGGGCCCTGGATAGCCGTTTGATAAACACGAAAATGGTTAGTACAAATCAGGCACAAAGGCCTCCCAAAAGGCCAGATAGGAACCAAACGTTTCCAAAAATCTGTCACTATCCCACGGTCTATTACTATTCGACTTGTGTATAGTACAGCTTTTCAGCAAATAACTTTATTATTTACCAAAAAAACGCCAGTGGTATTTAATCATTGCTAAATTATTTTTCATCAGGTGATGCGTACAGCAGTATTTTTTAAATAAATACTTCTCAACAGTTTTTCTATCATTCCATAGCAAATAATTCACCATTGGAAAAATAATAAAGATATTAATACATAAAAAATGTGCCACATTTTTAAAATCAAAATATTCATGTCTGTAAATTTAAGGTTTAATAACATTTTCTTAAAATAATGTACACATGTTATCTTGCCATAATTATAAAAATAAGCTCTACCTTTTCTAGTTCCCAACGAACGTATTCCACTGATTTTAACAGGGCTACTTCGTGTTTTTTTCTGTATCACTATGACTTATAAATTGTAGATTGGCCCTTAAATTGGCCTTCCTTCGCCTCGACCTAAAAGATCTTTTGTGAATTACTCTACAACTAATCGTTGCCCAGAATTACAAAGCTTGTGATTTTCATGGGAGCTAATTTCCCTATATCTTCTGGTGTTAATTTCGTCTGTTCCAGGTACTTTAGCCTAATGCAGATTGATACCTTGTGCATTCATAAAGCATATATTCCACAGTCTCAGTTGCAGCATCGCAGTATCTGCATTTATCATTTTGTCATGCTCACGTTCTTGAGATGGTATCTCGAGGGGCAATGACCAGTTATAAGGCCTGTAATCAGCCTTGTAGATTGTTTAAGGGGTCGCTTGGCCCTGACTTGGCCTTTCTTCACTTCGACCTAAAAAGTCTTTTGTGAATTACCCTACAACTAGTTGCTGCCTAGGATTTCAAGACTCTGCAAAGCTTGTAATTTTCCTAGGAGCTAATTTCCTTATGTCTTCAGGCGTTAATTCCACCTGTTCTAGGTACTTTAGCCTAATGCGGATTAGTACCTTGCATTCACAAAGTATATGTTCCGCAATCTCAGTTGCAGCATTAAAAGAGGATCTGCTAATTTTATATTAGGCATATTAGCACAAATTGTGGGCAATACAATCGCATTTATGCTTAGTGTAGGTGAAATTTGATTTCTAGGACATATTGTACAAGTTACTGCACCAATGCCCTGAGAGGACATTTGACCTAATCCATGATTTGGTATAAATACATTATTTCGCTGTAAACCAAGTCGATTGCAATATTTCGATAATAAAGTTTGCCTGACTGGCACTGTCTAATCAAATTCTAGCAATGTGAATATTATCGTGTGAATCCACTATCAAACACATTAGTTTGATCCGACACAGACACACCCTCAGACTCGACGACATTCTAGGTTGAGTCCCACCAGTTCAATTTACCGTAGTACACGACATTTAACACATCGGGTTTAAAAAGCAACAAAGTATGATGTGGAGCTTTACATATTCTATAAGCAAACGACGATTTACAAAATTTTGATCTATGAGTACCTCCTAAACAATTCAAACATAAATTGTTTTGCTTTGCAAGTTCATACCTTTCAAGTGGAGATTTTTCCAAAAACAATTTGGCATTTGTATACCATATTAGATTTACAGTGTACAGTTTAAATCTGATGCACCTTTTGTATTAACAATAAAAGATGAAGTTCATTTATTATTATTACTATTCGAAAATGTGGGTTTAATTTGCATTTTTTATGTAAATGTTGAGGTCGTTGAGCTTTAGGCACAAGAGCAACTGCATCCAGAGCTGCACATTGCTTGTATCAAAACATTTTAAATGAGGGAAATTCGGAATTATTTGTTGAGTCATTATGTAATTCAAAATGTGTGATAGTAGTAGCGTCAAGTTTTGTATCAAAATATGACATAGCACCAAATCCCATTGATTTACAGGAAGTTGTTTTTCTAAAGCCAATAAATTTTCAGAGAATATATCTACCAAATGTCTAACAGCCGTTTGCACCGTATTGTTTAACAGAAGATTAATCTTAATCCTCTGTTAAATTTAAGATTTGCTTTGCACGGTTCTTTAATAATTAAATTAGCTTAAACTTGCGTTAACTTAAACCACCAAAGTAGGCCGCTTAAAGGGTGATTCAATTTAATCGTAATTTCTACGCAATTGTCGATGTTGCGCATAACCTCAATTTTTATTATATTTTCATTCTATTGACGTTTTATTTTTATTAACAAAAATTTACGAATCGTGAGATGGATTCCACTCTGACATTGAGATCTTCTAATACATGCTTGCATTTTGTGGCCGTATTTATTAGCAATAGTTTTTCATCTAATGAAAAATTAACGGATCTTTCTCTTTTATTTTTATTGTTTTTCCACATTTATAAAGATCTTGTAAACAGATAAATAGTAGTAAAAATGTACACACACAGAACGAAAGAAAAGAACAAATAATTGACAATAGTTGATAGAAATAAGGTTATAATTTTGGAAGAGAAGTTAGCAGAATACCAAATTCCTTAAAATCACAAGTTAACTATCAACTTAAGTAAACCACAAACAATAAAGCACGGTGCAATAAGACGCAAGTTAAACCTGGTTTAAAAATCAGGGCCGTACCGAAGCCTACTACTTTGGGGGGGAGAAGATGAAAAAAAAGCCAACTCATATACCTTTACATTGCATAATTTCAATAAAATAAAAACTTTATATGGAAAAAGCTACTAAAACAAAAAAATTCAAATCGAATTCAAATTTACTATGTACAATGTACGGGGTGCCCCAACCAAAGACGGAACAAGGACATTTTTCCGGCGATAGAAACGCTTATAACAAAAACTAAAATTATCATTTGATGTATTTTTTCCGCCGAATCCAAAAATTATAATAAAAAACCGAATATAAAATATGCTATTTCATGGTTCTCAGACTTATAGTTAAAAAAAAATCCCTGAATTTTCCAGGCTTTCCATGACAAAAAAAAATGTTTTTCAATGACAAATAATAATAATTATTAATATGGTAAAGGTGATTTTTACTTTAATTTTCGATTTTATAAAAAAAAAATAATTTGTTTCATAAAATCGTCAGCGAATGAATAAAAGGTTGCAATTTAAAAATAATTTAAAACAAACTAAAAACGTACTCTTCGCCTGTTCACTGAACTTTTTATATAATTGTTACACATTCTATAGGATACTATAGTTGTTTGTAAATAATGTCAGTTTTAGACATTATTAATTTTATAGTACTAACTTAGTTGGTAAAAGACACAATGTAAAATAAAGTAAAAATAAAAAACACTATACCGTGCCCCATTTGGGTTTCGAACCCGGGACCCTTGGATTCCGAGTCAAAAGCATAAGAACTACACCACCACTTAACACGTAAAAAAACGTAAATTTTTACATTATAAGAGACGAGCTAAAATCATATTTCCACGGTTGTATATTACATTATGAAATGTATATTTGTAAAATATATAAACATTTAAATATTAAAATGAAATATCATTTCACCAGATTTCTATTCAATTACAAAAATATAAAAATTAAAAAAAAATTCAAATTTTAATCATTAATAACATTTTCTTACTGATCGATTTTGTTAAAAAACAATAGGGTTCTTCCTCTAGCTAACACTAACTTACTGTCCAAATTTCAGTACAATCGGATTTTTATTTCTTGAGTTATCGTGTTTACAAGAAACGTGACGGACGGACGGACGGACGGACGGGCAGACAGACGGACGGCCATTTTGAAAGTTGTTCAGAAGTCGTTCACTAACACAATGGTATAAAAAATTTTTGTCTGCGGGCGATATTTACAGTTTTAGAAATGTGTCGATCAAATGCAATATACTCTTCGTTTTTGTATTTGCGAAGAGTATAATAACAGTAGGAGCTCGTAAATAGTTTATTGTTTTTCATATTGTGACGCAAAATTTCATGATTTTTGCGAAATATTTAAAATTCACTGAGATTTCCATGATTTTCTTAGGATTTTTAAAATTCCCTGAATTTTCCACGCTCTTCAGGTTTTCCATATAAGCCCGAACCCTGTATTTTTGTGTCATAAATCTTTTTGTTTTCAATTTATTTGTTTTCGTTTATGATAATTTTTGGTTTCTGCGGAAAAAATATATCGAATGGCTTCTTTGGTTTTCGACATAAACATTTGCATCGTTTGAAAAATGGCCTTGTTCAATCATTGTTGGATCATCATGTACCTAAACCTAATACTTATTCCTTAAAAGAAATTAAAAAAATCCTTGGTTTAATAAAATAAAAAAATAAGAATTGTTAAACAAAAATGATCATATTAAAAATGAAAAAAAAAAAAAAATTAGCCTAAATAAAGTAAATAAAAAGAATAATAATAATAAACTTTATTGTCCAAAAGACCATACAGTAATATGGTGTGGGACACGTCGAAATGATTGACCAAAGTCGTCAATACAATAAAAAATTATTAAAATAAGTAGGTGGAAACAGGAAAAAGTTCCGTAAATACCATATTAGACTTTGTTGTCTAATATCACACTACCAAACAAAACTAATAAGTATGTAGACCAGTAGACCTGATAATATTATATTAGATCGGTAGTAGAAACATATAGATTCTATTTAAAAATCATTGCTAGTTCTAGTATTTTTAGTAAATGAATTTATGTATAATAAATTAATATTAAAAATGGGGATTCCATGTTGCGTAAGGGAAGCTTTGCTTCCCTAGCTTCAATGGAAAACACACTACTGATAAAATAAAATATTTATAGGGTTGCCAATCGCTTAATAATAATTATTGTGTTAATTTCGCGATTGTGGGAGTTAGTGTAAAATTCAAATTATATATTTGTATGTGATGATTAGTTAGATTTTGCCAACGCCAACCGCGTTTGGAACCAACTGCCCGAGCTTTGGGGGGGGGGGGAGGTTCCCCCCCTTGGGCCCGGCCCTGTTAAAAATTAAACCTCGATTAGTTATTCATCGCTTAAAATTTAAAAGGTGCAAATGGCTGTAAGTGGTTTAGCAGAATCTGAGGAAAGTCTAGTCAAATTAAAGTCCACTATAGAATTCTTAGGCACATAAAAAATGTCGGCGTCATTGGCGGTACGGTAAAGGTCAAAGACGCCAGCATTTTTTACACGTCTAGGAATTCTGTGGTGAACTTTACTTATTTCTTGCTAATAGCAAGTCCCTAACAACTGTTTATTTTGGTACATATATTTCAAAAGCCCCCGAATAATTTGTACTTAAAAGGAAGTGATTTTGTCAGGTTTAAAGAGGCATTACTCGGAGATCGCAACAAATATTGGAATTTTTCTGTCTGAGTGTTGCATTATGTGAATTAACGAGCAAAATAAGTCATAACAACCCAGCCAAAGTTTTACATTTCCATGAAATATCGGCGACTTAATCTCAGGTGATTTAACATTAGGTTGCCTGATGGGTACTACTGAACTTCCTACCTTCTTATCGCTTGGTTCAAACCACGGTGTATTAAATAGGTGGTCCGACGTATGGCACTTTCCTATTATAATAATGGCTTCATAAGTGCATGGTTTCTACTTACTTTAGTAGATGGCGCGAGCAATAAGGTCCTACAATTACCTGGGCATGTGCATCGTATAACTAACATAATCTCAAATTTTAAGGTTCTTTCGTTTATTCTATTTTTAATGTTTGTATAGGCATATTTAGCTTGGAGCCATACTGGCTCCAAGCAAATATTTAAAAATTCACTCAAATAATTTTTCAATATTGTTGATTAATAAAAATAGACTGCTAATTATAGGTTAGATTCCTAACCTGCAAAAAGTGTCTTATTTTATTGCGACAAACTATTTAAAATTTCATACACATTATGTTGAACTTGATTTTGGTTGAAAGTACAGGAACTAAGCAGAAATTTTAATAATAGCTACGTAATACTTGTAAATCTTAAGGAATATATATTTTGAGATTAGCTGTGCCGACAAGTGCAATGCTGCATATAGTGTTGCATATATTCTTTCAATGTTTTAATTTAGCTACTTAATGTCAGATGTCACTGGACTCTTGTTTCACTAAACAAAAAACATAATTTAAAAATTTTAAAATTCAGACGTATGTATTGAGGCCTTCTAAACATTTTTTGTCTCTTGGAATTTTTTTGTAACTTGCTAATTTTTCGAGTTACAGGCAGTTTTTCACAATAAATAATATACTACATTTTTTGCACATTAAAAAGGATTTTTTTTTTCACATTTTCAATTTAAAAATTATATTGGACCTTTAAAAATTATATAACCAGGTTTCACAATTTTTTATAATAACGTATATAAATCACGCTCATTTTTCGAATTTTGGTATTTTTTAATACGCAAGAAATGTATTAGAGCTCTTACAATCATACCTCTCAAACAGATATCAGTATGTATACTATAACCTGGAAAGATCACAAAAAGAAAAAATTAATCATGGAGTCCCTCAAGGGTCGGTCCTCGGACCAATCCTTTTTCTTATTTATATAAATGATTTATCTTACAGTGACTTAAATGCAAGTTTTATACTTTTTGCTGATGATGCGACAATTCTTGAACACCACCATTCATTAGATACGCTAAATCAAAATAATCCTAACACACAATCAAATATCAAAATGTGGTTTCTAGCTAACTGCTTGAATCTAAACGAAAATAAAACTCAATCGTTGACTCTCGCACTGAGAAATCTTGTAAACACTAATACTTCTGATTCTGTGAAGTTTTTAGGAGTCTGCTTGGACCCACTATTGACATGGGAAGAACATGTTATTTCCCTCTCTATAAATCTTTCAAAAAAAATATATCTTATCAGAAATCTAGCAAATTCACTATCTCAAAGAGTATTACTAACAGCCTACCACAGTTTTTTCCACTCAACTATGACTTATGCCATACTTAATTGGGGACATTCCCCTCATGCCTCAAAAATCTTTAGCCTACAACGGAAGTGTTTAAGAATAATCACAGGATTAAAATACCAAGATGATTGTCGTGAACAGTTTAAAAAAACTCATATTCTTACTGAACCTTGTGTCTATATTCTTGAATGTCTTCTCTATATGAAAAAAAATCATGATAGGTATAGGACTCACAGTGAAACACATAATTATCCTACAAGAAATAATAATCTAATTGCACAAAATTTTCTACATCTCACAAGAAGCAGAAATGGCACTGGCTACTATTGTATAAAATTCTTTAACTGTCTTCCCAATACCATTAAAGATCTAAACATAACAGCTTTTAAATCTAAAATTAAAACATATCTGCAGACAAAATCCTTCTACACCATACAGGAATATCTTGCCAATGATTTTTCAGACATGTAATAGCATAAGGTGAAAAAAAATGAGAGGTTTCACCCATTGTTAAATGTTTGTTAAATTTTTATAAAAAACTAATTCCTATCTTAACAAACTCATTCTGTTATTTTATGACTTGTATAATTACTTTGTATAATTAATGCCAATAAATTTGTATTGTATTGTATTGTATTGTATTATATTTATGTAATATATTTATCGTGAAAAACTGCCTGTAACTCAAAAAATTAGCAAGTTACAAAAAAATTCCAAGAGACAAAAAAATGTTTAGTAGGCCTCACTGCATACGTTTGAATTTTTTCAAATTTTTAAATTACATATTTTTAAAGCGCTAGATGTCAAAGATGGGGGTAGTTTTTCATGGTTTTTCCAGAAAAACTCGGTGAAAATGCACTTTACAGAAAAGTTGTAAATAAAAAAAAGTCTTGTATTTGATACATTCACCTGAATTTTTTCAGATTTTTTTTACTTTTACATTTCCCCTCCCCCATTTTTAGGAATTTTCGAGTAGCCATATCTCAAAAAATATGCATTTTTCGAAAAAATTCACAAGAGTAAAAACATCTTATTTTGGGCCAAAAAAGGTAAATACATTGTTTTTTTTATTTTTGACCTAATTCTACAAGTTATGGAACCCCGAGGGAAAAATCTTATTATTCTTTGAACGAATATTTTACTGACGACTTTTAATTTAATTTGTTATTTAATATTTAAATAGTTAAATTTTAATGTTTTTAGATTTATCCTATATCATGTAAAATGATCTATGGGACAAATAAAGATTATTATTATTATTATTATTATTCCCCCTTTTCTATGGTTTTTGTATGGATTCATAGGAAGTATTGCCACAAGCACCTACATCTATGAAAGCCCACATAGCCAGTTCCTTCGCTGATGTCTTTTCGATGCTTTTAACCAGGCCGTGTAGAGCATTTATTGTTCATTTGCCAGGTTGATAGGCAAATTGATTTAAGTGAAGCGATTCCCCTGTAATGATTTCGCTTCTAATTTTTTGATATAATATTTTGCTTAGGAGAAATGAGGTTAAGCTGATAGGGCAATATGCCGAGAGTTTCTTATCAGATGAACCATCAGATGGCATTAGAGATGGTACTTTTTGGAACAGTTCGGATCTGTTGCGAAGAAAATCCACTCAGCACCATCTCTAATGCCATCTGATGGCTCATCTGGGTGAGATAAGAAACTCTCGGATGATTTAGGCTCGTCTGGTGGAAGCCTGTCTATTTTTGGAAAAAACGCCACATTAACTTCCCTCCGAGTTACAAGGAATATACCCAAGAGTATAGCTTGCTATATCTTCTCAGGCATGGACTAAGTTACACAATTTCATGTTGAAGCAGGGCAGGAAAAATACCGTCCCTGTCCGGTGATTTAAAGGGCTTGGAGGTCGATACCACATTTAATTCTACTAGGGGCGAATATTTTTCCAGCTAGCCTTTTTCCTCCCCTGGTAGGATGGTGTGCATCCTCCTCCAGATAGGCCTGTGGAAGTTCACCTTCGATTACATGGAAGCAAGAGAAGTGAGTTCCTAAAAGTACTCTTATGTTTTCACGCTGACTTTCTGCATATTGACCATCGAGCTTTTTGAGTAGTCCATCTATTCCATTTGAGTGGTCTTTTCCAACCGTCTCTATGATCTTCTTTTTAACCTTCTGAATTTTTTGCTGTACTCTGTGGGGGCTTCTTTATAGTCCTCCCAGTTTCCAGAGTTTTAGCTCTGTTAAAAGTTTTTCTAGTTTTAGTTTTAGTTTAGTTTTAGTTAAGGCGGCTGAGATTCCTGTTCCACCAAGGCAAGTCACTTTACACTGCCCTTTGTTTAATAGAGCAACTTTTTTCATAAAATAAGGTCATGGTGTTTTGTAATTGATATGAGGTTGTCTAATGTTTAATCCCTTTATTGTGTCGATGGTGATACCTTCAACCTCTGACTTTAAGTGTACCTTGTAAACACTCTAGTTAGTTAGTCTAGGTATTCTACACTCCTCGAAGCTTGTTACAGATGTCTCCAAGTCGAACTGAATATTAATGATGCAGCTATTTGGATGATTTCAGTACATGGGTTAATCATTCGATGTCTAATTAATTTTCACTATAGGTACAAATAATACAAATTATTTTATGCAATGCGCATATGCCAAACTTGAATGTCTCTACTGCTAATACCGTGCGTGTAATGGAACGCTAGACATGGGAAGTAAGAATTACAACATTGCGTGTGCCAGTTGACTAAAATGAAATAACAGAGCTGGGATACTTCGATACTTCAGTAAATCTATGCTTCAGTAGTCGAGTGCCGGCCGGCAGGCGGATTTTACTATTGCTAGGTTGTCACATCTCTCGCGCTACGTGGATGTACATGCCCATTTTGCAATTACACGCACTGTATAAGGGTATTATTGTACCACTAGTGAGTGGAACATATAGAACTATAGTATTATTGTGTTTCAGTTTAGTGTATTAAGTTATGGTATCTACTGTCGTTTGTTTTTTATTTAAATTTGAGTTATCAACAGAGAATATAAAAGCTCGGCTACAGGGCCCGTACGGGACAGTGACGTATTTATAAATTTTCGAACTAAGAAAACATGCCTGCTAAGTCTATTGTTTGGTGTTTTTTTAAAGAAATCGTCACACGATAAATATGCCGTATGCACTCTATGTAAATAACATTTAAAAGATTTTGTCAGTGCTACTAATATAAAAAAAAAATATGTGCAAAGAAAGCACCCTATTCAGTATCATACGAAGCTTTAAGAAGAAAATGTACATAGCGACGATGTCAACATTGTGAATGAACAAGAATCAACAAGATCTCAAACTAAAGAAGCAACTATTGCTAGTTCACAACTAGAAGTAAGGGCTGTCTTCTGCTTCTTTGGAGACTCCTTCTACTTCATTCATTTTTGCTTTTTTTTTTAATTTTTTGCCAACTCCATAAACTTAAAAAGCCAACTCTGTAAATAAATAAATAATTCCAACTGGGCAACGGTGTTTCTTTTTTAATTTTGTTACCAAGACTACGAATATAATAATATACCTGTAATATACAGTATGTTGCACTTAAGAGTGTAACAGCTTTGTATTTATTTCATTTTTTTCCAAGTTGAATGAAATTTTTCTTAAATATACAAATTATTGTTCACTTAAGGCCAAAAAAATATTCGCCTCCTGCAAATGCAAAGCCACCTGCAATACCAAGATAAGCGGAAAAAATCAAAAATCATATTAGACATTTTACTAATAAAAATTATTCAGAATTGCCCATAACACTTGCATCCAAAGTTAGATCAAATTTGTAAAAATATTGAAATTTTATTTTCAAAAATTTTTCGAGACCCAAAATATAATTTAAATCGGTTTTACATTTTGAAAAGTGTGCTGTGAATTATATTTTTTAAAAATAACTAAGAAATTAATTGACAACTAAACACTTATTAAAATGGTAATTTCGGACTTTTTGGGGTTTCCGATTTTTTTTAAACAAAATTTCAGTTTTAAAGTGAATTTCAATATTTTTTATTGCGATGAAGTTTTTGTATAATTTTGAACAACTTTTATTAATAAAATTTTGTTATAAAAAAATGCCCAATATGATTATATGATATTTTTTTTTAATTTTTCTGTTTACTTTGGTATCGCAGGAGGCTTCGCATTTGTAGGAAGCAAATGTTTTTTAGCCATAAGTAGATAATAATTTGTTTTATATTTGAGTACAATCGGAAAAAAAAACAAGCTAAAAACGTACTCTTCGCCAATTTACTGAGCTTTTTATATATAATTGTTACACATTCTATAGGATACTCTTCGCAGTTTTCTTGTAAATAATGTTAGTTTCTGGACATCCTAAATTTTGTGATATAAACTTTGTTGTGAAAAAAATTGTATGAAAAAAAAAACGAAAAAAAAATCCAACCTGTGGGATTCGAACACGGGACCCTTGGATTGCAACGAAAAGCTTTAGCCGCTGCGATATATATCTTTCGACATTCATACATATTTCACTTCTAAGAAATATTAGTAAACTTCATACACAAAAAAAAATTTGTTATGGAAATAATATCTCGCGATTTCCATTTTAGTACAAACCACAAAAATTAACAACAAAATTTTTTTTTAAATTAAATAATTAATAACTTTTTTATTTACTGATCGATTTTCTTCAAAAACAATAGGGTTCTTCCTCTAGCTAACACTAACTTATTTTCTAAATTTCAATACAATCGGACTTTTCTTTCTTAAGTTATCGTGCTTACAAGAAACGTGACGAACGGACGGACGGACAGACGGACATTTTGAAAGTTGTTCAGAATTCGTTCACTAACACAATGATATGAAAATTTTTTCTCTACGAGCGATATTTACGATTTTAGAAATGTGCCGATCAAATACAATATACTATTCGTTTTTGTGAAGAGTATAATAACAAAATTATAAGGGTGTTTGTTACACTTTTAAGAGTGACACACTGTATATCTGGAATATATATCACGTAAACAATAATTGTTCCTTAGATGTAAATAAGTAATGTATCCTAAAATTGTATTACTGTACTAAACTATTATAACCATTTAAAGTCAGTTGCGGCTGGACGTGTGATTACTATGATTGTGAAAGTAATCTTGTGAATTTTCCAAATATTGCCTTTTCAAACTTTACCCATTGCCAGAATATGGCAATTAGCGATTGGCCTTGCCAACTCATGCCTTTTACTTCATTTGCTTCATCACAAGCAAATAATTTTGCAAGTTTTGGGCAGCAATGAATAAATATAAGGTCAATGCAGGTGACTGGGTCAGGGAGGCATTTGGGCCATCTCTCAGTCACAGTAGTCCCCAATATTTTTATTGGTATCCCTGTACACCAACCTTCATTGAGCATCTGCCATTAGAAATTAAAACTACAACCAGGGTTGTGTCTAAATTTTATTTCTTTTTATTTGTTCCACCAGCTGTTACAACAACAAACTCTGTTAAAAATACATTTTTAGTAAGTATATTTTCATTTGAATGCATGATGTAACTTATCCAGGGGTGTTTTAATACTGTGTTTAATGTTAGAAAAAAAACATTTTGAGGTTAATATTGTTCATTATTATTCTCAACTAGGTGACACAGTTGCCCCGGATATTTATCAAAAAGAGGCATCTGGGTCACAAAGGTTGAGGCAACTTTACCAGGGGGGCCAATTGCCTCATGCGGATTTTTCTTATAGGGATTGAAATAATTTTTCAATAATTTTAGGTAATAATGGGCAGGAACTATAAACGCAAAACTGCTAGAAGGGCCGATGGAGAGCGATACACCAGGGAGGATTTCAAAAGGGGAGTTGAGGACGTAAGAAATGGTAATAAAACCCAAAAAGGCGCTGCTACATTTTACAATATCCCTCGCTCTACTTTAAGACATGTTTTGGATGGAAGTCGGGGCTTAAAGGGGAATGTTGCAAAGGGTGGAAAAGGTTGAGGGGGAAAATTCACCCTGCCTCAAGAAACCGAGACGAAAATGGCTGAAACTATTCAAGTAATGAACCAATGGGGATAAGGTCTCTCAAGAGAAGAAGTCCTAGATGTGGTGGAATCATACGTAAAATTGAACCAAATTAAAACGAATTTTAAAAATGGACGGCCTGGGGAACAGTGGTTCCTCAATTTTTGTAAAAGGAATAAAATGTCCATTAAGAAGCCCCAAGGCATTGAATACGCTAGGAAAAGCCAGGAAAATCCGTGAATTATTTATGGTTTTTATGATCTTGTTGAAAAGACCATTGAGGACTTGAAACTCGAGAATCGTCCCGATTTAATCTTCAACTGTAATGAGACATCCTTTTGCCACGACCCATCGAAAACAAAAGTAGCTCAATTGGTTAAGGAGTATTGAGTGGCGAATACGCTGATCGACTCGCTACCGCGCTCTGGGTTCGACCCCCAGCCCCGGTATTGACAACACCGGTGGGTGTGGTATAAATGGTTAGAAATTTAACCGTTTATCCACAACCTGGTAGTTCAAGGCAGACTGAAGAATTACCTGAAAAGATAACATTTGAAGATGTACTCCTGAAAATGATTGCAGGAAATGGAACGCCAGGTGTGTCTCAAATAGAGATGCAATGGATAGTGTTTTGGCCGGATACCGAATACCGGATATCCGGCATACTTCTTGTACCGGATACCGGATATCCGGCCAAATATCCGGCTTACATTGAAAATTGGATTGAAAACACGTTTTGGCAACCTCAACGACAAAAAATAGGTACTTATTGTCAACTCTTCTAGACCCCAGATTTAAAACAAGTTTTTTCGATTAAAGTCGGGCTGAAAAATTTCGTCAAATTATTCTGCTGGAGGCTTAAAGAAATAGTTGTGATGATTCATATTCAAGCATGATAGTGAAAGTGGTTCTTCTCCTTCCAATAAACAAAGTAAGAGAAACCCACTAGATAATGTTACTGCTGATATTCACAACACTTTTTGGAACTATTTTGAGGAAATGGCGAAAAAATAGTAACGTTAATGAAAACGTTTCGGAGAAAAGTTCAGTGGCCGAGGAGATCGATTATTTGAAAGGTGCACGGATTCAAAGAAATAGTGACCCTTACGCATGGTGGTATACTAACTTCAATCAGTATACACTTTTGTCAAAGTTTGTAAACATATCTTTCAGCCCTTGCCGTAGTGTATTCAGTGAGAGGCCCGTTTCAGAAGCTGGCAACGTATACGAAAAGAAACGCAATCGTCTACTACCTCTAAACGCTGAAAAACTCATCTTTATTCACCATAATTTACCATTGGTAAACTTTAAGTATTAATTTAGTAACTAACCTATAGATATTGCCAGTTTGTAGTAATAATTGTAATGCAGGATAAGTGAAAAATAATAAAACTGTTTCATTTTTATACCACTTTTTATTTTTTAACTATGCGATTTTGGCGGGATATTAGATCACTATCCGGTGCCCAGCCGAATAGTAATAAAGTGGCCGGATAGGCCAGATACCGGATAGTAACCGGATATCCGTTGCATCTCTAGTCTCAAACTAAATGGAAAAAATTTTGCAACGATGCTGAAATAATCACAATAGCAGACTATTTGGAAGTAAAACGGCTTGAAAAAGAACAGAAACAATAGAAGGTGGAAAAACAGGCGCTGAAAGAAAGTAAGAAAGCAGAAGCTATGGAGAAAAAGAAAATTGCTACAAAGAGGAAGAAAGCAAGTAAGCATTACGTGGTGGATTCCAGTTCAGATGAATCCATTGAATCCTGCGATTCAAGCGCTTCCGATGCCTATGTTGATGAGCAACCCGTAACTGTTGTCGAGAATGACTATGTAGTTGTAATCTATGATGACGAACGGTACCCTGGACAAGTGATTGAAATTAAAGAAAACAATGTTAAAGTGACACACATGAAGAAAAGTGGATTATTTGGGTGGCGATGGCCTGAGAAAACAGATGTTCTAGATTACAATGAATCTGACATCATTCAAGTTATTCGTCCACCCCAACCGGCCAACAAAAGGGGCGTATATTCCATTCAGGAAATTGAAAGACACATGCAATATTCACAAAAATAAGATATTATTTTTCATAATAAACGTTTTTACATTTCTCTATGCTTCCTGGAAGTTTTTGTCACATCTTCTATAGCTTCCTTAGTATTCAAGATATCACTACCAAATTTGAAATGGGTTTTAAGCAAGAAGTCCAATTACCCCAGAAGTTTGCCAGTGTGCTTCAACAGAAAATTATAATAAGGTGGTCCAGTTGCCTCAAATTTCCAGGTAACTGGGTCACCCTGTACGCCAAAAAAAAATTAATAAATGCACATAACCAGAATCATCTAAGTGGCTTATTACCCATTTGATTATGTACTTTAATGTGGAAAGGAATTAAGATTAATTTGGATTGATTATCTCCTGCTTAATGCCTGACATATGGAACCTTTGGTCCCAGTTACCTGCATTGACCTTAGCTGAAGATCTATCACATATAATCAAGGAATGGCAATTAGATAATAAAAACGTAATCATAGTTTCGGATGTTGGATCCAATATCAAAAATGCAATTGTGGAACATCTACGTCACTACCATCATCCTGGTATGTCAAAAAGGCATTAGATGGAAACGCAATACTTAAAAATTTAATTTCTAAATGTAAAAGTCTAGTTTTACATTTCAAACACAGTGGGTTTCAAGCGATAAACCTAAAAAATGCCAGGAGCAAATGGGACTATCTCCTAAAAAAGTAAAGCAAGCAAGTAGTACCAGGTGGAACTCGGTGTTATTCATGTTGAGAGGACTTTTCGAAATTAGAAATCCACTATACATAACCCTCACTTTGCCATCAGCTCCTCCACCTTTAGATGCTTCCGAATGGATAGTTATCAGAATGTGTCTACTTTAAAACAATCTGATTTGATGAAAATAGAACTATCAGGGAGAAAATACGTTACCCTTGTACGTGGATTGCAATTTAGTTTGAAAAGTAATACGAATCCGAAAACTGAAATAGGTTTGTGGCTGCAAAAAAGCTTGATCGAAATAACTGCAAGACGTTTAGGGTATCTTGAAAAGCACTAAATACCCGCCAAGAGTACAGTCTTAGATCCACTCTTTAAAAAAACAGCTTTCGGTATTGATACTAATGCGAAAAACGCTCAGATCTGTATTACGGATGAGATTACTGCTTTGCTTGAAAATAATGCCAATAATTAACAATGAAGTAAATGAATAAATAGAAGAAAACATCGACGTTACTATGTTCTGTCAACGGATAAAAAAAATTCACTTTGGATGCATTTCGACCAAAAGCTGAAGAAAGTAAAAGCTAGAACATCAAACTACTGCCACCCACCCTTTGTGTAAGACAGTACTTAGAATCTCCTCACTGTGAAAGACATGAGAATCCTCTGGAATTTTGGGAAAAGCACAAATACTGCCAGAACTGTACCGATTGCATTTAAAATATTTATGTGTACGTCAGTTCCAAGTGAAAGACTATTTTCCAAGGCGGGTCAACTAGCCAATATTCGTAGGAATAAACTCTTGCCAAAAAATTTAAACATGATTCTATTTTTAAATAGTGTTTTTGCTTAAATAAGTAGGCTGCGAAACGTTTGTGCAACCCATGATCGAACGTCAATAAGATCAGATCGGACACGGCAAGGTCGATCTTGACGGCGAATATGGCTAGTGCGAACCGCGACCACCTAGAAAAGTCACATTGTTTTGAGCCTTTCGACTCTCGGAACTCCAAGAGATATCGTTGCCACCTTCGGCTAAAACGGATACGGCCTTAGAGGCGTTCAGGCATAATCCCACGGATGGTAGCTTTCCACCACCGCCCGCTTGAGCGAGTGCGTGAACCAAATCTCCGAACCTGCGGTTCCTCTCGTACTGAGCAGGATTACTATCGCAACGAGTCATCAGTAGGGTAAAACTAACCGGTCTCATGACGGTCTAAACCCAGCTCACGTTCCCTCAATACATTACATTCTTTCTGGAGAAACTTAATCAAATTGTCAGTGAGAACACATCAAAATTCATGAAAAAATATTTCTCACATAGACTACAGTCATTCATAATTATATTAATCCAGATTAAAAAACAATAATGAACCAGTTCTAAAGAGAAAACTTAATGACCTTAACAAAGACATTCACAAACTGATACTACAATACAGATCCTCCTAATACTTAAAAGTGTGTCACGAAATAAATGTGTCAAAAGGAAAAAGTACTGGAACCAAATAAAAATATTGTAAACATAATAATAGTCAATTTCTAATAGAAAATAATAAAACATTAATAGCAGATCAGGAAATTGCAGACACATTCTCAAATCATTTAAAAAAATCGTTCCAATTTAATGAAAATGTCAACTTTGACGCAAATCACCAGAATGAAGTCGATGATTGGTGCAACTCATATTTCGAAGAAAAGCACTTTGAAGATATTCCTCCTATAGACGCAGATGAGTACTATGCTGCAACAGTAACAAAAAACCGCTGCCCAAGGAATCACTACTTCCACATCCGGATTTTCTATCCAAGTCACACAACGAAAAAATTTTGTATCTGGAAATAATTGTTTATGGAGCTTTAATAATATAATATTTTTAATCCTCTACCCCAAAAACCCATAAAACGGTACCCCACATCGGTAGTGGGGTGGGGGTGGTGACAGGGGGTGGATAAAGTAAAAAATATTTTGAGGTTTCTGGTTCTTGTACACACACTAAATCACATTTTTTTTTTCATCCCCTTTAATAATGCGGTGGGGGTGGCTAATGCCAAAATTTTTTTTGAGACCTTAGCTTCTCTCGTCTATACTAAATATCAATTTCATGAACTCTTACCTGCTTGATTTACCTATTTACTCCAAATTTACCCCAATTTACCCCCCAACCCTTCGACAGAACAAGATGAAAATATAATCTAGTTCTAGATCTCGTTAAAGTACATATGTGTACCAAATTTCAAGTCAATATCTCAAACGGTTCCAGAGTAAACGTGAGCACAAAAAAAGTTACAGACACACAGAATTTTTTTTTTCGCTCAAACTTGAAATCTCGACGTTTCATGACATTTTAAGCCTATTTGAACAATAAAAATTTTAAAAAATTTTTTTGTCGTTACTATACTTCCACTGGATGTGGAAGTAAAAGAACACTACACCCAGATATGACAATATATCATACGGTATATTAAAAAAACTAAAACGCAAATATACACAAAGAAATAATGCGAATATACAACTAGTGCTTAACCTTTTCTCGACGGGAGACGCAAAAACGAGCAAATCTCTGATTGACATATCTGCGGGAGACGCATATTTTCGAACGCCGTAAATACTACTTAAAATCGGGAGGCGCAAGATTGTGGTCTGATATTCGTTTAAAAGCATCTTCAAGCTGTAGTTTGTTAGTTGCAAAAAAGCTGTGGTCCGAAAAACAGTTGTATACTCGCAGTTTGTTCTTGAGTGTCAGACAGTCCATGTGTGTAAACAGCTGCAAATTTTTCCTTTGTATTCTTAGATGGAAAAAGGCTTGGATGTTATGGTGAGGGGAATATGTGGTGTTGAAATATTGATGCAACTGGCATTAGTTTTTATCTTCTTCAGTATACAAATTCCGTATATACCAAATAAAAATGCATGCAAACAATAATAATTATAAAAAAAAATAAAAAAAAAATTGGTCCATTTAAAATAAGATTTTTTTTTAGATTATTAGTGAAGTAAGAGCGTTGTATACTTTTAACAATTATATATTATATGTTTGCATACCTATTAAATAGAATGTTTATCTTCTATCTTCGTTTCGAGACGCACAATTGAATTTATTTTACTTGTATATGATGTATTAAATTGAAATAAACGGTTGTTGTGCATTCGAAAAATGTAATTTGACGTCACTTCCGGCAAAACCGGAAGTTCAGGCACATCTAAGACCAAATAATGGTAAGTAGTATGGTTATTCATTTCCAGCAGTTATCATTTCAATAACTGCTGTAATTTTGAGAAATCGTGGTATAGTATCGAGGGGAGCCATCTATCGGAGAAACTGTCCATAATTTGAAGTTTTGTCAAAGGAACTTATTGTTCAGAATCAGTTGAACTACGACATATCAAAAATTCATCAAAGGACCCCGCAATAATCTTATGGAAATCGGGTTTCGGTCAAATCGTCTGAATTTTGGATATGTTTTAGGTTTCGTCATCCCAAGCAAAAGTCTCAATGGGCACAAAGCTCGAAAATCAATACTTTGGCTGCTACGGAGCTTGAAAGCTCTAAAGCTCCACCACAGATTTATTTATTCGTGCAGTCTTTATAGATTTTTAAATAACTTATTTTTTCGATTTTAATGTCTAGGTTCATGTTTTTGAGGTTGCTGAATTCAAATCCGATGTCAAATTGTCCAAATTGACACTTGACAGCTGTCAATTAGCTGTCAAAGTGCCTTAACAAAGTGCAAATCTTATTTTTTTGTTATGACTATGCTTTTTAGGTAACTCAGTTCATACATGATGTGAATACAATAATTCGACAATTGGCAGCTGTCAACAGGCTGTCAGTTAGCTGTCAAAGTACAATAACAAAGTTACCTAAAAAGCATAAAGTCAACAAGACTTTTGCTTGGGATGACGAAACCTAAAACATATCCAAAATTCAGAAGATTTGACCGAAACCCAATTTCCATAAGATTATTGCGGGGTCCCTTGACAGGCCACCAATTTACCTACAAAACGTGCTGTGTCCTTTGGATCCTTTTTGAGTAAAACAAGACTTATTTCAGTCATTGGCGTGCATATTCATTAAGAAAAAAAGGGTCGATTTTTCGAGAAGTCATATTAGGCATTTTCTTGTTGAAAAACTAATGCAATATTATTTATTTATTTATATATATAATCACTTGGGCTGTTACAATACAGATGTGAACGTCAATAAGATAAAAAAATACAAAATTTAGTTTACAAGGTGAGACAATAAGTAGTAAATTTAAAACACAATAAACAAGACATATGACAAATACAGATTAAAATTCTTTGTATGAATATAAACATTTCTCAAGTAAAAATTGTTTGAGACTAGATTTGTATTTATTAAAATTGTTGACATCTTTAATCTCACTAGGTAATTTGTTGTAAAAACTAATACCAGAGTAATAAGGTGATTTTTCAAAATGAGACGCATTATGATGAGGAAGAGCTAACAAGTCGTCATGACGAGTATTATAATTATGGTAGCTAGCAGTAGTTTTAAATTGGTTAATGTTACTTTTAATGTACTTTAGCAAGGAAAAAAGATATATGGACGGTACCGTTAATATTCTGTGACTTTTAAAAGAGAATTAATCTAATTATGCGCTTTTGGCAGACAAAAACTCGCTGCAAATTATTCGCACGTCCCCACATTATAATATTGTAGGATATATGGCAATAAGCCATTGAATAGTACAGTTGCAATAAAGCCTCGGTATCCAGGGAGTTCTTGAGCTGGCGTATGCAGTAATACGCTTTGTTAAGTTTTTTACATACTTCTTCGATTTGAATATCCCAGCTTAGTTTTGTGTCTATTGAAATACCTAAAAATCTTGTATTCGAGCTAAATAGCAGGGTCATGTTGTTAAAATTTAACTGAGTGTTGGAAGGTAATGATTTTCTTTGTGAGAAATACATGCACACAGTTTTCGCAAGGTTTAATATGAGATTATTTCTGCAGCAATAGTCACCAAATTCTGTCATAACAGCCATAGCATCATCAAGGAGCTCCACAAGGCTCGGTGCAGATATGCCAAAGGAGTTATCATCGGCAAACATGGTGATGTTACCTTTTGATATGAATGACGGTAAGTCGTTTACAAAAATCAAAAAAATCAAAGGGCCCAGCACCGAGCCCTGTGGCACTCCAAGACTAACGTCATGTTCATTTGAAATCGTTTGGTTGATTTTTACCTGAAGAGATCTGTCCGTTAAATATGACATGATCCACTGTAGCAAAACTCCTCGAATGCCTACCTTAAATAATTTTTCTTTAACAAAAGACAGATTGAGAGAGTCAAACGCTCGTGATAGGTCAAAGAACAATCCCATGACGAGGTTACCTTTGTCCATTTCATTATAAACAAATTGTAAAAGCTGAATTGTAGCAGTGTCAGTAGAATGATTTTTGCGAAAACCATGTTGGCGATCTGTTAGTATTTTGAAAGAATTAAAAAATGCCATTATTCGATTTAACGCAATTCTTTCCATTATTTTAGAAATAACACTTAAGATGGATATTGGTCTGTAATTTTCTGGTTCCAAAGAATCATTTTTTTTAAATATAGGGATAACAGTAGCTATTTTTAATAGGGATGGAAAAACACCCGATTGAAAAGATGCGTTGATCAAAATGCACAATGGTTCAATTATGAAATCACATGCATACTTGATAAACTTAGTGGACAATCCATCGGGACCGAGAGCTTGTTTATTTTTTAATTCAAATATAATTTGCCTTATTTCATCGGGTGTAACTGGATAAATAAAGATGGACTGATCATTGAGTTCACTGGAAGTGCAAGTATGTGATAAATTAGCCCCAAAGTGATTTTTTACTTTGTCTACAGTGACTGACGCAAAATAGTTTGCAAAATGTTCTGCAACATCATTAGGATTGTCTGTGACTTTGCCATTTATGTTTAACTTAACATCTACTGGAGAAGAATGATTGGTATGTAGTTCAGATTTAATGAGCCGCCAGATTTCCTTTGTGGGATTTGGGGCATTTAAAATTCTATTTGAGAAATACTCATGCTTGGCGTTTCTTATATTGTTATTGTATTCACGTTTCTTACACTTATAGAGGTTAACAAGGTCAGGAGAGCTATAACGTTGGATGAGCCAATGCAAATTTTTGAGGTATTCACTTTCACGTTTGATGTTTGACGTAACCCAGTTTTTTGTGTTTGTAATATTGTTGTGATAATTGTTAGTGATCTGCTTAGTTTCAAGAGGAAAAGAAGCATCTAATTTGTTAATCATAATTTCCAAAAAAATAATAAAGGCTTCATCAACATTTATTGGGTCTATACTGTAAATAAAATCCCAATTTGTATTATATAAAAGATATTGAAATTTGGCTATGTTAACCTCAGTAATATAGCGAGTAGTAATAGTTTGCTTAATAAATTGGTTGGAATAGTATTGATTAGTATGTTATATCCAGAATTTAACATTTTGATTTTTAGTTTTCAAATTACAGCCCCGTTAAAATAACCTATTTTAAACATTAAATAATCAATAAATTGGTAACGAAATATTTTTCGAAAAGTCATTCTTCATTTTCTCTTTAAATTCACTTTTTCTACCATCCCATATCATCGATACTTTCAAATTTCATAGGCCAATAATTTTCATTGAAAAATTGCTAAACATTTTGGGCCATCAGCCCTGTAAATTATTCGGGCATGAAGGATTACCGAATTTGAAAGTATCAATGACATGAGGTGGTAGAAAAAATGAATGTAAAGAGAAAACAAAGAATGACTTTTCTTTCGAAAAAAAATTCGTTACCAATTTTTTGATTATTTAATGTTTAAAATAGGTAATTTTAAGGAGGCCATATTTCGAAAACCAAAAATCAAAATGTTAAATTCTGGGGTTCTACAGCATGCTGATCAATAATATTGCATTAGTTTTAAAAAAAAAATGACTAATATGACTACTTGAAAAATCCACCCAATTTTTCTTAATAAAAATGCACGCCAATAAAACGAAATAAGTTTTGTTTTCCTCAAAAAGGATACAGTAAAGGTCTTTGATACCGATCCAAATTTGGTTGAAAATGGATGACCAATAATTGAGTAACGAAATGTCCACTTGAAATGGGTCACACTGTATGTAGAAGTCTTGTTATTTTTCTTTAGTTTTAAATGAAACATTTTGTTGTTTTTTATATTTATTGAAATAATATTTCATTTGTGTTTAAATATATTTTTTAGATTAATATAGTATTTATTCACTTCAGATTTTTTATATTTTGATATTTTATTTTTCTCTGTTTAAAATATAGGCCAAGCAACGAAAGATTATAGAGGGAAATTTTAGGGACAGAAAATTTGACTTCGGAACTTTGTTTGGACTAGTCTGGAGATTAACATATCAAAAGTCCCCACTCCTAGGTGGTGAGCAGGGGGAGAGGGGGGGGCACTTTAAAGGTCCCATTTTTTGGTTTTTCGCTTATATCTCGGAAACTATGCATCGTATGGAAAAAGGTAATCTGTGCAAAATTAAACATAATTAAATTTCCTACAAGAATGTCTATATTCATTTTCTTCCTATGTGTTATAGTTTACGAGATATTCGCCAGCTAAAATAGATAATTAAAAAAAAAAAAGTATTAGGTACCTTGAATATTTCTATCAAAGCGGTTTACCGTGATCTGCTAATAAATCAGTTACAAAACAATCTTTATTTTACTAGTGGTGCAACGATTACGATTAAGATTAACCGTAATCGCCGATTATTGGCATTTTACGATTAATCGTAATCGCCGATTATTGCAAACGATTATTTACGATTTGTGGTTATTAATTTCTACCCTGCACCATCTAATATGGAAGATGCCATTCTATACTGGACAGAAAAATATAACCGCTTAAATTACATGGCACATAAATATTTTTCATTGTTCCGTCAGTGGTCCGTCAGATAGGTTGTTTTCCACTGCTGGTCTCATACAAAGAACTAGGAAAAATAGGTTGGGCCGAACAAACTTACAATAATTATTATGAATTTAAAAAAAATTTGCCTGTAATAAATTTTGACTACTAGGCCGATACTTTTTTTTTATTTCAAGAACATTGATTTTGTTTTATATGGTTACATGCTTACAGTGGTAATAATTTCCAATTCAGCTTTGTAAGTGTTTAATAAAAAGTTTCTACTTTGAGCTTGTTTTTTTTTAATAAGTATTTGATTAATTTGATATTAATTAATAATAAAATGGTTTTAATAAAAACAACTGCTTTTTATTGTTATACTATAAAATTTAACTAAGTTTTAAGATAATCGTAATCGTATTCGTAATCGGGGATTATCACTAATGATAATCGGAATCGGAATCGTAATCGTAAAAGTAAGAATCGTTGCATCACTAGTATTTACTAACGTAATATTTTGTCGAAATCTATGCATTTCCTCAAATATACAGTGTGACTCACTTAAAATGACTTTTTTATTTTGTTTCCGATTTGAATCAAATTTCACTCAAGTATAGAACAAATTAGAATCTACTTATAACCAGAAAAACATTCGCATGCTACAAAGGCATAGCCTTCTGTGGTACCAAAATATGCTGAAAAAAATAAAAACATTTTGAACGTTACAAATTCTAAAAAATGCATCAGATCGGCGCCACAACCGTAAATACACCAAAATTTGATTTGGTTATGGATGGGGGATTTTTCATACATAAGCTCATCTGGCAAAGGGGGTCCTCAGTTTCCACAATATGTGGTGGATATATGAAATTCGTCAAGACCCATTAATATGATTTTTAATATTTTTCAGCATATTTTGGTACCACAGGTAGCTTTGACTTTGTAGCAGGCGAATGTTTTTCTGGTCATAAGTAGATCCTAATTTGTTCTATACTTGAGTAAAATTTGATTCAAATCGGAAACAAAATAAAAAAGTTATAAGGGCGTCTTCATTTTAAGTGAGTCACACTGTATATTTAAGGAAATGCACAGATTTCGACAAAATATTACGTTAGTAAATACGTCGAGTGTTGTAAAATAAAGATTGTTTTGTGACTGTGATTTATTAGCAGATCACAGTAAACCGCTTTGATAGAAATATTCAAGCAGCGTTACCACATTTGGTAGATTTTTATTTCTTTTTAGTAGAATTTTAAGGATTTTTGTAAAGTTTGGTAGGTAAAATTTGCTTGCAGATTTCTGATAATTATTATCAGAAATCTACCAGGAAATTTTACCTACCAAACTTTAAAAAAACCCTTAAAATTCTACTAAAAAGAAATAAAAATCTACCAAATGTGGTAACGCTGTATTCAAGGTACCTAATACTTTTTTTTTAATTATCTATTTTGGCTGGCGAATATTTCGTAAACTATAACACATAGGAAGAAAATGAATATAGACATTCTTGTAGGATATTTAATTATGTTTAATTTTGCATAGATTACCTTTTTCCATACGACGCATAGTTTCCGAGATATAAGCGAAAAACAAAGTTCCGAAGTCAAATTTTCTGTCCCTAACATTTCCCTCTACACCTTTTTTTGAGCATTCGTTGCCTGGCCTAATAGTTATTTATGATATAAGTGAATAAGTGTTAAAAATGACATTTTATTTTGTGAGTGGGGAAGTTTGCGGAATTAGCAAACCGAATGTAGCAACCTCATGAACAAAATAAAATCACACTTTTAACACATATATTCATACACTATTATTTGTATGAACACTACTAAAACATAATATCTGTGTATTATTGCAAAATTTTAAAATTCTGTATTTGTATTTGTCTGTCAAAAATGACATTGTGTCATGAAGCTAGACAATCAAGGTAATGTAAAATTTACTTTTAACACTAGTGTTAAAAGTAACTCACTTTTAACACTGGTATTACAAGATGACATTTTTAACATAGTTAGCAAACGTTAAAAAGCCTACTTTTAGTAGGGTTTATACAAAAAAATATTTGTTTTTTATGTTTATTGAAAAAATATTATTTCATTTATGTTCTACAATAAAAGAGTATTATTACCCGCCATTTTTTTATTTCTGACTACCATTAAAACCTTGTATAACAATTTTTCGGAACATATTAAAAGAAATTCTTTAATACGGTCCTGCCTTTAGTGCCTCAACACCATATTTCATGTGAGGCATTTCGACTTATCCCGATCTGTCGACAACAGCAGCAAGCTTGACATTTGTTTCATACTTAACGTTAATCCGAGTATATTATTCGGATAAAATTTTAATGCTCGGAAACAAGCGAATATTTTGCTACTCGGATTAACCGAGTATTTTAACTCGAATTCGCCCAACACTACCGAATATGCCTATGATCCGATTGTAATACACCCGTTTTAAATGAAATTGGCTATAAACAGATCCGCAAGGGTTACTTCTAAAACCTCTTTTCTACCCTTATTGATAATGTCGATATTTGCAGACAAATATTCAAAAAGGTACTCACCTCTAATATTGTTGTTAGTGCTGCCCCACATGTGATGGTGGGCATTAGTGTCGCTACCTATAATGTAGTGTTTGTTTCTCCTCTTGCACCAGTCAATGAGGCTCTTAACTTCCTCTGGAGGTGGGCTTCGGTCTTCACCGGAAAAACAAGCAGAGGTCACTATGATCTGCCTCTTGCCTCTTTCTATAGGCACATCCACAGCTACTGCAACTAAGTCCCTAGTTAAGAACTCTGAAATGAGAACAAAATTAGTATTTTTGTCAAACAGCAAAGCTGCTCTGGGTTGTCATGCAAAGTAGAACAAATTAACTTACATGATTGTGTAGGGAGTTCTTTGATGCATCCTCTAAATACCCAGGGCTCTTGAATCAACCCCATGTTTATTTTCATCCTAATGAATCTGCTAAGCACGCTCGAGGCTGCTTTTGGGTGATGGAGATTTATTTGGAGGCACTTCAAGTGTTGGAGGACCATTTTGGCAACATGAGGCTCTCTTTGCAGCCCTTTTTGCCTGTCCCCTTTTCCTTACCTGCGTAAGGCTAAACACTGGGCCTTAATATGCCTTTCGGCAAGGAAAAAACATTTGGAAACAGAATGAACCTGGGGAGGGCTCTAGTGAGCCCATAGGTAAGCCCAAGGATAAAGGCAAAACAGTGCGTCTTTGCCTTTATCCTCGAGCTTACCTATAGACCCGTTGGAGCCTTCCCCAGGATCATTCTGTTTCCAGACGTTTTCTCCTGGAAAGTGCCAGCTTGATCTTAGGCTTTCTTAGGATTTTTTGCTCCTAGTCCTCAGCTGTAGCTGACCGAACTTGTAGCTAATCCTATAGTCCTTCGATTTTAGTTTCTCGAGAGACTGAAAGTCTGCCGAGATAGTTAATTCCACTGCGGTGCCTTTGGTTTCCCTTCGAATCACCCTCCAGTTGGTCGAGTTGAGGCCTTCATTTTGTGCCTCAAAAAGCTTCAGGATTTTTTCATTTGAGTAATCCTGATTTCCGGGTGGTAGATGCGCCACCAAAATCTCTGTTTGAGGTATTTCTGCCTCCTCAGCGACTCTCAGTGACGCATTTTGCCAAGGCTTTAGCTCAGTTATTATGCTCTTTAGCCACTGTATTGTGGCCTCATCAGCACAGATGAGCACCAGCCAACCTGGCCTGAATTGGCAGCTATAGAACTGAGGCCTTATGGCAATCTCTTTGTTCAGCTCTACTATTTTGTCCAGGAGTGCTTCCTGGATTGCTTTCATTTGCTCCTTAGTCAACAGCTCTGCTGGAAAGTTGGTGGAGAGAACTCCAATCCTAATACCCCCAGCAACCTGGTTGTAGGAAGGCCTTGCGGCCGACGTTGATGGCCCCGGTGTGGCCATTTCTTGTGTTTTAGTCCGCTTCTGCGGATTGCCTTCTGGGGTGTTTTTGTCTGAATGGAGCCTTTTCGGCTCTTCTTCAGAGGTTGCAGCCCCTGTATTATAAGGCTTCAAAGAATGCAGCCGGGCCTCGCTTTTAGGCACGCCCTTTGCTAACAGGAACTTGAATCTTTTCCTCGCGGCTCCGCTCATCCTTACCCTCGGCTCGGCTATATAACTTGGTTCAGCAATATCTTCTTCTCCGAATGCTTCATCCAGTCTACGTTTGGAAAAATGGGACGGTTCTGGGTGAAGAGTATTGGTTGGAGCAGGTACAGGCCGTACTTCGTATGGTTTATCCAGCCCCCGATTGGAAGAACCAGATGGTAGTTCACCCATACGCAGGGTCTTACGAGGAGGCTGCATTTCTAGAAAGGTGAAGTTAAAATTTTATTTTTGTCAGAGCTACAAATATTCATTGTATAAATAGGATACTTAGATTTGCAGAATGGCAATGGAAATAAGATTGTTATAAGAAATCAATGTTGTCTGTTACTTTGCGATATTCCATTATAACATAACAAACATAAATTTCTTTGTTAAATATTCCTATATTTTTCTGTTTGCGACTGCAATTTCATAGTATCCGAATACTGAATTACAAATTAAATTGTGGAGCATTTATTTATACATTACAAAAGGATTATGCTAATCAGTCATGATTAAACAGTGCAGGTAGGCCTATTTTACAACGGGGCGGTAAATAAAGTGTATATCTAACTGGTCAGTAAGCAGGGTAGTATTTGGGTTATTTCTATATTTGTAAATTTCAATTGCTTGTAATATTATCGAAACTTACAAACATAGAAATAAACCAAATACTATACCCTGCTTAACCAGTTAGATATAAGAAATCCCACTTTGTTACCACCTGTTGTAAAATAGGCCTATCTGCACTGTTCAATCATAGCTAATTGGGTTGTTGCACTAAGTTAAAATTTGAGGAGAATCTATGTTAAACAATAACAATTATTCATAAAAAATCATTAGAAACATGTAGAAGTTGAAAAGAAAGTCTTATAATATTAATTACAAAAATACATGCATTTAAAACGGAGATGACATAATAACGGCAGTCTGTAGAGAAGTTAGTTATAAAACGACGAGAAACGGGTACTAATTTAGAGACTCGCTGATAGCGACGGAGAAAAAAGACAATCACGACAGTTTAATCTGACATTATATTTAACGTCAAATTCAACTGACGTTCATAGGTTACAATTCGGTATAGTTTAACAACATCTAGTTATGAATAAATATAAGTACAGATAGTGTTTTCTGCCGTACTGTGTAAATAATACCACCAATTCGCCAGAAAAACTGTTGTGTTCCAATAATAAACGCTGAACGTAATAATGAATGATTCAAAGCCACCAGAGAAGGACCAAGTCTTCTTATTGTGGAGACCATTTCAATGTCAAGTAAAGTAACAAATTACAATGTATTCTAAGCGTTTTATTTGTGGTAAGTTGTATCTAAATGTAGGAATTTGATTTTTAATATGGGTTTATGTTGTAGGAAAAACAGCCGCATTACAAGACTGTTCTAGCTGTTACAAATTTAAATTACCCGCCAAACTGGTGGATAAAACAGGGTGTATTACTGTATTCTTAACGGCTCTAGATTAGAATGTTATTCTTGCTTTGACTTCCTAAAAGGAGGGAAATGGCTTTAATCTGCTTTTATGTATTTTATCTAGTTTATGTTGGAATAAAGTGCAGTTGTTTTCATTAGCTATTGATTATTTATGAAGCTCCTTAGACGCCCCATAATACTAGGATGATCAATAAATTAAGAAAGGAAATTTAAAAACTCGCCGTTGAAAAACTATATGAAACAAACTGTGAACGTCGTCTAAAGTCGGTGAACACAATCAGTCGGAAATGGCTACGAATGCGTTGCGTTGTAGTTATAAATGCCCTTTGAATTATGTGTGTTATAAATACATATCATTGTTTATTGCTTAGATAGATACTAGCATAAAGTACTTACCTAATTATTATTTTTTGTTGTAATACAGACCTTTCTTGATATCTTCGTAAGTCTCATTCTGACTCTTCTTAGAAGTGAGTATCAATGGATAATAAATAATTTCTTTAGTAGATGAACTTATTTTGTTGTTTTCAGTTAGATACGCATGTATATAGTTAATAGGAAATAAAACAATGAAAAGGAAATATTTAATAAAATACAAAGTATAGTTAACAAATTCATCTAAATTAAATAGTAAAATACATATTAGACATATTATGTAATATTAATAAGATAAGATAAAGGAAGTTCTTGCAGAAATTACAATAGTTTGTACTGTCTATAGCAGCTGTAACGTAAGTACCTTGCAGCTTTTGCACTTCCAACCATTGCAATGTCAAAACGATCGTCTCTTTTTAAAAATTCGCTGACCATAAATATATCTACCACAAGTAGAGAGTCAGAATTAGCTTTTACAGATATACTGCCTTAGTCGTTTTGTAAAAAAATATTAACAATAACTGCAAACATCAATCACTGCTAGCTAAACGTCAAATTTACTTTTGACATATGAGGTTATTTTCTTTCTTGTCAGCAATGTCAACTTATTCGTCTTCATCTGTTCTGCTTATAAGTTCACATCTAACAGCCGTTATGATGTCACTACCGTTTTCGCGGCACATTCAAATAGTCGAAGTTTAACAATTTTTTAAAATATGTTGCGCTAAGAATTTTTCTTCGAAATTAAATATATAACTAAATTAAGTCCTCCACTACCATATTTCACCATTTTTGAAAATTCGTCAACAACCCAATTAGCATAATTCTTCTGTAATGTATAAATACTCCACAATTTAATTTGTAATTCACTGTGCTTGAAAATGTAGACTATATACTATGAAACTGCAGTCGCAAACAGAAAAATACGGTGGATATTAAACAAAGAAATTTTTGTTCATTAATTGGTAAGATTGTTATGTATGAAGAAAGTTTGCTCGAGCCATATTTTTAAAAAATTCCTTAATTTTTCAAACAATTCGTAAAATATTGTAAAATCGAAATAAAAACAAAAGCAGGACTTTACACATAGGCGTATTCTACAGATTATGAGCATAGATAAATCATTATACATACCAGCATAGTTGGTTGCTGACATATGCAATAGTGGCAAACTCCCTTTTATAAATCCCTGGCGACTAAAATATTGGGGATCCACTCTATCTACAGGACGAAAATGGATGTCACAGACACGATAGTTATTTTGTACTCGTTCAAGAGGCATTGTCTGCAAATCTTTACGGCCAATTAACACCAACCACTGACGACACTCCTATAAACAGAAACTAAGTTAACAAGATTGATAACTTTACATGATGAACAAAAATAACACAGGTCTACAAAAAAGAAACAAAATTTCTGCTCCACGGACTAAACCTATCATGCCTTAATTTTCTACAACGTAGATTTCGAGTAAATGTCAAAAATTGCAAAAAACCGTATTTTGACGATAAAAACCGGGATTTACTCGAAATCTACGCAGTAGAAAATGTTTTAAATTGAAAATTCGGATTCAGCACACAAAAATACATAAGACATGGTCTGGTTTAGTCCTTGGAGCAGATTTTTTTTTCTCTTTGTAGACCTGTGCGCACATGCCTACAAAAAAAAATTCTACAAAGAGAAAAAAAATTCTGCTCCAAGAACTAATATTATCATGCCTTATGTATTTGTGTGCTGAATCCGAATTTTCAATTTAAAAAATTTTCTACCGCATAGATTTCGAGTAAATCCCAGTTTTTATCGTCAAAATATGTTTTTTTGACAATAAAAACCGGGATTTACTCGAAATCTATTAGCCCAAATGACAGAGATCATTTTATAGTGACTCACAAAAAGTTGCAAACTGAATAATTTTTTTTAATGAGTTCGTGAAAGTGTATAGAATAATATCCTGAAAAGTTTACATTCCTCTCGGATGCAGAACATAAAAAAAAAGCGAAAACAAAATCTTACGGTATTCCTGGGAAAAAATAGTGAAGTAACTTTGTCACGCTGCGGGGCCAAGCGCACGATTAGATGCGTACTACGGAACTTCCAAAAATTCTTAGCAGTTCTAACAAGTAAAATAAAGCTTTTTTCTCTTTCTGATTACACATTTTTAACATTTTTCTTAGTGACTAAGAGGATAAATAGTAAATCTGGAGGGAAAATATATAATTTTGAACGCATACACAGACACCACACATACCGCTGAATCGCTCGCATGAATTTTTACGTGCCTTTACTGTATTGTATTTATTACAGATACACCTATCCACATTTCAGCTATATCCATTGAATTCCTCATACATTTGTTAATGTATTGGAAAAGTTCCAGAATTTATATTCAAAACAATCAAAGATATTTTCATATAAGATCGTGACAATCGTAATTTCGAAAAAATCCATAAAAGTAAATGAATTTGTGTTTGAACATTTGAAAAGTATACATTTTTTCCAATGAGCCAATTTCTCGGCAAGTTACAGCCTCCAATATATTTATTTATCAAGAAAATCATCAAGCAATTAAATTAAAATGATTTGAGATGTACTTTTTTTTGAATCCACGTTATTACAACTTAATAAACCATAATAATCATGAAGTGTACATACTTTTTAACAGTTCTCAATGAAGAAAGAATTTTTTTGAAGGGCTTTTATTTTTTTCTATATTTTTTATTGTGACGATTGAGTTCGGGCGTGATAATATATATAAGGATATTATTCCCATCCATCCTTTGCTTGTTTTGTTTAAAACAAAAAAGCATCAGAAAGCTACAATTTCCATCTTTTAAATGAACCAACACTCATATAGATTGGACAAATTTTGATTTAGTGACATGTAATTCAATTCGTCGGTGTCACAGTCATGCGTATTCAAGCGCGTGCACGCATGTATTTCGCTTCGAGTTATAACGTTACATTTGACTATTTTTTTCCGGGAAAACCGTGGCTTTAGCGAAAAATTTTGTTAGCACATTTTTTGTTCATAAATACGTGATCTATCCATCTGTTTGTTTTTTTCTAGCTTGACTTAATTTCAAAATTTTGAAAAAATGGATGAAAAAAAATTTTTTTTCACTTTTTTTTTATGTTCTGCATCCGAGCGAAATGTAAACTTTTCAGGATATTATTCTACACACTTTCACGAACTCATTAAAAAAAAAGTTTACACAGTTTGCAACTTTTTGTGGGTAAATACCTTCATCGACTGGACTATATGCGGTAGAAAATTTTTTAAATTGAAAATTCGAATTCAGCATACAAAATTACTTAAGGCATGATAGGTTTAGTCCTTAGAGCATAATTTTTTTTTTTTGTAGACCTGTGTAATTGTACTTTCAAGATTAACACTCATATTCACCATCATTAGTTAAAAAAGATAACAAGCTGTTAAAACATTAATAACCCATTAAATATAGGTGGAGATATTCATCAACCACAGTTGGGAGAAAACGACTTGTCAAAGTAGCTGATGTGTGCTGTATGTGTGCATGGCGTACGTTTATACGTAAGGAATTAACAAAAAAATATATTTTAACTCATGTTATTGCATTCGCCGATTTTTTTTTAATATAATTTTAGATGAATAGTCGATTTCCAACCCCCATTGTCATCATCATCATCTGAGGATGACAATAAGGGATAAGGGGACGCCGCCAAATTGACATCTGTGAAACTTGATGATATCGAATTTAGACGAAGGTTCCATATGAATAAAAACAGTGCAGAAGATAGTAAACTGGGTGAAACTTATCGACAAAAGAAATAAACCAATATCAAAAATAAATTAGGTGTTAACACGTTCGCGGACGGTAGACAAATTTGAGTGCTACTGAGAAACACACATGCATAACTTTTAAATTAGGAATCGCAAAGTATTTTTAAGGGTAGCTATTTGTTTGTTTTGACCTAAATAGCTTATTTTTTTAATAAAAAAGTGTGACGTCTTATAACGTCCTGTCCCTGAATTTTCATATTTTTTATCTTCAAGGACAAGACGTCAGATGACGTCGTTTCATTTTTTTAGAAACATTTAATGAAAAAGCTTATAAATCAGTATGTAACAAACAAAACACAAACAGGAAGCGAGTTTATTATAAAATATATAAAAAAAAATAAATTTTACATATTTTTATGAAAAATTTCGAAACATGGTATCACACACAAGGGTGGCATTTCGGGGCAATTTTTACATCTATATTTAGTTTCTCTACGCAGTCCTTGCTGTGAACAAACTCTACATCTAAGAAATGACGATTTCTTTTTAGTATCCTAGCCTTTAGGTAATTCTTCCAAAAAATGCATGGTATTTCCGTTTCGAGAAGTTGTAGCTTCATCTCGAGCTTCATTTTCTATTTTTCGTTTTTTACCTCCATGCATAGGTCCATCCTTTACAATCGATCTTCCATCTTTAATATCTCCTCTAATTTCAAGGAACTCTTTTACCAGCATTTCACGAAACTCTAAGAGTGTCAGACGATTTTGTTTTGTTTTTTTTTTCATTATGAAATACGAATTCCAAATTGCAACATCTAATAAATGGAATAATACTTTTTTGTACCACCGAACACTTTTTCTTGGAGATGAATAGTAGCTGGTCATTTGGTCATTTCTGTCTACCCCCAACATATTTTCATTATACTTTGCAACTTCTATAGGTTTTTGTTTACTTTTTCCATACCTGTTTTGTACTTCCTTCATAGTAGGATGATATTTTGTAGTCAAGCACAGTACTTCTCTCCGATCTCTCCACTTTGATACATATATTTTGTCTTGCCTCTTCCATTTATATTCTCCTTTCTTCAACTTGGTCTTTGTGATTGCGGTGGGATTTCTGCGCCTATTTGATCTGAGAGTACCAGTCGAATGGGTTTTCCTGGAAAGTAATTTGTTGGACAAACTTACGCTGTTGTAATAATTATCCATAAAGAGGTGGTGTCCTTGGTCCAAATATGGTTTCGTCAGGTCCAAAACAAGCGTCTCTAACTTTGAAGTGCCCTCTATTTGAGCTGAGTTTCCACTATATATTTGAATATTCAAAACACATCCATCCGTGGAGCATAACTCATAAAATTTTATGCCATAACGGGCTCGCTTTCCTTTGTTGTATTGACGAAAAGACAACCTACCTCGAAAGAGAAGTAGGGATTCGTCAAGAGACAAATTTTCTGGAGGTATATATGCTTTTCTAAAATTTTGCAACAAAATATTCAATAGGGGGCTGACTTTCTTCAGTCTATCACTTATGTTGACATTTTGACCATAGCAACAACTGAAACAGCGTAGAAGCTGCTCAAACCTCCTACCGGACATAGAAACATGAAAAGTGGGATGATAATATAAGGGGTCATAGCTAAACATCTTTCTTAGTGATGGAACTTTAATCTGCCCTTGCAGTATACAAAATGCTAAAAATACTTTCAATTCATTCATGTCAATTGGCTTTATGGAAGCTGTTCTGCAATGTTTAGCATGGGGTCGCGAAGTAGTTTGAAGAATTTCTGCGTATCGATTCATAGATTTAAGAATCATGTTCATTATATCATCGTTCCATAATGCTCCAAAAAAGTCAGGGGCAGTTTGTAAATTGTCTAAATTTTCATCGATTCCAATTCTTGATGAATCAAAATCAAAATCTGGAATGCTGGAAGTGTCATCATACCATTTCTCATCGTCGGATATTATATTTTGATTGGTACCGCTAGTTGATGGCCCATCAGGCCTGCAGTCAGTGCCTACCTGCTCGTCAATATCGTTCTCTGAAGAACTGGCTGTACCTTCACTTGAAGCAGAATAATTCGGGTCAAGAATATCATCATCACTGCTAAAAGGTTCCTCCTCAGACTCAGTTATTCCACTGCTAATTTCGTCCATAAGTTGGCGAAGTCTGCCCTCCTCTTGTGAATCCATTTCCTAAAAATTATGCATTCTAATTTATTTGTAAATTTATCCGTGATTCTTGTTATTAGACAGTATCGAAGTGTAAAATTAAAACAATGAATTAATTCCGTATTCTAATTTCGCATCGCGAATATTTCCGAAAAAGCTTCATACAGCCGTAAAAGAGATGTCGCGTCTAATCTCTAAAAGAGTCCCATTTTTAGACAACCAGTAAATCAATTTACATTTATGTGGTAATATAACCTAATTTTGTAATTTTATACAATAAATATAATTTTTGTGTGAATATGTGACATGAAAAGATGAAAAAACGTTTATCTGTGCCCTACGTATATTTAGATTATAAAACTTACCTTAAAAAATAAATAACCACTGGTAATTTAAAAAAACTATGTAAATAATTTATTGCATACATGCACTAAGCACGGTCCAGACAACACTGTTATATGTTATGCTATTGGCATGTGGTGACTAATTACAGGGACAAATCACAAAATATTATATTTTCTTCTGGGACAGTATTCATCATTCAGTAGCCTTTAGCATGCATTTGTCGACGTCTATCGACGTTGTGCGTTTTATGGAGGTTTAAAATAGGACGGCATACGACGTCCTGTCCCTACAGGTCTGACGTCGTACGACGTTATGTCCGCGAACGTGTTAATATGCCTACGGTTTTATACCACTGATAGTTCCTTCTAAATCAATGGGGATCATTTGCTATAACTTATTTGTGTACTTACACCGTTGTTGAGAATTAAATGTAATTATTGGAGAATTTGTGCCTATTAGTTATCAATCGTAGGTTCGACGATAAATTCCGTATTATTAATTGCCTATCACCTGTGTCAGTTAAGATTGCCCCCACCACTATATGTACTTGTAGAGAAGAGTATAGAAAGACTCTCGTTGTAGCAGTCAAGTAGAAAAGTAGCATTAGAGTACACAAAATATAGATGTACAAGCAAAAGTCCTCAGGTAGCTAGATAGATGTAGATAATTGTCTTTCGCCTTCATAGTTTTTCACGAGTGCATCGCGTATTATTTTGGAGAAGCATTTCGTCGTATTGTAGAAACACTTTCGTAGTATTTTAAACTGTTGTGTGTGCGTGATTATGTGTAACATTTAGAAGTTAGAAAACCCCCAGGAAGATTGCTCCACTGGAACATCCCAGATGCCTCTGAACAACATTCGTCAAAACCCCGGAGCCGGAGAATCCAACAACAGTACACATGGTAAGCTCGCTTAACCAACATAAAACGTTCATTTCTATTTACTCTATTTTTACCTAGTAATCCCTAATCAAATACACAAAGGAAATATACAGTCTGCTTAGCTCTAATGAGCTTTTGTTATATTAATAACGACCAACCATATATGTACATTTTGTTTCCACTTCCTTTTCAATAAAATAATTATTCCTTATATATTGACATAGATGCCAGAAATATCTGAATAATGTAAATTACATTGTGAACATAGGTTTTTACCAACTGCTGCACAAAAATACTAGTTTCTTTCTGTCAAAGGCTAGTTCACTAGCACCAGTAAACTAGCGCCAGTCAACTAGCCATTGTCTATCTGTTTACATATTGGTACTAGGTGAACGATACCAGTGCAGTTGAAGACTTGTGCAGTGGGTGAGTGAAGATGAGTGAATTTGCCGAAGGAATTAAAATAATAGCTACAATGCTACAGGAAGAAATAAATATTCCTCGAAGCCAAAATGCCGTCATCCAAGAAGATAGTAGACTTGAAAATGGATCAAACAACGTGAAAAATTTGGCGTTTGTGATATTTTATTGAAGTTAAATTATCAGATACACAGACTTATTTTAATCACCTTACGGTTAAGTCCAAAAATAGGTTCAGCTTTTTAATAAAGCCGACTACCCTATTGTGTGAGAGTTTGTCCAGGTCCTCTGGCAGAAGTTGCTTTTTGCCAAAAAGTGAGAACCTGGTTCTTTCTGCAGCAGGACAGGTACATAGGATGTGCGCTGCCGTTTCATACTCCTCCGAACACAATCGGCGTTCAGCGTTGTCCGCTATTCCAAGTCTGTGTAGGTGGTGATTTAATCTGTAGTGCCTGGTATATAGACCAGCTAGAGTTCTTGGGTGTAATCTATTTAATTCCAATAGTTTTTTAGTCATTGATTTCAAAAGATATGTAATAGACTTCTTTGAATGAACTAATCTTGGTAGTTTTTGCCAGTACTGGAGGATTTTCCTCTCAGCCCAGGCCAAGATAGTTGTTTTCGCAGGACTTGCCGATATGCCAAGCACTGGTTCTGGTCCGATAAATTTCGATACCACACCTTCCCTGGCTAAGGAATCGGCTATTTCATTGCCCTCCATGTCAGAGTTGCCCGCTATCCAGACCAGAGTTAATTTGTTGTTTCTGCCCAAAAAGGTTAGAACCTTTTGGCAGTTCCAGACAAATTTGCAACAATTTGAGCCAAGAGCTTTAAGAGCTGCTTGACTGTCTGAAAAGATTTTTATTGATCTGCGTACAGGGTTACTGGTAACTCTACGTATTCCTGTCAAGAGACCTGATTTCCAATCATTTCAACTTATGTGTTGTATGCAAAGTTTTTCGTTTTCGAGATATTTAAATTTTTCACTTTCAAATTTTCATATTCAAAATTATATTTAAAAAATTACCACTAATTCAATGGCACTGATTTTAATTTTCCTACTTAGATAACTCTTCAACAACGCATTACTAACAGTAAAATGTCAAAAAATACCCAAAAATTTCAATAAAAAGTGAAAAGTTGAAATATCTTGAAAACTAAAAACTTTTGCATATAACACGTGAGTTGAAATTATTGCAAATTAACCTCTGACGCTCCTGATAGGAATAATAATAATAATAATAATAATAACTTTATTTCATGTAAGCCTTACAGGATATGAAACGTCATCAGCAAAATACAAAATAGATATTATAAAACTCTTAAATAATATAACGTACATCTAATATTTAAAAGTTTGAATAAAACACATAAATGGGATGTGAATCCTTAATATCTGAAGGTCGTAAACCTGGAATTACCTGTGATGGCTTCTGTGGAAACAGCTATCACTTAGGCTGTCTTAACTTATCAGCGGACGTCTTGAAATATAAAAAACACTCAGGTTATTTATGGTATTGCGAAATATGTTTAAATTCAAAAACGAATGAAAAAATGTATCAAGAAATGGTACAAAATGCCATCCAAGAGAGTTTAAGAAAACTAGAAACGGCTTTCTCATCACTGAAGACTGAACTAATAGAGTCAATTAATTCAAAAGCTAAGAGTTTACCAGATGGGCCTGCTTTGTTTTCCGAAGCAGTAAAAAGAAATAAAACCTCAGTTGTCATCAAGCCTAAGAATGAAGAGCAAAAGGTAAATCTCACAAAGTCTGATGTTTTAGAAAATTTAAAAAATGCTGATTCTTCTCTGCCAATCACAAAAGTCAAGCACATTAATAAAGGCGGCATTCTAGTAAGTTGTAATACAGACGAGGAAAATATAAAATTAAGAAAAGTGGTCGATGAGAAGCTCTCAAACGCCTACAACATCAATGAAATAAAAAATCCTAGACCCCGTATCAAGATAGTTGGAATTTCCAACGATATGTCGGCGGAGGAAATTGAAAAGTTTCTTAAACTTCAAAATGGTGATAATTTCAAGAATAATTTGGAATGTAAGGTGGTTAAACTTTGGAGTACAAAAAGAAGAAGCGATGTTTTTCAGGCTATTGTGCAATTAGACATTACGGCGTATAAAAGTATAATGTCCCACGAAGAAAAATCCTTAATAATTGGACTAAACCGATGTCTTGTGTATGATGGGATCGATGTGGTAAGGTGCTTTAAATGCAGTAGTTTCAATCATTCTTCCTCTGTATGTAAAGGTAAGCTTGCATGTCCTCGCTGCTCCTTAGAACATGATTTAACTGTATGCAACGAAGACAATCCTGTAAAATGCATAAATTGTTTAAATTATAAAAATTTGCAACTTAAAAGTAATGAAAATGTAACTATCGATTGTAACCATACAGCTCTAGACAAGAATAACTTTTATACTTATAAGCAAAAATTAACGTCTTTGAAATCCTCAATATTTGGACGCCAATAGCAACTACCAACGCTCATACCAGGTAACACTCCATGCGATCGTACCCTGAACGGAAATAAACGCGATATTAATGGACAAGTACTCCCTCCTCTTAAGGACTCGGGCACGCGGACACTTAATATTTACTACATGAACGTGAGAGGTTTAAATACCAAAATTGCCGACTTGTTTAATTTTACTACATACTGTAATTATGACATGATATGTCTCACAGAAACCTGGCTAGATTCACATATTTTTGACTCCGAACTCAGCTATGATAACTATAACGTTTTTCGATGTGATAGAAAATTCAAGGAACTAGGTTTAACCAGAGGAGGTGGTTGCCTTATTTTGCTTAATAAATCATACAAAGTAAGCATGGTAAATCTAGATTCCATCCATAAAAACTTTCCCAATATTGATATTGTCGGAATTAAAATCATTTTAGGAACCACAACACTTTCGGTTTTTCTAATCAACGTCCCACCTAACCTAAACACCCAAATATACCACTCAATTTTTGACTGCTTGGCTAACATACACAGCATTTACGGTACGGACGTACTAATTTTAGGCGATTTTAATATCCCGGAATATTATGAATGCATCCATAACAACTCAGCCCAGACAGCTAAAGTAATCGAACTAAATAACTTTGCTAATTTTTTTGATCTTAATCAATTTAATCGTACAACCAATACCAACAATAAATTATTAGATCTGGTTTTTTATAGTAAAATATGTGTCGTTGCAAAATCCGACTCCTGTGTTATTAAAGAAGATGCGCATCACCCACCACTAAATATCGAATTAAGTTTTAACTCTTGCCAAAACAAACTTCCTAAAAATCACCCAATGACATACAACTTTAAAATAGCCGACTTTCTATCACTTTATGCAGATTTATACAACACAGATTGGGACGATATGTATAAAATTCATGACGTTAACGAGGCAGCAGATTACTTGTACTATACTTTCAATAATAGCATATCAAAATTTGTACCAACGAAAAAGACATCTAAAAAAAAATTTCCTCAATGGTTCACCAAAAATGTTATTACTGACATAAGACATAAAGAAGCGGCTTTGCGTCTTTATAAAAAAACTAATAATCCTGCCGATCTCGAAAACTTTAAATTTTTGAGGAGTAAAGTGAAAAGAGACATTGACGTGTCTTACAAAAATTACTTGCAGTCAACTGAAAACAACCTATCCTCCAACCCAAAGAGTTTCTGGGCATACGTCAACAATAAAAAGAAGTCCAGCTCAATACCGAGTGCCTTCACTAATAATGACAAAATCGTGGACAATCCTGAAGACATAGCCAATTCATTTGCTGACTTTTTTAGCTCAGCGTATATCCCTTCAAGTCGTAATATAAACTTCTCTACAGATTTTGGCGATAATATTAATATAACAATTCCAGTGATAACCGAGAAGGATGTAATTACTGCATTCAAAAAAGTTAAACCAAAATTTACTGCCGGACCCGATGGCTTACTAGCTTTCTTCTTAAAGGATTGCTCTGGTATATTAGCTGCACCATTAGCACATATCTTTAACCTGTCCTTGCAAACTGGCGTATATCCTGATAAATGGAAAATATCCAAAATTTGCCCAATTCATAAAAAAGACAGTAAATCTGATATACAAAATTATCGCCCTATCACAATTATAAATAATTTTAGTAAGTTATTTGAAATTGTCCTGCACAGCACACTATATCCGCAAGTTCATCGGAGCATAAGCAACAACCAACACGGTTTCGTCTCACAGAGATCAACAACGACAAACTTACTTTGCATAACACAATAAGTACTTAGCCGAAACTATGGACAGCGGTGGTCAAGTCGATGTCATTTACATGGATTTTTCTAAAGCTTTTGATAGGCTCGACCATGGTGTTCTGCTAACAAAATTGGTTTCTTTTGGATTTAACTTTAAGTTAATAAACTTTTTTGAATCCTATCTTCTAAATAGAAGCCAGTTTGTGCAATATCAGGGTCATAGGTCTATCGAGTTTATATCTCAGTCAGGCGTTCCTCAAGGGTCGGTTTTAGGACCCTTATTGTTTAATATATTCATAAACAACATCATCATTGACCTCCATTGTCCATCTCTATTATATGCAGACGACTTGAAAATATATTTCAGGGTCAATAATTTATCGGATTGCAATAAGCTACAAGCGGATTTAAACTTAATTCACGAATGGTGCGATAAATTTAAACTATCTCTAAACATAAATAAATGTAATGTAGTCTCATTCACAAGAAAACTAAACAAATTGCAATTTGATTATACTATTAATAGTGTAAATCTGACACACCAAGACAGTCTTAAAGACCTAGGTGTAACATTTGACTCGCAATTATCCTTTAGAGAACACACCAATAACATAGTGACATCATCATTTAAAATGCTAGGCTTTATAATACGCAACGCTCGTGATTTTCAAAACATAGATACCTTAAAAACATTATATAATACCCTGGTACGACCTAGACTAGAATACGCAAGCGTAGTATGGAACCCTCACTACCATGCTCTGAGTAACAATATTGAAGGAATTCAAAGGCGGTTTTTAAAATTCTTGGCATTTACAAACGATCACCAGTATCCGCCTATAGGATATGACCATTCCTCACTACTGAATCGTTTTATGTACAGCTCTATGAAGCAGCGTAGAGAGATGCAAAGCGTAATATTCTTATACAAGCTTCTAAACAACATGATTGACTGTCCAGAATTACTTGAACAAATCAACTTTAGAGCACCTATCAGGCCAACTAGATCTACGTCACTGTTTTACCTTCCTAATACCCACACGAATACCTTAATGTTTTCCCCACTATATAATATCTGCCGGAATTACCAAACCATAGAAAATGATGTTGACATTTTCAACACTCGATTAAGCCAAATTAAATTAAGTTTCTCGTAGTTTATGTTTATAGATAATTATATTAATTTAGTAATAATAAATATTAGTTAGAGTAGTATCTGTTTAGTTCTAGGTTATAGTAATTTAGGTCATACATAATATAATAATTGTACTTCTGTTATATTCTACATATATTATAAGCTTACGTCTGTAGGTAAGCCTTATTTGTAAACAATTTGTATTATCCCGGCCCTGTAATTGGAATGTAAATTCTGTAGGGTTCGTGTATGTAAATAAATAAATAAATAAATAAATAAATAAGATTACGAAAAATTTAAAACAACAAATTAAAAACTTGAACAGATCAAATAAATAAAAAACCTTTAACAGGATAGGTAAAATTACATATTATTCATGCTGTAAATTCATGAAATTCTTTTAGGGTGTAAAAACAGTGGGTGCAGAGAAAAGAACGTAATTCTTTTTTAAATTTAGTTAGGTTGTTGATATCTTTTATTGATTTTGGCAGCTTATTATAAATTGTACTGCAAGTGTAAAGTGCACTCTTCTTGTAGAAGGACAATCTGAAATTATTAATATATATATTGTTTGCGAATCTTGTGTCATGATTATGAATATTGTAACGTGTTTCCACCCTTAGGAAACCACCCCTTGCAAATTCCGTGGGTTCCAAAAATTATAACAAGAGATGTCCACTAACACACTTTATTAAATATTTTTAAATATTTACTGGATACTTCACAATACTATTATTAATTTAAATACACTTTACTGACTAAAATCACAATGTTTATTACTTTGTTTATCTTTGAACTCTTAACCTCACTTTCTATACTTTCTGAACTTTCTGAACTACTCGCCGAGAATGCGGTTAGTCTTTTATACCTAAAATGACAGATCTCGATTGTTCTGTGATGACGCCACCATTCTCTAGAGAATTCCAGATGTCACTTTGGAATCTTCTGGTAGGTTCTTTTTCGAGTAGGTGCAAATACACTACATTCATTCTAAGGGTTGTAACACATTACAATATTATTGTGTCGATGAAATATTTCTAAATGATTTTTTACGAATAAACTTGCTTCATAAATGAAGATGGAAGCAACTGTTAAAATATTGTTTGTTTTAAACAGAGTTCTGCAGGATTCCAGTGGAGCATATGAGTAAATAAGTCTGAGTATTCTTTTTTGTTGAACAAAAACTCTATTTATGTCTGTTGATTGACCCCAATACAAGATTAGATATTTTATATGAGAGTATGATAAAGAGTAATAAATATTTAGGAGATATTCAACATTCATTATAGATTTAAGATTGCGAATTACATAGTAAGCAGAATTTAATTTGGCTATTACATGGTTAATGTGTATTCTCCAAGACAGGTTTTCATCTATGTGGAGTCCCAGGAAGTTAGTATTGGTGACCTTTTCTATTGTAGCATTGTTAAGCTGAAGTGTAATATTTTGCAGTTCTGAAGTTCTGTTATGAAATACTATATATTTAGTTTTGGAATTATTGATAACCAATTTGTTTAAAGAACACCAGTTATAAAAGCGAGCCAGTAAATTGTTATTTTCAAGTATCTCAATAGATTCTGCAGTAATACAAATGGTAGTATCATCGGCAAACATTGTTAAAAATAGTTGTAATTCATTTGAAATGTGAAATTCGAGGTCATTGATAAATAATATGAAAAGCAAAGGAGAGAGTACGCTCCCTTGAGGAACTCCAAGATTGAGATTGCATGTATTGGATATAGTATCACCTAATTTTACAGAGATTTTTCTGTTCGACAAGAATGAGATAATCCACTCATTTAATGATCCTCTAATCCCCAATGCTTGTATTTTTTAGACATAAAATTTGTTAAAATGCAGTCAAAAGCACGAGTTAGATCGAAGAACAAAGCAAGAACTAGCTCTTTTTTGCCAATTGCATTATATATAAAGTTTGTAAACTCAAAAGCAGCTGTATTTGTAGAGTGTTCAGCTCTGAATCCATGTTGTCCTTCTGATAAAAGTCTGTAACTGTTGATAAAACTCATAATCCTATTATGAACAATTTTCTCGAATAGTTTTGAGAAGCAGCATAATAATGCTATTGGCCTGTAGTTTTCGATAAGTTCAGGATCACCTTTCTTATGAAGTGGTACTATTAAAGCAGTTTATCAGGAAATATTCCTAGTTTAATGGATAAGTTAAAAATGACGCATAGAGGATGTGTAATGAATCGAGATATATATTTAAGGGCTTTTATAGAAATATGATCGAAACCCGTGCTTTTTTTGTTCTGCATGTTGTTTAAAACATTTAATATTTCTTCTGGTGTAATATCATAGAAAAACAGAGAAAAGTTGCACATTACACCAACCGTACAATCCCCAGAGAGGTCACCAAAAGTGTCATTTAATAATTTTTCAATAATTTCAGTGTAATATTTGCAAAAGGAATTGGAAATTTCAAGTTTATCAGAAACAACTTTTGCATTGAGATTTATACAACCAACCTCAACTGGTTTTTTTATTCTGCCAGTGTTGGTATTTACAATATTCCAAATTTCTTTTGAGACATTGGAAGAATCGTTTATTTTGCTGTGGTAATAATCTTTTTTTTTCATTTTTATTTTTTCAGCATAAGCTATCTTGCTGTGTTTATAAAATTCTTTAATGTTTGGATCATTACTATTTTTTGAAAACCAATATAAATACGTTAAGTTACCAGTAACCCTGTATAAATTTCTACATGGTTATACAGGGTGAGTCATGAGGAACTGTACATACTTCTACCATAAGTAGAGGCACCTAAGACAAATACCAAGTGACCATTAAAAAGTGTTCCCTTTCTTTACTATCATACAGAGTGATTTATGAATTTTGTCCAAAAATTGTTTTGGTCATAACATTTTAACGGTTAATCGGATTTACCTTATTTTTAACAACAATGTACACTGTTGCCTAACAACCATCTTCAACATATCCAAAATTTAAAAAATCCAGGGAGAGTTTCAAAAAAATTTGTTGGATTACTTCGTATATGATAGTTCACTATGTATATGATTTATCTAAAACTTGATATGAAATTTGTATAGACACCTAGGGAGGAAAAAAAAACAAAAATAGGCCCATTCCGGCTGAAGGTGCAGATAAACCTGCATCATAGTAAGGAGGCCACAGTGGTCCTTACTAAAGTGACGCAGGGGTGTGAAGTGAAGCAACGTCGCAAGCGGTAAGGACTTGAATGAGGCAACGGACCATCAAGGAATATCGCGTAGACAGGGCCGTTGCTGACAAGGTGAGTGACCTTCAATAGGTTGAAGGAATGGGAAAATAGGTCCATTCCAGATAAAACTGCGTCACAATGAGGAGGCTACAGCGGTCCTCACTAAAGTGATGCAGAGGTGCGGAGTGAAGCAACGTCGCTAGCGGTGTGGACTTGACGGGGTTATGGACCATCAAGGGACACCGCGTGGCGAGGCTGTCGCCGAACTGAGCGCCGAAGTAGAAGGACGTCGCGCGAGAAGAGGACTTGGCTGGGGTGGTGTTCAGCGAGGAACGCCGCGTAGCGAAGCCTTTGCTGACAAAGCATATTATACGACTGCAGGATATAATATCAACGGGGAAAGACAATGGACCTGGCAACTACCACTCTGCCCATTTTCTCAGACCTGCTGCCAATGGCGCAGGAAAAATAGGTAGAGTGAGTTATAATATCTACGGGCAAACACAACCAGACCCGGAGACAATCATAACTCGCCCATTTTTAGACCTGTATCACCTTATCAGTGATACAGGAGTATTAAAATGGACAGTGCAAACTAAGACAAGGAAAAACAGGGAGAGCACAATAAGCCCAGGAGGCTGCAGTGCCCTCGGAGTATCCTTTACAGACGAGCCCTAGGAGGAGGGGTTTTAGTCAGTTGGAGGCTGACACTCAGACTCATTCCAAGTAGGGATGGGCAGCGTGTGGGTTTCCCCTCCTCGCAAAAAAAAAAGAGCGGGTAGGGGACATTTATCGATCGACAGCAATGTTTGCCAGAGACAAGTACAACCCTTAACGTTCATGATGCTTATACTGTTTTTTGTACGATTGTATTAAATTACACTTTAATTAAAATAATTTAATTCCTACTAAATAAATGAAGAGTCAAAAGTGACGTTTATATTTCGCGGCCAAGTTCAAATATGATATTTGTATTTTGACTTCGTTTATTTAATAGAAATTAAATTATTTTAATTGAAGTGTAATTTAATACAATCGTGCAGAAAATAATGTTATTCTTCTTTTAGGCCAGTGCAATTAAGTTTATACCTAGGAACCCAGCTATAATTAGATTAGATTAGATTGAAAAAGGAGCTGGCTGATTCGCCTTGGCCACCGCGACCCCCGTGGATCTATTGTGGTTCTCCTTGTCTAATTTTACTTAGAGCTCCTTATCCAGCTTTGTCTTTTGTATCAGACTCCACAGCCTTGATAAGGGCTCCTTGGTATAGCTATCTGCCCTTGGTTTCTCTTCGCCAAGTAGTTGGAACCACAGTCTGGCTAGGCCTTCGCAATGACACAGCACATGTACTCAGGTTTCCTCTTCCTCTTGACAGAATCTGCATGTTGCATCCTCTGCCAGGCCCATTAGACTCATATGTCTATTAAGCCTACAATGTCCAGTTAGAAGACCTACTATTATCCTAATGGCCTTTCTATTTTGTCGTAGCAGGTCTTCCGTGAATTTAGCCGATCGTTCTTTAATGAACTTTTTGCCCTGTCTCTGTTGTGGGAAATTCTTCCACCACTCTAGAGATTTATTTTGTACCCATTTGTGAATGGATGTTCGTATGCGTGGCTTAGCCACACCGCAAGAGGGTTCGGGTCCTACTAGGGCCTAAGATGCGCCTTCTCGGGCCAGTTCGTCAGCCTTCTCATTTCCCCTGTGTCCCTCGTGTCCTGGTACCCATGCCACGGTCACTTTGTTCTGACTTCCCAGTTCTATAAAGGCATTTATACAATCCCATACTAGTCTTGAATCGACCTGCATGGAATCGAGTGCCTTTAGCGCTGCTTGGCTATCAGAAAAAATGGCAATTGACTGGTTTACTCATTATTTCCTTTGCACACCACTGTATAGCGGCCACTTCAGCCTGAAATATTGTGGCGTGTATTCCTAGACTTATCGGGATTTTCGTTTTCGACCTTATCCCGTAAATCCCAGCTCCGACTCCTTGTTCTGTCTTGGAGCCGTCCGTATGCCAGATCGTTTGCGCCGATATTGGAGGACCGTTTTTCCAGTACTCTCTGTCTGGTATTTTGATTTGAAAATTTTTGTAGAAGTTATACTTTGGGACCATAGTGTCCTTGGGCATTCCCAGAATGGGATCTGCCTTTAGCTATGAGTATAACTTTTGGTGCTCTGTTCCGCTATAATTAATGGATTTGAATGATTTTTTTTGTTGGGTTTCTAATGCCATAAACTAAAAAGTTTACCCATTGAAAAAATTGCAGCAATTTCGAAAATCTGCAAATTAAAAAAAAAATAAAATTTTTAGAAATCTCAACGAAAAATACAATTATCGGAATTTTTAAACATTTCTTTTAAGAAAATAGTGATTGTTATAGTTTTCGTGGTTGTTTATAAAAAATTTGCAAAAAAATGAACCTTTTTAAAATTAATTTGAAGATGGAAAAAGCTCCAAAAAGCGAAATAAATGAAAGAAACGTTAAATAACACAAATATACATCAATTTTTTATAGAAAATAATTTATTATTATTAACAACTTATGCTAAATAATAATTATTATAAATTTTAATGTAATAATTATAGATATTTATTGCAAGGATAATCATTAGGGTTGGGTGGGTCGAAAAAAATTTTTTTTTTTCGGAACGCTTTAGAGCGGAATAGTTGCCTATTGTAATAAAAAGAAAAACAGCATAAAGAAAATTAAAATCGGTTAACATCTTCCGTTCACGCATCGTATTTAAAGTTTATGGAAAATTGCAAAAATCGCAATTTGTAATTCTTTTGTATTAGTTTAAAACTTTGAAAATAAACACACTTTAGTTTTTTATGCTTGTTTCATGGTTTAAATAACCTAAATATAAATAAATTAAATTCTGATCAATAATCTAATTTTTTCCGTTCGCGCGCAACGTCTTAGAAAAAACAGAAATTCACCAATTTTTTGCAACTCTTGGCTCGTGTTGCTAGAACAAAACGACCCAAAACTCACCATGTGGAGGTGGTTGCACATCGAGTTCCGCCCACACCCTACCTAACCAACCATCCAATTGTTGGATGTGATATTTACATTACATTTACAACCATTTACAAACATTTTCCATAGGTAACACAGTAAGCCAAAGATATGAGTACTATGAGTAGGGTTCTTTGGCTTACTGTGTTTTTTACTTTTTCTTTTTTATATCTACTGCACATTTAAGTCTGATTTTTTAGAGAAATGAGGCATAACCGATCTAGACTTCAGTGTTGCTCGGATATAGCCATCTCAAGCTTCATGTCCACATACTTTATTCGAGGCCTCTGTCACAACACTGTCACGCACCTCTCCACAGCCTGGGCATGACAGGGAAAAGAACGGACAAAAACATGTCCTTCAAGCAATCCAAAACTTGACATTAATTTTAAAAAGTTACATTTTTTGCAAATTCTTTATAAACAACCTCGAAAACTAGGTATAACAATCACTATTTTCTTAAAAGAAATATTTAAAAATTCCGATAATTGTATTTTTCGTCGAAAAAAAAAAAATTATTAATAATCGTGTAAACTGTCTCCAACGTTTTCGTTTTCGATGTCATTAATTAATATTATTGGTGGTGCACTTAAGCAGTTAACTCCTTCACATAATAAACGTGCTACAGAACACTTTTTCTACATCCACAAGCAGGGCCACAACCAGTTTTACATGAACAAAAAATCATTTTCAATATATTTTCAGAAGTAACTGGTCCTAATGAATTATCTTTTTTTTTCCAATCCCCATTTTTTTGGCAACTCATCATGTCCCATCTACAACTGTTCTTGTAAATACATTCTTTTTATATGTTCTGAACTAGCATCGAGTGTAGGTATCAATGAAGCCAAGTTGACACAGGTATTTTTACTTGAGCTTTAAGAAACGATTGGTATCGAAAATTATTTATATTTTCTTGATTTTTAAGAGCACCATATAATGCTAAAATGCATAAAATACCCGACTGCAAAATATTAGTGATGTCAATATTTTCATCAGTAAAGATAATAGCAGCATCTTATAAATCTGGTTCCATTTTGTAAAAAAGGACCAAATGTTGCTTCTTTTTCTAGATTCCATGTTTTTCTCGATTTTATTTACTTATTTATTAACTATTTATTAATTATACAATTCAATAATGAAATAATATCTAATAAATAAAACAAGTGAAATAAATTTTTTTACAAATACAATAAAATTCAGCCACACCATGTTTTAGACCTAATTTAAATTACTTATACAAGATTTAACTTTTAAACGAATATAGTGATGAGCAGAAGAGTTCTATATCTTTATGGAATCAGTTTGCTGTTCGGAGTAATCTGCTTATGGGCTCATTTTGACCATAATTTGTTGGATGAAAAGGTATTTTAAAGAGTTCTGAATACTTATATAAAATTCTTATATAACGGGGACGGTAGCTCAGTGGTTTAGCGCGTCTAGCTTGCATACTGGCGTACCTAGCGAAGCAGGTTCAATCCCTGCTCATCGCGAAATAATTTTAATTATAAAATTATCCCCAAGAAGTGGTTCGGACTCCACTATAAGCTGTAGGGCCTCGTTTCTCTTTACCTAACACAAATTCATTCTGGATTTTCAAGGAGTTACTTCGGTGACTTGAGAAGCGGTTAAGAAAACATTTTTAAAACATTCTAAGGCTCTTAATAAAAATAATGTGCAGTATTTGCAGAGCGCGACGATATTATTTGTGTGATAGTGTGGGCAACTGGACATATATCAATAAGCACCTAGACGAAACTAAATAAAATAAAAGCACATTGTTGATTAGTCTGTAAAAGAATGACTGAATAAATATAAGCACCACACATCGGTACATCGTTTAAATGAACGACTCCTGATGAACGGCTCACCGCTAAGTGCCCGGAACAAACTGAGCTGGCTCAGTACCAGCATAATGTCACCTTGCCTTAACAAAGTGTTACTTAACTCCCACTCAATTTTCATTAGAGAATACGATATTGTCTTAGCCAGTCTAGTATCGGAGTTTATCGAATGTGAGAGCGAATGTTGGTGAATATGTTGCATGTTTTTCAATTACTCATTTATACCACCTGCCAAATTTCAGCTAAAGTAGCCCAAGAAGGTTTACAATATAAAACAATTGTATTACAAATTTATTAACATTATAAATTCGAATCATAAACATAGGTTTCGAGCGAAAAATTTAAACCTAAAATAAATAAATACATATAATAAATGATTGTTAATAAAACAATTTCGTATTCGATGGATTAAACACTAAGGACACAGTCTGCATGAATTGTAGAAAATGTAAAAATTAATATCACGAAAAATATTTAAAATACTTGCCTCTTCATCCACAGGAAAACGGTGAAGTTTCGTATCCCGATTGGTTTTGATGCAATTCGGCACACAACAATAAAATACCATTTTATTTAATACAAATGATTAAATTACACAAAAACGAATTAACCACGACGGATTAAATTAGACGCTGATTACAAGAAAATGGCAGTGTCAGTGTCAATAACTGTCAAATTAACTAACGTCTAGTAACAAGAATATCACTCTTCCTCCATCCGCATGCGCGATGCGAATTGTCAACCGTGTTCCATTCCTTGCTCACTCGTTACTCGTTCTCTTCTTGGTTTTTTTCCCTGCATCCCCGCGATTTTAACCCCGGCCCAAAGTTCGTTGTAATTATTTATTTTGTTGGTTTGATATTTTACTGCGTGGCCTGTTACTTAAAATAATGTTTTGTGGGACTTGTAAACATAATAGTTACTTACTCCAAATTCTACAATTATAAGGCCACACGTAAAAAAGTTTCATCCTAAATAGACATTTTAATTGTTTGAAATGTAAAGCAAGTTATTTTAACTTTTAGCCGATTTTAATCAATTACCACCTGCCTATTGATTTTCAAAGTTTATATATTATCTAATATATAAAAATCTCGTGTCACAGTGTTTGTTATCAAACTCCTCCGAAACGGCTTGACCGATTTTTATGAAATTTTTGGTCTATATTTGGTAGGTCTGAGAATAGATCGTAGGCTATTTTTTATACCCCTAGGTGATAATCCAGATATCCAGAAATTTTCTTTTTATTTTTTGGACAAAAAATTATAATTTATATGGCAAAACAACGTTTGCTGGGTCAGCTAGTTTATTTATAATTAGCTTAACGATATACTAATAAACATTTTCAAAACGGTTTGGTTCTCTTTGCAATTTTTTTGTGATGGTGGAGTCAAATTAAGGATCAAAATAGATGAATAAGGAATTCTCTGTCTACAGCAATTTTATTGTTTTAATTTGTTGTAGGTATAATAACAAGTGCTATGAGTAGTTTTGTATTAAATCCGTCCATTACTTCTTGTAAAATTTTAACAATTTATTTTCCAACACTGAAATTTTCTTTTATTTTCCTTATTAACTCCGATTCTAGTAATCGTATCGCAAAAAAAAAATATTGTTGTGTTGCAACCTCCAGAATATAGGCAACACAGAATTCAATTAGTTCGGATGTTGTCTGAATGTAGAAATTATTTGCACCTACCAGAGAGAGAACCTACTTGATCGAAGCTCTTGAGTGATGAAATCTATTCTGGAACTATCTAGAGAATAGTGACGTCATACAGAAAATTCGGGATACCTCATCTTTATGTATATAAGGCATGGACCCAGGTAGCAAGGGTACGTTATAATGACGTCAAAATCTGGTGATTCTGGTCAAAAAGACGTCAGTGCACTAAAAATCGACGACATAATGACGTCTTATAAATGACATTAAAATGACGTGCTACACATCACGTCATATTGTCGTCTTTTTTCGGTGTTAAATTTATTTATATTTTATCGGATTACAAACTTTAAAACTCGCTGATGGCCTTTTGTTATCGTCAGCAGAGTGTAAAGTTTAAAAAAAAATAAACCGTGTCGTGGGGGATAAGTATATTGGCGTTTTTATTCGAGGATAATGTTTTTTAACAATATCCAAAATAATTTATATTCGAAAGAGTTTGCAAAGATTCGGCAGTTTATTTGTGAAGATACCGAGTTCTTTTAATAATAAAAATAATATATATAGTATACTATAAAGTCTTTAAGCAAGAATTCGAATAGAAGTTAGTGGTTGAGTGGGTCAAGCGTCGTCTTGCAAGACACTGATTGGCCGTGACATCCAATTGACAAGACGTGAATTTTTAAAAGTCATGGCCAAGCCTTCGGAGGTCGCAAGCATTGTCCGCACTCTACCTAACGACAAGGCCCCGGGGGCAGACTGTATCGAATACAGGCTGCTCAAATATCTTCTGCGGAAAGGCATTGTGCAATTGACGTACATTTTGTCAACGCGATCCTGCGGCTACAACACTGGCCCACGCAGCGGCGGCTGGTGAAATTTCAATATTTTTTTTCTCGTCTGTGGCGCATGGGACCCATACGAAATTTGGGAAATAACATCTAGAGAAGCACTTCTCTAATGACCCCTAAAAAATTTTGAAAAAGCAGTTTGCGAAAAAATTTTTGAAAATTTGCTAGCCTCCCCTGGGTCTAGGGACCCCTGTTTACTTTTATTTTTTTTTGTCATATGCATTTGACTTTTCATAAAAATGCATCGACAGATTTTAGAGTTTGTGAAAATATTTTCATTACTAACTGAAATACAATGAACTGAAATTTTGTAATTTACAATTTAACAAATTACAATATTTCAATTCGTTGTATCTCAGTTAGTAATGAAAATATTTTCACAAACTCCAAAATCTGTCGATGCATTTTTATGAAAAGTCAAATGCATATGACAAAAAAAAATAAAAGTAAACAGGGGTCCCTAGACCCAGGGGAGGCTAGCGAATTTTCAAAAATTTTTTCGCAAACTGCTTTTTCAAAATTTTTTAGGGGTCATTAGAGAAGTGCTTCTCTAGATGTTATTTCCCAAGTTTCGTATGGGTCCCATGCGCCACAGACGAGAAAAAAAATATTGAAATTTCACCAGCCGCCACTGTGGCCCAGTGGAAGTGCGCCGTGGTCGTGCTAATACTGAAACCGAACAAGAACCCCAAACTCGCCGGCAGTTATCGATCGATCTCGTTGCTGTCGGCGATCTCCAAGCTGGTGGAGAAGGTCATCCTGGTCAGACTAGACGCTGCCCAGGATCAACTACACATCGACGATGAGTGTCAGTTTGGTTTCAGGAAGGGCAGGGGCACTGTACACCAGGTCGTCAGGATCGTGAATGACGTCAAAGTGCAATGCAACCGCGGAAAAAGCACAGTGATGGTGCTGCTCGATATTGAGAAAGCTTTCGATACAGTATGGATCCCGGGCTTACTCTACAAACTTAATACCCTTAACTTTCCTACGCACACCACCAAACTTATTCACTCTTTCCTGACAGGCAGATCGCTGCAGGTCAGGGTGAATAATAAACTTTCAACTCGAAGGGATATTCGCGCGGGCGTCCTCCAGTGGTCGTGTCTGTCACCAAAGTTATACAATCTATACGTCTCCGACTTCCCGGAGTTCCCGAATACGAATCTTGCCAAGTACGCCGACGACACGGCCATGTACGTGCATTCGCATAACGCACAAGCTGCGAACATGCTACTCAAGGCGCACATGGCCCGTGCCACGGCGTATTACGACAAGTGGAAGATTCGGATCAACGCCGAGAAGTCGGAGTCCATACTCTTCACGCGCCGATTTACCGAAAATTGGATTTTAACTCCACTTTCGATCGGGGGTAGAGAAATTCCAATCAAACGGTGCGTGCAGTATCTGGGGGTCAACTTGGACAGGAGACTGACGTTCAACACGCACATAAACGAGACTGTACGTAAGGTCTACTCCATGTCTGGGAGTCTGTATCCGCTCCTGGCGCGGGGTAGCGGACTAAACAGGACTAATAAAAAATTATTGTATACGATGGTGATCAGACCAGCCATCACATACGCGGCGCCGGTGTGGTGCAGCATCCCGGCCACGGCAATGCGGAAACTTAGAGTTTTAGAACATAAATTTATGCGCCTCATTTCAGACTCCGGTAGGTACACCTCCCTCAGAGATCTCCATGCACGTCGCCACGACATAACCCCACTAGCGGACTTCGCCCGGGAAACTTCCCAAAAATCCTACTAATTCAAACTGGGCGAAAGTCCGCTAACCCGAGACATCACACGAATCAGACAGCATAATGCCATACTTTTCAACCTGAAACACCCATTACCATACAAGGCGTTGCTTATCTTTCGGCAACCTCCCTAGCCACATCTTTCCTATACCACAATTTCCTTTCACCACCTTTTATTTTCACCACGGGGCGAGCGTATAGGCGACTTCAATGTGAATATCAGTCGATATTCCGTTGAAGCAACGTCGAGCGCGGTTAGTACTTGGATGGGTGACCCACCTATCTTGGGAAATACAGCGTTCTCGTCACACCTTCTAGAGGCTTGTATATCAGTGTATACTCGGAAGTTACGTAATTTCAGACGAGGATTATGTAGTGGATATACCATCCTTCGGAGGGGATGTAAAGCAGGCGGTCCCTTGTCTATTAAATGTTAGGCAAGTAAAAGATCCCTACTCTTCTTAAGGGAAGAGGTTCGGCAAAATTTCCAGGTTGGGGGTAGCTCGTCTCCTGGCGTCGGTGATAGGCCCTGGTAGCGGAAATAGGCCGACGTTAAATAGTTAAAAAAAAAAAAAAAATTTTCACCACCTTTTACTTGTACCCCCTCTATTCCCCCATTAGTTGCATTTTCATTATTTTTGTCAATTTTTGTTCTTTTGTCCCTTTTTGTTCTTCTTCCAAATTCCCTTTAGACCAATAACTGCTAGTAAATCCCAACTTTTAAAATCATAATCTCCGTAAATTTAGTGCGCGCGTGCGACTGTGCGCGTATGTTAAAAATGCAATTGTTTCTTCGTAGTTCTAGCTATTTCTAAGTATTTTAATATCTTCCCGGATTATTGTTCAACGAAATTGTTAGGTTTAAGTTTTTTATATATGTTAAACAGGAGCCCTAACGCCCCAATTTCATATTGTAATGTGTTACAACCCTTAGAATGAATGTAGTGTATTTGCACCTACTCGAAAAAGAACCTACCAGAAGATTCCAAAGTGACATCTGGAATTATCGAGAGAATGGTGGCGTCATCACAGAACAATCGAGATCTGTCATTTTTAGGTATAAAAGAACCGACCGCATTCTCGGCGAGTAGTTCAGAAAGTTGAGAAAGTATAGAAGTGAGGTTAAGAGTTCAAAGATAAACAAAGTAATAAACATTGTGATTTTAGTCAGTAAAGTGTATTTAAATTAATAATAGTATTGTGAAGTATCCAGTAAATATTTAATAAAGTGTGTTAGTGGACATCTCTTGTTATAATTTTTGGAACCCACGGAATTTGCAAGGGGTAGTTTCCTAAGGGTGGAAACACGTTACAAATTGGTGTCAGAAAGCGGAATTTTATGACAAGAGGAGCTCTGAAGTTGTGCTGGAGTGTTCGAGAAGGATTCTCGAGGGTTAGTGCTAACACAGGACTAATTTACTGGACATTGTTCGAGGGTTATTTTCGAACAGGAAAATAGTGTTAAGTGCATTTTTGAGACATTGTAGAACATTTTATTAGGACATTAGTGTGATAATTAAATCCTTTGAACTGAGAAGTGATAGAGACACTGAAAAAGACTCATTTAGTGCGTGAAAATTTCTAGAACTTTTCTATTTGGACATTAGTGGAGATTATTAAATTCTCTGAACTGGATAGTGACAAAAGACTCTGGATAAGACTTTTTCGTGCTATTTCGAGATTTGTCTGAAAAGTTCCATTACCGATATTGACGTGACAGTTAAATTTATTTTATTTTAATTTCATCGTATGCCCGTAACAACAAGAAGTATGGCATCCGATAAACAAATACAGGACTTATTCGAACAATTCCAAAAAATGATGGCTCAGCAACGGCAGGAAGATAAAGAAGAGCAAGAAAGAAAACGCCAGGAGGAAGAAAAACGGCGTCAAGAAGAAAGGGACGAATTAAAGAAAATTATGGAAGATCAGGAAATAAGACGTCAGAAAGAAAAAGAGGATGAAGAAAGAAGACGTCAGAAAGAAAAAGAGGATGAAGAAACAAGACGTCAGAAAGAAAAAGAGGATGAAGAAACAAGACGTCAGAAAGAAAAAGAGGATGAAGAAACAAGACGCCAAGAAGAAAAAGCCGAATTGAGAGAAATGATGGAGGACCTGAAGATACGACAGCAAGAGGAGAAAGAAGAGCAAGAAAGACAACGTCAAGAGGAAAAAGACGAACTCAGAAAAATAATGGAAGACTTGGAAGAAAGACGCCAGGAGGAATTTAGGAAAATCCTGAGCGATCAAATAAAAATACAACAGGACGCAATCATTTCTGTCAAAAGTGAAGTCAAAGAAGAGATAAACAAGGTAGAAGAAAAAGTAGATAAGGTCGAAGATAAAGTAGGTGAAGTCAAGACCGAAGTCGGTCAAGTAAAAGGAAAAGTAAATCAGTTTGAAGAAAAGATGAGTGAGTTCGAAGAAGAAGTCAAGGGAGAAATAGACCGGCTTAAACGACAGTTGAGAGATAGAGGAAGCCAGCAGGTGGTATCATCGGGTCAGCGACTAAAACCTCCTTCTTTTGACGGCCAAAGTTCCTGGACGACGTACAAGAGGCAGTTTGAGGCAGCAGCATGTGCGAACAACTGGGATAACGAGGAAAAGGCCATGGCATTAGTTCTGGCATTAAGGGGCCAGGCCTCAGAGTTGCTTCAGACTATCCCAGTGGATAAACAAAGGGACTTCAAAGTCTTGGAAGCTGCATTGGACTTGAGATATGGCGACCAACATCTCGCCCAAGTATACCAAGCCCAGCTAAAATCACGAACACAAAAGGCTGGAGAGAGTTTACAGGAATTCGAAGCTGCGATAGAGAGACTGGCACACCTGGCGTATCCGAGTGCACCTAGAGAATTTCAGGAACAATTAGCCGTAGGGGCCTTTTTAGATGGCATAAGGGACGAAGAGGTCAGGCGAGTTCTGAGGCTGACAAGACACCAAAGTAGTAGCGAAGCTTTGGTGCGTGCACTTGAAGTAGAAGCCGCCTACAGAGATACTCCAAGGTCGAGAGTGCGAGCTGTGACTCTCGAAGAATCGCAACCAGAAATGATCCAGAACCCTATGTTGACGGAGATGCAGAAAATGTTTACCAAATTATTGAACAAAGTGGATGATCTTAGGGAGCAGAGAAAACAACAAAATAAAAGAAAGCCGAGTGGAGGTATTAAATGTTACAACTGCGGCAAGGTAGGACACATGAAGCGAGACTGTCGACAGCAGAATTCGGAGAGTCGAGTAAATGCTGTGAATCTTGAAGAGAAGCAGGAAAACAGTACCAAGGGGGTTGTTCTGGCTAGGGAATGCAGTGACCCCAGAGAAATAAAGATTTCCCAGCTTCGAAGAATCGCAAGCAGTCTGTTGTTGCATGGATATGTGAACGGAAGAAAATGTTTGTTTACCATCGACACAGGTACTACGTCATCAATAGTACGGCCAGGATTTATATCGGGCATAAAGATTACCAAGAGGCAAAATGAAGAAGTGATCGTCCGGACAGCTACGGGGGACAGGGCTACGGTTCATGGAGAAGTAGACCTGGGTTTGCAGATTGGGCATTTGAGGTTCGACCACAGGGTCATCGTGGCTGACATTACGGATGACTTCATTTTGGGACTGGACATTATGGAACAGTATGGATTTATTGTTGACGTAGGAAAGCGAATGTTAAGGATTGGGAACGAACAAATTAGTTTGTCAAAAGTGAACGACCAATGCGAGAAAACCAGGCTGTTGACAACGCAGGCAGTCAAAACTCCTGCATTATACAGAAAAACAGACAAGGAAGATTGCAAGGTGAGAAAATTGCCGAACATGGTTGAAGTGAACACTGTCAAGGTCGATCTTCCAGACAGTTGGTCAAAGAAAATTCTGAGGCAAGAGCAATTGCGCGATGTAGAAATCGGACCCATGTTGCGAGCAAAAGAAGAGGGAACGCGTCCAGCATGGAAGGATGTTTCCAACAAAGAAGTGGGACTGAAGGCTTTATGGTCACAATGGGATTCACTTATGGTCGTAGATGGGCTTTTGAGGAGAGCATGGGAAAGCCCAGATGGGAAGCAGGTTGCCATGCGTCTAGTGATTCCCAGGTGTCGTGTACCAGAAGTACTCCAGGAAGCACATAATGAAACATCCAGCAGACACTTCGGCATAAACAAGACATTGAGTAGAGCACGGGAACAATTCTATTGGGTTAATAGTCGCCAGGATGTGGAGGCCTGGTGTCGCACGTGTAAGAATTGTGCTGCCCGTGGGGAACCATTTTCCATGAGCAATTACAGAAATGGAAGTCGAAAACAGCTGAAGAATGACCGAGAGCAGATAAACAAAACTAGTAACCGATTGAAGGCTCGTTATGATCAGAATGCCAGTACAGGGGGATTCAAGGTGGGGGATCTGGTTTGGCTGTACAACCCACAGCGGAAGGAATGGAGATCCCCGAAACTTCAACCTCCTTGGGATGGACCTTATACTGTTATTACCCGAATTAATGATGTCGTCTATGGTATTCAACGAAACAAAAAGTCCAAGATGAAGATCGTACACTTGGATAGACTGGCGAAGTATGTGAAAGATGCTGAATTGCCTGACCGGGACGTTCAGGCTTAAGGAGGGGGCAGTGTAATGTGTTACAACCCTTAGAATGAATGTAGTGTATTTGCACCTACTCGAAAAAGAACCTACCAGAAGATTCCAAAGTGACATCTGGAATTATCGAGAGAATGGTGGCGTCATCACAGAACAATCGAGATCTGTCATTTTTAGGTATAAAAGAACCGACCGCATTCTCGGCGAGTAGTTCAGAAAGTTGAGAAAGTATAGAAGTGAGGTTAAGAGTTCAAAGATAAACAAAGTAATAAACATTGTGATTTTAGTCAGTAAAGTGTATTTAAATTAATAATAGTATTGTGAAGTATCCAGTAAATATTTAATAAAGTGTGTTAGTGGACATCTCTTGTTATAATTTTTGGAACCCACGGAATTTGCAAGGGGTAGTTTCCTAAGGGTGGAAACACGTTACAATATGTTGTTACAGCCGAAGCTAAACCTCTCCACCCGATCACCTACTTACCGCGACGTTGCACGCCGCGGTGGGGTGATCGGCTCTAAACTGGACCCAGCTGAGGCGCATTCATGTCTTTAAACATTAATAAATATCTTTGATTTGATTTGATTTGATTTGATTTGATTTAGGTCCGCGGTTCGACCCCTGCTCATTCCGTCTTTTTTTTTTTTTGTTGAAATAATTGCGAAAAAAATTTTAGTTGTTTTTTTTAAGGTAATTGCTTATAAAACCGATGTACGAATATACTTCTTTTCAATTTTAGGTCTGTTTTAGACCATTAAATATTCTATTTATGTTGTAGATGATATTATACCTTTACCGTTTTTTCTCCAACACTTTTCCCAGGTTTGTATAAGTACTTCAATTTAAAACTTAAATTCTTAAAATAAACATTTTTTTTAACGAACCGCCACTGAATTAATGTAATAATTACGTTATTCAACAAGTACTCGTACTTCTCAGGTGACACTGGTGACAGTTTAATTAAATTAAATAAGTTCTTCTTAATAATTATAAATAAATAAAAATACTAGTAACTCGAAAAATTCAGGTTTGGGAACACGTAAAAAAATAGAAAAAAAAGAGAACCTGAAAGATTTTCATATATTTTAAATAAAGCTAGAAATTCAATTTCACATAATAAAGACTTCGTACATATCACCATAAATACTGCTTTTAGCATCCCAAGTAACAGTCACTAAGATAGCTCAGTTGACAGAAGAGTCAGTACTGTAATACGGACAACGAGAGACATGTAGGTTCGACCTCTACCCACCGCAATTGGTAAAGGTAAGTAAAAATGAATTTAATAACTTAATAAACATTATAATTATTTGCAGGCAACCCTTGTGAGAAAAAATTGGAGTGATGGTAAAAAATATTAGATAATTAGATATGTTAATGTAAATAATATGTACGGATGGCTAACAAACATATTCATAGGACAAAACTTATTTATGCATTAATTACTTTATTTTTATCAAGTAGACTACTAACTAGTATGTAGTTTTATATGTTTCTATTACTAAAAACCTGTGGGGGATTACCAAATACAACCTGAAAAAGACGTCAAATTAACGTCTAGCATAAGACGTCATTCGTCTGAGACATTAGGAAGTGATTTTCACATTTCATTTATGTCATCTAACTCGTCATTTCTCGTCAGTCCTGACCATTTTTTCACGTCATTTTCACGTGCCTTTGCTACCTGGGGAGTAAACCAGAGTGGACAAGTTAGTACAGTTCTAATGGTCAGTTGAGATGTCAGAGAGTAAGGAGTAAACTCAGTGATAAAGTGACTAAATAATTGAATTGTAGTACACAGTTAGTGTCGGATTGTGGGCACAAGGGCCCACCGGGAAAAATATCTAGGGGGCCCTACACCAGAGATGTGAAAAGTCTGGAGGTGTACCCCAACCATCGTCTCAGGTACAATTTCAGAAAATTAATGTTAAATTGTAGGAAAAAATTATATAAATCTAAGACTTGGTAGGACGAAAAAATGTTTATTTTTTCTCTGAATATCAGTACAAGTTTTATTTTAAAATAAATTTCATTTATACCTAAAAATAAACAAACACAAAAAATTGCTTTTTATAAAATATATAAAATAAAAAACTCTAAAAATTAATATTAAACAGGAAATATAAACAAACAAATCATTATATTATGCGCACAAAAGGTAACATAAATATATTTCTTTTAAAAAATGTTAGACTTTTCACTAAAATAAACTTATCGTTTCGTTATTTTTAAACTGAAAGTAGTGCAGACAGTTTCTTTAGTTTCTTAGCCAGGGTATCAATTTATTAATTCATAATCCAAATTTTCTAATAAATCCCATTTAACATTCATAATAATTCGAAATGCTTCTAACCTCTTCTGACCCAATAACGATATTAATCTGTTTAATATAATTTTAAGCTTGCTAAAAACTCTTTCGCAAGACACTTGTGTGCAGGAGAGGGTTAAAAGAGATTTATAGGCAATATACAAATTGGAGTGTGCTGCACAGTAAAAATTATATTTTTCTGAAATCTTTAGGCAGCAGACAAAACAGCCCAAACAAGGATCATTTAAATGAATATGTTTTTTTAATTCAGCACTATTTTCATTTTCGTTATCGCCGCTATCAGGACTTGAAGCATCTTCATGACTCCAACTCTTCTAAACTCGATTTTTTAAAATATTGTAGACTACGAAACAACCTAATAAAGATGATTTATATTCAATGGAAGTAGGTTTAACATTAAAGATAATGAAAACACAATGTTATGATTATTATATTATATATATATATTTAATGGTTGAAAAGTTTGGAAATTAGACGAGTTGGCCAACATGTTGGTTTTGAGACGTAAAATCAGACTTTTAAAGACGTCTTGTGCTATCTGGATTATTACTGTTTTTGACGTTTTTGTAAATACTATAAGACAAACAGAAAGAAATAGAGTCAACATTCAAAATGAAAATGATCTAACCAAATAAATTATTTGATAATGGATTAATTTTATTTTCAATAACTAACATACCATAACGTAGATATGGACTTTATTTGTCTACGAGTTCGAGTTGTCCGTTTAGACAGCAATGAGCAAATTGGCATCGCGCATGCAGAAGCCCTGGCGGAGAAGTGTAATTCTTGTCATTAGAGGTCAAGCGAAAGCGAGGCGTTAAATATGGCGACAGTGTCAGTGTTTAAAAATTTAAATTTGAGTAAACAGAAAATTATGTGAGGAAAGTACTTAAACGTTATGCAAATGTCATAACATTTACTTCAGTTAAATAGCTAATTAATTTAATAATTGCATTTAAAGAATTGATAAGTTCGTAATGTTCTACCGGCATATTTCAAATAGTAACTTTTATGTTACAATTTGCAATTGGGAGTCCCTAACCCGAATTCCCGAGATTGTGTGCTGTGATTGTGTGCGAGCTAGAGGGAAATTGTTTTTTGAAATTTTTTTATGTAAAGAGGGTAGCCATTTTGCAAAAGAGGATCGTTTTTACTGCAAACTGTTTGAGATGAACCTAAGAACATCTAAGGTCTGTAAATTTAAAGTTATACTTATTTTAAGTAAATTAGGTATATCTAGGTACCATTTTACATTCCTAAAGTTACAAAATTTACAAGAGTACCACCAAGTTTTGAGACTAGTGATTTTTACAGGTTCTTTGGATAGGAGGGCTTTGTCAACCCTACACCTCTTGGAACTGATGGTTAGATTTCCCTGACGTATTGAGAATACAGGGCAGCTGGTCCTAATGTAGGAACTGTTAATTTTGGGGAGTAATTTCCCACTTGTTTTGCTGCTGGGAGAGTTATTGCCGTTAGTTATCGTTTGGCTGATGCTGAGCCATACCGCCACATGACAGTAACATTAACTTAAGAAGCTTTCAACTAAATCAACAAGTTATGGTAAGTCCTATTAATCCATCGCAGGCCTGGGATTGCCTCGAGTAGGATATTCCTTGTTACAATGTTTTATGGGCTTTTCTATTTAATATATTGGGTCTGGTAAAGTTTAGATATCTTGGAAGTTGCAAATTTTCTAAAAAGTAATGATTAGTACGTGATAAATAGAGCACATTTACGAAAACAATTTTTTAAAATTTTTAATGAAAATTCCATTTGAAAAATTTGCTTATAATGGGCTAGTAGACAATAACGAAAAGAACAATATTAATAATATAGTATTATAGTATGACTCTCTAAAATGTTATAAATATAATTTCAAGGCAATTTTACCGACTATTATTGATTTTATTGTAAAATGAATATGCTTAAGATCAGAGTGTAATAATCTCTAAAACAGTGGCATTTTACATTTGACAGTAACTAGCTACATTGCCACATTTCTAAAAAAGAATGTGAATTACTGCTCTGTCTGAAATAAATTTTAATATTAATATTTAACACTGTTTCGAATACCCAGCAACTAAACGTTTTATATATTTTTAAAGCTGATTGATAGCTTGCTAATTCAGAATTGTAATGTTACAGAGGATTCCGTATAGCAGTTCAGAATATCCTACATTATTTATCGAAATATGGCAACGAACTAGAAATTATTCCTGACCAGCAAAATTAAAGTTACATTCGTTTCTCTGTTCAGGTGTATTAAATAGGTGGTCCGACATACGGCACTTTCCTATGATAATAATGGCTTCATAAGTGCATGCTTCCTATTTAATTTAGTAGATGGCGCGAGCTTTAGCGTCCTACAAAAACCTGTATATATGTACATGAATTTGCTTTGCTGCATATAGTGTTGCATATATTCACAACTGAACAGCAATTTCAGTTATGTAAAGGAACAAATATTCACCAGTTTCAAATTTATATAGGTATGGTAAGAAAATAAAACTTATGTAAAATATACAAATTTATTTACAACAGTACTGGGCGTAATGGGTTGCAATATTATAAGAACAAGATTTACATAATATGTTTACAAATAGTTCCTTTCTCCAAAATTACTGAGCATTCTCTATGCCCCCAACATAAGTTGACTAATTGCACATCAGAATGAACACTTTGATAATATTTGTACTTGGTCCACCTAAGCAAGCGTTGTAGATTCAATTTCCAGAAAAATATGCTGCAATTCTTCTATAGTGATCGGTTTACTGATTGATGTTAACTTAATATCCTTATGCAAAAAATAACCTCTATTGTAGGACCAAACATGAGACCAAACCCAACCTTAAAATAGAAATTATACAAATAATTACTTCAAAAACTAAATTATCATTTGGAAACAAATACTATCTAAAAAGCACTTACCGTCTTAAAACATGTTGTAATTAATTTATCATGCTGTTCTGCCTTATGTAAACACTAAGCTTCTACTTTCAATACATTTATGAATACCCCAATTCTTATTTGGTAATTTGAAGTCACATTCTTCACACAAAATTTTCTCTAGTAAGTGTAAATACAAACTCTCAGAAATAAGGATAAATTATACTATCGTGAACATCACTCATATTTAATAACTTCTTAATTTTCTTAGTGACAAGCATCCAATTTGCTTGGAAGTGCACCTTTCTTCAACCTTTTTCTTTAAAACTGCTGCTAAAAGCATAAAATATATTTAAAAAGACGTTTTTATACCTATAGGTTATGTTACAAATATTTATGTAAATTAAAAACTTACAGTGTATATAACAACTCCATTTTCAGACTGTGAAGTAAAATTACTTTTTATACTGCTGGAGCAAAAATGTTTTTCACAAATATGTGGCTTTTTATTTCAAGTAGGTACTTTGTAAACTATCACATTTCTATCTCTTCAGTATTTTTTGGCACTAAGAAAAGGGATAATTTTTGGTCTTTACAGTCATAAGCATAAGTACACAAATAGGCCTCCATATTTTCTAACCGTGTCTTATGAAAATATAGCTGACTTTTTTATATTTAGCGCTAGCGTATTGAATGTATTTCTTCTAGGTATTTGATGTCAAATGTCACTGATATTTTGTTTGAGTACAAGATTTTTCACTAAAAACGAAAGGCCGGGAATGTATGCAACACTGTATGCACGTATGTACAGAACCTGCAAAATTATCTTTCTATGCGTAAATAACGACGGACGCTATTGCTCCTGCCATCTATTACATTATGTACAAAGTAAGCACTTATGAAGCCACTCAACGGGTCCTTGTCGCACCACCTATTTAATACACCCTGGTTCAAGCACAAATTAGAATCTGGTGATTACGAGTTTTGTAGAAAATATAGGTATGTATTGTGAAAAATACATCTCTATTTCAAAAAAATATGTAGGCTGTTCCAAAAAATTTTCAATACGTGTAATCCAAGCAGTTGTTCATTTATATATTTATTAATATATCGAGTTTCTAACTAATTTATGCTTTTTTTCTTTATTTGTTGTAATTAGTACGTAAGTAAATACATTATTGTTTAGTGTTACCCTGGTGTTACAATTTCTGAACCCACGATACAGGGTGTTTACTAAGGGGGGTGTAAGCACGTAACATTACCTTTGCCGATTTGACTAATCTTCGATAGAGCTTTGTGAAAAATAGTAGTAGTATAAAGCTTTATTGGGAATTCCAATTGGCTAACAACCTAAGTCTTCCAGCCTGTGTACATTATATTATATTTACAATACTTATTAATTTAAAACAAATATAACACATCTTATGTTTATAAGGTTTTTACAAAAAAAAAAAAAAAAAAAACCAGTTATGAAATATAATATTATGAGTGTATTTTATACTATTGTTGATTACGTAATAACACAAGGGATTCGTAGATTGTTTGGGTAAGGAATACTCTTTTGGGTGGGATGTGGGATGATTTATTGGGTAAATTAAAGGATTTATTAATTCGATGTTAGATAAATTGCTGGAGAATTTTTTTGAGATTCTTTGGAATCTGGAGAGTATAGGTTCAATTTTGGTTTTTTGGTAAAGAAGGTTATTAGAGGGATTGTGCAAGGGATTATTGGGATGCCTAATTTTCGTGATCTTCCTCAGACTACTTCTTTCCCCTACTTCGATGTTATTTAAGGCTGGCTTTCGACAATTTCCAAATAGAATGAAACCATATTCCAGTATGGGTCGGCAAATCATTTTGTATATATTACATGCCGTTGACGTATTTATACCTTCATTTCTATATGTAAGGGATCTAAAGTGTTTAGTTCTTGATACAACACTTTGTTTACACCATTTTGTGTGAGCCTTAAAATTTAGCTTGCTGTCAATGTTGATACCTAGGTACTTGCAAGATTGAGAAGGTCGGAGTGTCTGTTGAAGTAGATTAATTGATGGAGAATTATCTGTAATTCTATGGTTAAATATAATCAGATGAGATTTATTTGGATTTGGAATAGTGCGCCATTTCTTCATCCAGAATATTGTATTATCTGAGAGTTGTTGAAGTTTTTCAATGGTTTCTCTCAAAGATTTCCCATGGGAGACCAGGCAATTATCGTCAGCAAATTGTAGCATATATGCATTATGGTCAACATTCCGTGGATGTTCCAGATTGTAATTATATTGTGAAAAATATATGTTATAGCTTATTGCATGGTTTATAATTAATAAAAAAATGGTGGTGGTCGCTAACGTGTAAGTATGTATTTAAATTTTTCAAAAAATTCAAAAACATCAATTTTTGTTTTCTTCGCGAGAATATTTCCTGAAAATATCATTAATAAATTGTCTCTAGTAGATTTACAATATATGTGAAATACAAACTGGTTCACTGGATTAAGAATAAAAATTTTTTTTTTCTGATTTTCGAAAAAAAAATTTTTTCCCAGATATGAAGTTTTTGAGGTCAAAACTTTTTGTGGTAGTATCTTACGTAAAGATACATTACTGGAAGGAACCACACGCAAGAAGGTTGCAAAGGCACGGACACTTACCTTAACCTGCCATGGCCTTTGGTTTAGAGTAGGACAATTTCGATGAAATAAAAACTAAATGATATTTCAAACTTAGATAAATTTACCTGTCAAATTGGTTCAGTAGTTTCTGCGTGATGCACTTTGAAACAAACAGATAGAAATTCCAAAAACGATTTTAATTTATTCTATTACTCATCTTACCAGGAAAGTTGTAGGGTAGTTTTGATTTCTTCCACTTTATATGTTTTTTGGGGTGCTGAATCCCAATCTGAGGTTTGCTAAAAAAATTTCTTGACGCAACATTGAAAAAAATGCAAAAAAAGTAAAAAAAATCTCATTTTCTTGCGGTTTTTTGTTTATAACTTGAAAACTATCAACTTTTCGTAAATAACCTTTCTATTCAAAATGAAAGTACATAAAATTTCCTTTAAATTTCATTATATAGGTTTTCTTCTCCGACGAACTGTTCGGGATCAAGCGCTAGTTGAAAATTGGCGTATTTCGGCTGTCTCCGCAAAACCAACTTTTTCTACTCCGGAACTTTAATTTATTATTAAAGGCTGTCATTTAATGAATTCCTCCTAGTTTTAAGTTAAATACAATGTAGACTGGTTTCAACTGTTATGCCATCTCCAGCACTAAAAAAAAAAAGCATTTTCAAAATCATATTGTATTTAAATTCTGTCCAAATATAATTCCGTCTTGTACGTCTTTTCATTTTACTTATTCTCTCCTGGCCTCCCCAAATGATTTTGTAACTGCCTCGTCTGCTGGTATAAAAGCCCTCTCTCTATGCTAATGGAAACATTTGATTATGAAAAAATTATGTTGGCCCCGTTAAATGAATATGTGACAGGTGGGGGAAGATATCGACCTTTTGGTGATTTTGATTGGCCTGGGTTTTTGTGGAAGCAGACAAAATACACCAGTTTTCAACTAGCGCTTGAGCCCGAACGGTTCTTCAGAGAAAAAAAAAACCTATATGATGAAATTTATAGGAAATTTTATGTACTTTCATTTTGAATAAGGTCATTTACGAAAAGTTGAGAGTTTTCGAGTTCTAAGCAAAAAACAGCAAAAAAAATGAGATTTTTTACCTTTTTTTGCATTTGTTTCAATGTTGCGTCACGAAATTTTTTTAGCAAACTTCAGATTCGGATTCAGCACCCCAAAAAACATATAGAATGGAAGAAATCAAAACTACCCCACAACTTTGCCGCTAGAGGCCTTTTTGAGCATGAATTGACTGCACTAATCCCCAGATCAGTTTTTTGCAAATATTTTCAATGTACAGATGTTATCGTTAATACGAGAAATTAGTTAATTCGCGAATTAGCCAGCTAAAACTCGAATTAACCAGTTGTCTAGGATAAAACTCGAATGTATCTCATTTTCGCGTATTAACCAGCGTAGACAGGTTAAAATGCGAATTATCCAAAAGCATCATCTGTCAACATGGCTGGTAATATTGAAAGTGTAATTTGTTATGCAATTCTAAGTGCCATTCAAGCTCATCCTGTTTTAATAAGTAGTATCTAGTTAAATGTACCCATCTGTTTTTATTTTATTTAGAGAAGATTTGTTATTTTATATGTATACATATAATTTATGTTTTTTTTATAAATAAAAGTTTGATTATTTGATAATTTTAATTATACTTTTGTATAGTGAGAGTTGTTAGGTAACGGGATAATTAAGAAAATAATTGTCAAATGAATTAATACATCTCAGTACGTACGCCTATGAATGTGACATTAATCACTTACTATCTATTATCTGACTGATTCGCGAAGGAACCAAGTGTTGTTGGTTATAACCGATCATATTGTATAATTCGCGCATTAACCGGATAATTTGCGAAAACTTAAAAAATATCTTTATTTTTTCTCGTATTAACCGACTGTACTGCTTAATTCTGAATTTAGCCGGCCATTACGCGAATTAACTAGTTTCTCGTATTAACCGTAACACAGACACGTCAACCTTCCAGATGTATTATATATAGATTTATTTACAAACATTTTGATTTTTGTTTGGGCTGATTTGATGAGATATTTAAAAAAAAGAGGAGACAAAACATGTTTTTCAAAATTAAAACTTAATTTACAAAAAACGCTCCACTTGGACAAAACTTGACTGTAACATTCTAATAACATACAGATTGCATTTCCAGAAAAAAATTGACCCTCCCAAATATTCGTTAAAATCGTATTTTTAATGTTAGTTTTATTCGATTAAGGAATGTACAATGGGCTCATTTAATGAATTTTATTTAGTAGTTATTAGTTCTTGTGGATAAAGTATTATTTAAAATTAGGCACTGTTGAAAATTTCAGATGAATCCGATATGTGGTTCTCGAAATAAACGACTTCTAAAGAGGGACTTGGAAGCGCGGTGCGACCAACATCGTGACGTCAGAGGATAGCAAACGAAATGGTCGCGCAACATATCAAAGCTCGTGCATTCCGCTTGAGATCGTCAAGTCTTTCTCTGTGCGACTAGCCTGTTCGTATCATATGACGTCAAGGTCGAGATTCGACAAGGCGGTTGCGGTCCATGTTTATAATTTTTTTTAGACGATTTACAGGTTTCACAAAATTCTAATTTTTTGCTCAGGATCATAGAATTCGAAGATCTTCCCGATAATCAAATAAAAAAATAGTGCTATAAATGAGCCCATTTACCGATAAAAAATTGCCCAATAGTCGATCTCGAAATTTCGACCCTTTTAGAGGAACTTAGTAGGCCTTGAAAATATAAAAATAAAATTTTTTTCTAAACAGTCAAATAGAGCTCATCGAGCACTATATCTCATAAAAAAATTTTTTATGGGGCAACGCGTTGCAAAATAATGGGTGTTACTGTATTAAATAGCACACGCTGTATAATGACATATTTCAACAAGCCTGATTTAAAACACTTCATAATTTGTGTACATTTTATTGAACGTAAATGAATAATAACTAGAAAAAAGATATATTTAAATAATTTGATAAGGTAATAGTGTGATAGTATAGGTATAGAGTAGAATTATTATTTATTATTATTATTATTTTTATATATTTTTTAACATTTATGTGTTTGTATAGCAGTTTTTTTCTGTGCTAAATAAAGATTATATTATCGTTATTATTATATGTAGGATTGATTTTTAAATTTGGCGGTTTTTTATGTTGCCCGTAAGTTGGTAATAAAGAAATGTCACCAGTTGAATTTAACCTTTGAATATTACCTCTATATTCAAAGGTTAAATTCAACTGGTGACATTTCTTTATTACCAACTTACGGGCAACATAAAAAACCGCCAAATTTAAAAATCAATACTACATATAATAATAACAATAATATAATCTTTATTTAGCATAGAAAAAACTGCTATACAAACACATAAATGTTATTCAAAGAATTTAACTAATTAACTAATTTAAGAGGGAAATTGAGATGGTGTCTGACGTTTGTGTTAAAAATATGAATTTCTCTGAAATTAATAAGTTGAAAATCAGTGTGGATAATTTTTTACGGCCCTCCTACAACTTCGAAAGTGGGATTAAGTCGAGATAAAGTGATTAAAGGAAAACATCATGATTAGTCACGAAAATTTTAAGGAAAGTGAGTGATCAAATCCTTGGCCCAGGGGCAAGTACAAGTAAAGGAAGTTTAGGAAATGTTACTGTTCCATCTTACGCTGAGGAGACATAGAACAGGTACTACAGGAACCAGGGTTGGCATTGTTAATGATGATACAATCATTATTATTTAAAAAAACTTTATTAAAACTTCTAAAATAGTTTGTACAAGTACATGACTCACATGACATTTGTAATGGCGAATCGCCGCCGGGCCACACTGCCAACTGGAGAGTGCGTTCCCTAACATCCCCCCTTTTCATAAGTAATATCTAAATCTAAATTTACAAGTTTAACCTAACTGGAGGTTTTACATTTCTACCACTACGAGTAGTTGTTGGATTCACATAATCCGTAACATATAGATCTGATTCGGTTTCTATACCACTTTCACTATCTCTGTCATTAATCTCAGGTTCATTGACACTTTCCTGTTCACCGTCACTTTTCAAACTTTCTCTCTCCGGATGTTCATTAATCAGGTCCTCATTCTCATTATCATCACTTACTTCTATATAACACTTACTCTGGTTTTCCTCCCTTTCTGACATTTCCTTGGGAGTATTTAACAAACAATGACTCTGTTTTATACATTTAGGTGGCACTGTTTTTATAAACACCCTGTTTCTGATATATTCAGAGCCATTGTTCGTTTTTACAATATAAGTTCTATTTCGGAGCTTACGAACTACAATCCCTGGTATCCACACGCCTTTAGGTTTTAACTGAACAATTACATTTGTATTGTTTTTGATATCAGTAGAGTTCTAACTCCGGTTTTGTTATAATTTTGTTGCTGTATTTTCCCGTTATTTTCAATAAAATTAGAATATTTCCATCTATCTATGACTTTAGGGATCAATTCGTTTTCACTTACCGGGATTGTAGATCTTAGTTTTCTACTCATAAGTATCTGAGCTGGTGAAAAATTCTCAAAAATTGGCATGTTTCGATAATAAAGTAGAGCTAGGTAGATATCTTTTTGTTCACTTAATACCTTTTTGAACATATTTTTGGCCGTCTGAACGTTGCGTTCTGCCATTCCGTTCGATTGAGCATACGTAGGTGAGCTAAGAATATGGGTAAACTCCCATTCTTTAACAAAGTTCTTAAAAATATTTGAAGAGAACTGTGGTCCTCCATCACTTACTAGAATCAGAGGTATTCCATGCCTAGCGAATAATAATTTTAGTGAATTTATTATTTTAAGACTAGTTGTATCCGAGTCAAGTTTCTCTATTTCAATGAATTTAGAATAATAATCTATTACGAGCAAGAATTTCTCCCTATTGAGTTCAAACAAGTCGCAACCAATTTTGTTCCACGGGAGCATTTTAATTTCATGAGAGATTAAGGGTTCTTGAACTTGAGATTTTGAGTATTTTTGACACGTATAGCAAGATTCTACAACTTGTTTAATATCATTAACCATTGTAGGCCAGAAAACAGAGTTTTTTGTTAAGTCTACACATTTATTTTTTCCTAAATGATTATAATGAATTTTACCTAATATTTCCTTCCTCAAGTCTTTAGGGATGACTAAACTGTGACCTTTAAAAACAAGTTCCTTCATTACTGTTAATTCTTGTTTAAATTTAGCATGGGGTTTGACTAAATCGTTTAATTTTTTGTGTCTAGCTGGCCACCCTTCGCGTATTACATTTTTTAATTCACTTAATTCCGCATCTTTCCCCGTTGCTTCCGTTATCTTTCCCCGTTGCTTCCGTTATCTCTTGTAGCTTTTCCTTTGTTATATTTAACTCTGATATTATTAAACACACTTGTGCCTGTATTTCATTGTCAAAATTATCTTCGCTATAATCCTGAATGTAAGCTCTTGACAGAGTGTCAGCGATTATTAATTGCTTACCTGGTTTGTATCTCAACTCAAAGTCGTATTTTTGTATTTGTAACAGCATTCGCTGCAACCTTGCTGGACATTTGTTTAACGGTTTTTTACAAATTGATATTAAAGGCAGATGATCAGTTTCTACTATTATTCGTCGTCCGAATATAAATTCATGAAATCTACTTAAACCAAAACAGATTGCTGCCATTTCTTTTTCAATTTGGGCGTAGTTTTGCTGTGTACTAGTTAAAGCTTTAGATGCATACGCACATGATAAATTTTCTTGTAGCAGCACCGCCCCTACACCCGATTTTGAGCTGTCAACCGACACAACTGTTTCCTTATTTACATTAAAAAATTGCAACACGGGACTTGTTATTAATATATTTTTTACAGTTTCAAACGCTTTGTCTTGTTCAGAACCCCAGGTGAAAAGTATGTCTTTTTTTGAGTAATTCTCTTAAGGGTGCTGTTTCTGTGGAAAATTTCGGTATAAATTTACTCACATAGGTTAGTACACCTAGGACACGCTGTACATCCTCTTTACATTTAGGTTTTGTCATATTTTTTATTGCTAATATTTTTACTTCATCAGGGGACACCCCTTCAGCACTTATGTTATGACCCATGTATTTAATATTATTTTTGCCAAACTGACATTTATTTAGATTTAGTCTGACATTATGAGTCTTGGCAGTTTCTAAAACTTTCCGTAGTCTTATATCATGCTCTTTTTTGTCCTTGCCCCAAACTAGTATGTCGTCTATGTATACAACGTGATCTACCAAGAAATGCGGAAAATAAAATGATGTGCTAGTCTTCAATGTGGGAAAGCCCCTGCAAAATTTTAGAGGATTCTGAGGTAATTTAGTATATTAAATTATTAGTCAATTTGCGAAGGTACACTACTGATGTTGAGTAAGTCCTGATCTAATTCTGAAGAGGTCGACGAACTTACTGGCGAAATAACGTATTCGAGTTGTTTACATTTCCTTAATTGGCATAAAAAGTGAGCCGGCCGGCGAGATCAAAAAAAGAGGTCTACACACGATCGAGCGGCAGGTAGTCAACATTGTTGGTACGCTTTGAAGATAATTGGAATTCCAGCGGATCAATTCACTTTTACGAATGAGTTCAAAGCATGCCGACAAGGCTGGCTCCGTGCCACTGGATCGTGTGTAGTCCCCTAGACAGCCGCGTTTTTTGCTTCCGGTCGTGTCATTGACCGGTTTAACTAAATATCTCGTATATCTGCTTTTCATTTCAGCATAAGATCAACGTCTTCGATTTATTTCGATTTATTTCGGTATTTTTGTAGTGTGATTTGATTAAAACCAAAAGTCACTTCTATCTTATTATCGAGCTTTGCTGTCAGTAGTGTCAATCCCAAGTCTGATAAAGTGATATGGTTGTACCGCGTTACGTTAGATTAGTTGAAGTCATTGGCGGCGCATTCCTACAAAAAAAATAAGGTAATTTTTTTGGTCATTTTTTAAAAAAATTTTCATTTTTTTACTCCTTTCGGTGGGGACAACCTACTGTTAAATTTTCCGTATGTCCTGGTAGATCACGTTGTATATCTGTGCCTTCGCAATTTCTGAAAATATCTTTGAAGCGGTCCTGAAAAACTTCAGGCGCGGACTTAATGCCATATGGTAATCTGAGAAATTTAAATTGTCCAAAAGGAGTGCCAAAGACACATAAGTCTGAGCTTTCTTTATCGAGAAGTATTTGATAAAACCCTGACGTTGCATCCAACGTGGAGAAGACTGTAGCACCCGCTAAATTAGCCGTTATTTCTTCTATTGTTGGGATTAAACAATATTCTCTTTTTATATTATCATTTAGATCTTTTGGATCCAAACATATCCTCAGATTACCATTAGGTTTGCGAGTTATCACGAGAGCATTTACCCATTCCGTAGCCCCCTCTACTCTCTCAATTATTTTTTGACTGACCGAGTCGTCCAGACATTCTTTTAATTTAAGTAGTACCGAAAGTGGTACCCTGCGAGTTGGACGTGCGACTGGTTGGGCATCCTCCTTTAATTTAATATGATAAGGTTTTGTTAAAAGCCAATTCCCGAGAATACCTCTCCAAACTCTTTGAGTAGATCAGTATATGTATTAGTACAATTTACAGTATCTATTTTTTTAATTATATTTAATTTTAAACATGATGGCAAACCTAGAATAGCTGGTGTATCAGTTGTTACAATATAGAAATCTATTTAAAAATTTTGATTGTTTTTAGAACATTTTATTGAACATAACCCCACCACCTGCAAATTATTGCCTGTATAAGACTTTAATTGAATTCCAGTTTGTTTGATTTCTATGTTATCTAAATTAAGCTGCTTTAAATGATTGAGAGACAGTACATTACACATGGCCCCCGTATCAACTTTTAAACTAATTTTTATTTTATTTAGCTCTAATTCAGTATACCATGCATTTACATTTTTATTTTCAATTGAACCAATGAACAAATAACCCTCTTCATTTTTAGTAAGAGTGTCTACATTTCCAGACTCATTTTCTTGAATTTCCGTTACCGATTTCTTTTTACTTTTACACATAACTGAAAAGTGATTTTTCTTTTTGCATGTTCCACAAAATTTGCCATAAGCAGGACAATTATTTATGCCATGATTTTTACCGCATTTTGTGCAATTATTTATAGATTTGTTTTTATTTACTGGTCTGTAGGCGCCCTTACTGTAATTTTTCTGACCTGAATATTTTATTACATTCACTGTTTCGGTAGATTCCGCGGCGCTCTCCATTTCCTTGGTTTGACTTCTTGCTTTTTCCATTATTTTGCACTGTGCTATGGCTTGGTCTAAAGAAAGTCCATCATCCTGTAATAATTTTTCTCGTATTTCCATGTTCTGCACTCCACATGTGATCATACATTTTATTAGACTGTCTTGAAGCTCTCCCAGCTTACATTTTTGTGCTTGCTCTGTTAGCTGAACTATAAATTGTTCTAGTGTTTGTCCTGACTTCTGTCGCATTGTGAAGAACAAATATCGTTCATACGTTAGATTTTCCTTAGGTAAGAAATGTCCTTCAAACTTATGCAGCAAAACGGCTAGCTTATCTTTTTCATCTTCAGCAAAGGTGAAAGTTCTAAAAATCTTGAAACCTTCCTTGCCAATGTAATGCAACATTTGAGCACATTGGACTTCCTGGGATTTCTTTGTTACTTCCGATGCTTTCAGGTAGTTTTCGAATCTGTCTCGCCACACCTTCCAATTTTCTGCAACATTTCCTGTCATCCTCATTGGGCTTATTCCTCTGTTGTCACCCATTTCGAATGAATATGCTGTATTAATTTTTCCACGTGCACATGCATGTGTCCTCACCAAGTTTTTGAGGCTACTTATTTTCCTTATTTTAATAATTCAATTATTGAGTTATCTCGACTGCGCCATGTTAATGATGATACAATCATTATTATTTAAAAACACTTTATTAAAACTTCTAAAATAGTTTGTACAAGTACATGACTCACATGACATTCGTAATGGCGAATCGCTGCCGGGCCACACTGCCAACTGGAGAGTGCGTTCCCTAACAGGCATGTTTAAAACAAAATATTTTAAAAACATTTTTTTAAAACATCGTATCATGTTTTAAACAAATGTTTAAAACATACTTAATGCACAATGTGATGTTTAAAACACAGCTTAAAATATACAATTTAAAACACTGTTTTAAACAAAAAAAAACTGTTTAAAACAAAAAAAAAAAAACAGTTTTTTTTCCAACTCCGACAGGAACAAGGCGGCAAAATCCTTTGAATGTTTCTATAAAAATTAAAAATGCAGGGTATAATAGTTGTCAGATTTACTCTGCACTCAAAAAACGTCGGCGCCTTTGATCTTTACCGTACCCAACAAACATGCCGACATTTTTTCCTTGCAGAATAAATCCGTAAACAACTAGGTACTTATATATAACAACAGAGGTGCAGCCAGAAAATTCATCTGGGGGGGGGGGGGGGGCAATAGAACCGGCCTCCCCAGAGGATGAGGAAAACTTTTCAGAAAATGGTTGAAAACAAATGTGCATAGATAATATTGGCATTAATTACAAAATATTTATTTCAAGGGATAATTTGGATACTGCTTTATACTGATAGAGGTTATACTTCTTTATTTTTTGGTTTATGGATGACGGCTTGGAGGGTGCGCGTCTGCATTACAAATTGCATAGCCGCTTCCAAGCAATTAATACGGCAGCCCGTTACCAAAACAGCGGTCTTTATCGCAGGGAAACTATAGATTATGAAATTTTAAGAAACTTCATACGACAAAAGTTCGAAAAACGATACAGGCGGCTGGCAAACGACTTTCCGTCTTTCGAAAAAAATGTAATTTTTATATTGCGGCGAGGCAGTTCTCGATTAATTCTCGTTAAAAATTATGAACAAGACATGAATTATCGAGAACTGCCATTTTTCATTGGCCTAAGTTCCAATAATATCAATCAAAGTGTATTGTATCAAACTGAAGGCTAAAGTTATCAAAGCAGCGAGGCTAAATTTGTTTTCTATTTATAGAGTGGGTTGTATAAGACGATAAAAAAATGCGAACTGCCGTAGCTGCACAAAATCGAATGGAGTCGCATATATGTTTGACGTGCTGGCACAGTGGCGCGCGGAGGACCTAGAGATGCTGGATAATAATAATAATAATAATAATAAAGCATTTATTGTGCATATGTATACAAAATAAAAACACACACCAAAGGACTAGGCACATTTAAATGATTTTAACCTAACCCTAAAAAATATAGTCAATAGTACAATAAAATACGATAAGGAATAATAAAATAAAATACAGCAAATACATAGAAACTTGTTTTAAAAAATATATGTATAAAATACTACTTAAAATTTTGTAAAGTCAATATTATTTAAACTATTATCACATATAGCTTGCTTTAATTTGGACTTCAGTGAAGCAACAGAGATGTTGTGGAATTCAGTAGATAAATTATTTAGGATATAAGATGAAATATAAGAAAAGCTTCCCGAAAAAATAGCACTATGATGTAAAGGTACTGTGACCCGGTTAGTAATGTTTCGTAAGTGTCTGTCATGAACCTGATCACGTCTTATAATTACTTCCACGTCCAGTGGAAGTATAGTAACGACAAAAAAATTTTTAAAAATTTTTATTGTCCAAATAGGCGTAAAATGTCATGAAACGTCGAGATTTTAAGTTTGAGCGAAAAAAAAATTTCTGTCGGTCTGTCTGTCGGTTTGTCTGTCGGTCTGTCTGTCTGTCGGTCTGTCTGTCTGTCGGTCTGTCTGTCTGTAACTTTTTTTTGTGTGCACGTTTACTCTGGAACCGTTTAAGATATTGACTTGAAATTTGGTACACATATGTACTTTAACGAGATCTAGAACTAGATTATATTTTCATCTTGTTCCGTCGAAGGGTTGGGGGGTAAATTGGGGTAAATTTGGGGTAAATGGGTAAATCAAGCAGGTAAGAGTTCATGAAATTGGTATTTAGTATATACAAGAGAAGCCAAGTTCTCAAAAAATTTTTGGCATTAGCCACCCCCATTACCATTACCACCCCCACCTCCTTATTAATGGGGATGAAAGAAAATTGTGATTTAGTATATGTACAGGAACCAGAAACCTCAAAATATTTTTTACTTCATCCACCCCCCACTACCACCACCCCCACCCCACTACCGATGTGGGTTATCGTTTTATGGGTTTTTGGGGTAGAGGATTTCAAATATTATATTTTTAAAGTTCCATAAACAATTATTTTCACATACAAAGTTTTTTCGTTGTGAGTGACTTGGATAGAGAATCTGGATGTGGAAGTAGTGATTCCTTGGGCAGCGGTTTTTTGCTAGATAAGTACTCAGGTAATCCTGTTTGTAAAATCTTGTTAAGAAAGCATGAGTAGTGTACGAATCTAGCTTCTTTTTGTTTGAGTAGACCCAAGTCTCGGATGTAAGGTGAAATATGAGCATAACGTGGTATATCAGTTAAAAACCGAATACAATGATTTTGCATTCTTTGAATACGCATTTTATTTTCAACCGACAAACATGGGCCATATACAATATCACCATAGTTCATTTGTGACATAATTAAATTATTAATTAGCATCTTTTTTGTCTCGACATCTAAATATTCTTTGAATGGGAAAAGCTGTTTTAGACTTACATATGCTTTACGACATACTAGATCAACATGCTTAGTAAATTTAAGCTGACTATCGAAAGTAACTCCTAAGTTTCTTACATGCTCGACAGTTGGTATGTGCTCATTATTAATCATAAGTGAAAAATCTCTGACTATTAATATTTTGGTTAGAACCAATTAGAATGTGTTGACATTTGTTTGGATTTAGCAGCAAGGTATTATCATAAGACCACTGCTTTATTTGATCTAAATCAGAGTTAATTTCATAAACTGCATTTTGTGCATTGTCAGGTGAGTAACTACTACTAAGCGAAATGTCATCCGCAAACATATAAATATTACAGTATTCAACAACATGTTGTAAATCAGAAATAAAGATAGAGAATAGCAAAGGGCCTAAAACAGATCCTTGCGGTACGCCAGAAGTAATAGAACGAGAAGCTGACATCAATTTTTTCTGAAGTTTGAAGAATAGTACATTGATTTCTATTAAATAAATAATTGTTTAGCCATTGTAAGCAGTTATCTCTAATACCGTAGTAATGAAGTTTTGCTAAAAGGCGGTATAAATCAATTGAATCAAGAGCCTTGGTCATATCAAGAAGTGTTAAAGAATTAAGTTTATGGTTATCGATAGCCGTGATGAAATCGTCTGTCATTAAACATGGAGAGGTTATTGTACTGAATCCTTTTCTGTACCCTGACTGTTTAGGTGGTAAAATGTTTAAAGCCTCAACATACCCAGTTAATTGAATATGTAGGGAAGCTTCGGCGATTTTGAGATTTTGAGGCAATAAGCTGATAGGTCTTAAATCGGATAAGTTTTCAATGATGGAATTAGGTTTTTTGGGAATTGGTTTAACAATTGCCGTTTTCCACAAATCAGGTACATTATCGATTTCGAATGAATAATTAATAATAAGTGGCTCGACTACCCAAGTGAGAGCTAGCTGCAACATTCTAGCAGAAATCTCATCATAACCCATTGTAAAAAGTTTTTGTTTTAATATCAATAGTTTGATAAAATCTGGTTCAACAGGAATATACTCAAATTGGTTTTCAGAAAACACTTCAGAATAAAATCTGCTTAAAGAGTTGGGATGGGTGGATAAATTAGGTATTGAATCAAGAAAGAAGCCATTAATATCATTTGCATTTCCCAAATTTGGTGGTAAGGAAAGAGATTTATTTTTGTTATTATCATGTAGGTATAATAACAAAAATAAATCTCTTTCCTTACCACCAAATTTGGATGACTTCCTTGCTATGGCAACGACACGGAGTGTATCTGAAGCCATGTAGCATCTCCAGCAGAGGGTGTAGAACGCGTGTATGCGTAAATACAAGACGGGAGCTGCTGGGACCGAGGATGCTGCGTTGTCGTTATACAGAGATGGTATACTCCATATAGTGCCAACGCAGCATCCTCGATCCGGGCAACTCGTCTCCTGGTATGTTTATGCGTGCTACAGAATGACACGGCGGCGCGCGCTGTACATGGAGAGGCCGGATGGTTTTGTTGCCTGGCCTGAGGTGGAGTATTCCCAACGAAGTGGAAGGGAAAACTGGAACGTAGGGATGAGTGATATTCATCGATATTTGATGTTCATCGATGATAAAGGGCAAAACATCGATTTTTGTTGTCATGTTGTCAACATCAATGTTTTGAGGTCGATGATAATCGGTTATCGATATTTAGTTGTCGATGTCAACATCGGAACCAACATCGATAATTTCTTAACATCGCTTATCCCTACTGGAACACCCTAGCATATTATAAATCATAATACCCCATTTGCAAATACGACTGTGTTCGCTAAAATGAGCATTATACATAATATAATAAATAATAAGCCTGACAATTTTAATTCTTCTTTTATCATTACTGTATGTCCGGAACCTTGAAATTCAATTCCAATTCCATTTAAACAAATTCTATGAGACCTTGTGCTTACAAACTGCCTTAATTTGCTTTTTTTTTGTCGTGGCGGAAATCATTTTTCTCAAATGTGAACTGGGAAAAAGTTCAGTTCATATTTTTTTCGTTCTCTTAATGATATTTGGAATAGCCTGAAGTGGAAAACTGCCTCGCCGCGATGGCTTGATCAGCTCTCAAAATTAAGCAACATGCGAATGTAACCACTCGTAACTGAACTAGCAAAAAATTCCGTTCGAACTTTCTTGTGGTCAAGAGACATCCAAACTACTCAGTAGTGAACAGAACTGCCTCGCCACGGTGAGCAGAATTTTGACCGGTGGCTATTTGTCATTATTTCGGTCTTTGAAACTCGGCATATCAGTCAAAATGGCAGTTCTCAATTTTTCCTCACCGTATTTACTTTCCTCGACAAGAAGACAAGAGAAACTGCCTCGCTGGTTTTTCTTTACGTGTTCAAAGCTCGATTTGAACCTTTTAGGACAGGTAAAAAGTTCCGTCACCCTGAACTTTTCTTCTCAGCTCTCCCAGAACTGATGAGAAACGCTGGAATTATCTTCGCTAAAGTAACTCGAAAATCTTGGTAACGGGCTGCCGTACTAAATTAAACACCAATCAATTGTAAGTTTTCATCTTTAACCTCAAATCAAATTGGTAAACAGATTTTGTAATTTTTAAATGTAATTTACAGGGTGTATACTTTCTGGAAAACCTGAAAAAACCAGGGAATTTGATTTTGGTCAGGGAAAAGTCGGGGAATTTATAAATTTATAAAAAAAGTCTGAAAATTTATTCAAACTACTTATACCCCGACACAATGTCGGGGATCATACTTTCAGTTTTCCCGGCATTTTAATTTTATTTATTATCCTATATAAGGTGATTAGTATTTCATTATAATATGATATTGTTGTTCATAGTTATAGTCTTGGGTGGCGTGGAAGAACGTTTATACGAACGTCACCTTTTGTGTTGTACACTGTATTTACAATTAGTCCAGTCAACGAATGACTTAAAAGGTGGAGTGCGTGAGCAGGGATCTAAGCGATTACTTTAGAAAGTTGTTCAGGGTGTACTGAAAGTCCTGACGTCTAGGAGGTGAGCCGGAGGGGGCACAAAGAAAGTCCCACATTTGTTTTTTTCCCTTATATCTCTAAAATGGGTCGTAGGGAAACATTTTCTGATACAGAATGAAAGCTCATGAAATTCTCTACAACTTTCATTTTATATACTTTTTTCTAATTCGCAACCGTTTTTGAGCTACATGCTGCGGAAAAGTGAAAATTTTTGAAAAACAGATTTTTACCTCTTCAACTTTAAGGAAAAGCAAGGTGGGCTTCTCAAAATTGTACTTAAGTCAGAAATCATCAAGGAAGCGGCAGTGATCTTTTACAACCCCTCCTCCACTCAAGGCGAAGTTGAAGAGGCTGGGAAGATTTGCTTCCTCAAATGGTATGGGGCATCAGCAAGACAGACTTCCCTGAACCAGTACAGTTCCAGTTGTTCACAAGGTCAGTGGCAATATTAAGCCTGACATCAGCTCCCTCCCACCAACTGAGAGCGCAGCTAAACAGCATTCTCGGCGCACCTACCACCAAGTGCAGCAGTGGCTCGGGAATGAGCTGCCCCCTCAAGAGTGGGGGTGGAAACATGTATCTTGCGCCCTCCCCCCCTCACGTCAAAAAATGTTTTCCATCCCTACCTCACCTTTACCACTCAGCAATGTTCATTTTCGAGAAGAAAAATGTTATTGAATTTTTATTGAAAAGTCCTTGAAAACCTGGAAAAGTCTGAAATTTCAAAATTGTGAATTGGTATTCACTCTGAATTTAAAATTATTTATAAATTAGCATAATATTTTGAGTGTCTGGTAAAGTTTAAGTACGTCCAATTTTAACAATTTTTCAATAAGTTACGAAAAGAATATAATATGGTTCGTAGAGCACATTTAAAAAAAAAAATTTGGATGAACCATAACATGTTATGAAAGAAGTTAAGAAAATTATGGGACCTGGGAGCGAAATGAGGTGCTGGGGAAAAGGGTATGTTCAAGTACATACTAAGTACAAACTGTGTTATGTGGGTAAATTACGAAGCCCCGTTGAAGGTTGACATTGTACATCCGTAAAATCCATCGTTGCCGAGCAATATACCAAATATTGTACTTTCTTTTGGTGATGACAGCTTCATCTATTTGTATTTGTGGCCGGGACCTCCTAAAAAAGAGTGTAACCTCAGAATAGCGAATAAAATGAATATGTGGGAACACCTAAAAGAAATAATTTGTCTAGTAGCAGTTTCCAGGAACAAATATCTCGGAAATATTTGAACCACTGTATAATTGTTATTTTGAGGATACCAGTGAGATACATCCAGAACGTATTTCACAAACCCAATACCACATAATGTTTATAATAATTCGAATTGGAGTATGCGTTTTTGTAAAAAACGTACTATCTAAAATAGAGTAATAGTTTTCTGCATCTTTTGCAAAAGAATATATGACCAAAGAATAGATTGTAGAACATTTCATTACCTAAAACATGCAGTGCACCGACGTACATTTCAGTATCGCCGATAATTAGCATTTGCGCATTGCAAATTACGTCTTATTGACGAAGCATCCTGCAATGTTTGTAGAAGAGCTTCGTCGCAGGTAACAATTGTCATAATATCTTGTAAAATGGCAATGTTTTCCATGGTCACCAATGAAAAGAGGTATTTTGCCACTGTTAAAATATTTAAAAATTTTGATGAAATAAACCTCTGGGCCAAAAGGATCGGACAGAGGCTGGTTTTAATACTTCTATTACAAAATGTCTCACACTTAAAAATATATAAACTGAACAAAAAAATTAAATCGAAGGCAGTTAACGTTTCGGAAGATATTTCTCGATTGAAATTGATAGAAATCACCAATTGATAAAAATTCTGCAATATGATACAAAGTTGTCTAGTTGTACAAGAATAGAATAGAATATAATGGTTTATTGGTGTCAAATACACAAAGTGTTTACACATGTCGAAATACAAATGATAAAATAATTTATAGAATAAGATATTGATTAAAAATATATAGTATACTAAGTTAAAATACATTTATATAGAAATCAAATAATGACAACATATAATTGTATAATAGGCAAAAAAACGTGGAACAATCGAATTAAAATTTCTGAAGTAATAAATAATGCTGCTGGTAACTATCCATTTATTTGGTTAAAATGGGATTGATGTATACATTTTTTTAATAATCTGCAAGTAAAAATACCTACCACTGCCTTATTCTCCTTATTACTTATTGATTTTAAATTTGAGCTGTCATTTGATAAGACTCTTCGATACTGTAAAAGGCATTTGTAATTCTAGCTTTAAATCTTGTGTCATTTGAACGTTTTACTTCGGGAGGACGCCCATAATATCCTGTACCATCCCTAGTTTTAGTGATGTATAGAAAATTTTGATGGATGTTTTACTTATTTCTGACATTGTTAGAGTGTATTTGATCGCGAGATGTATATTTGTTCATGTTGTTTTTTATTCAAAGGAGACATTGTATGGCCTTTCTCTATATGGAAAACACGTTGGCAGATGAAGTTGCATGTCTCCATACGAGAATTACATATGATAATACCGAATGGTCAATTTTAATTATACAACTAATTACCTACATAAAACAAAATTGGTCTTATTGTTCTAAAGTAGTGTTGACTGCACTGTTCAGACGGCTCTGCAAAAAATATTGCACTGATAAAACAGTACTGCATTGAATCTTGCTACACAGATATATGAACATTTTTTATCTACGAGCAATAATCATGATTTTAAAAAAGTGCTGATCAAATTGCAAATATACTCTTTGTTTCCATATTTGTGAAGCATATAATAATGATACCTGTTTTTATTTCAGTTAATTTTCACAAGGACCATCGATGCAGATTATTGCATGGACTTACCACATCGTCCACTCATAGTTCACTGCATATTAAAAGAAACGGCAAATGCAATATGGAAAGTACCATCTCAAATTTATTTAAAAATCTACCGAGGAACAGTGTACTAAGATTGCAACAGATTATGACAGGTTATTAGATTTGTCAAACTGCCTGGAATTTTTGCATGGGAAACGTGGTTGTTCAAGCCCCAGCAAAAAGTGTAAGTTATATTTTAATTATAAAAAAAACTTCAGCATTTTTTACTTGCCTGCAAACTTATTGTTTTACCCTCATCGATATTGGAGCTTACGGCAACAAGAATGATGGTGGGGTATTTAGACATTCCATATTTGGAAAAATGTTAGAAAAAAAATTATTAAATGTTCCTCCACACATAAAATTACCTATCAGGAATGTAGTACAGCCGTTTGCCATGGTAGCTAAATAGGCATTTCCTCCCAAGTCATTCATAGCAAGACCCCCACTCCAGGAAGGCAATTTCATCATAGAGGGGGTGGGTGAAGTAAACAAATTTTTGAGGCCTTTAGTTCTTGTACACACTAATTCACAATTTTTTTTTCAAGTCAATACCTTAAATCGGGGTGTATACTTGGAAAACAGGGAAAACCTGTAAAAGTCAGGAAATTTGATTTTGGTCAGGAAAATCAGGGAAAAGTCGGGGAATTTATAAATTTATAAAAAAAGTCAGGGAAAATATATTAAAATTACTTATATCTAAAGTTGTTTCCATCAACAAATTTTTCATTTCTGAGCAGAAAAATTTTCTGAAATTTTTATTGAAAAGTCCTGGAAAATCTGGAAAAGTCAGGGAATCTCAAAATTGTGAATTGGTATACACCCTGTTAAATGGTTCCAGAGTAATCATGCGTGTACAAAAATGTTACAGACAGACCGACAGACAGAATTTTTTTGCTCAAATTTAAAATCTCGGCGTCTCATGACATTCTAAGCCTATTTGAACAATAACAATTTTCAAATTTTTTTTTTTCGTTACTATAGGTACTTCCAATTGTAAGTCCGATTCTGTTTTTACCATTTTTGATCGGTAACACAACTTGTATCCTACCTTCTAGCAGTACAATGTCCAACTAATATTTAAGTTTTTTTTACGATCAAGTATTATATTTTATTTTAAGGCCCCTTCAAGAATATAAAATAATTCATTACAAATTCGGGACGAATGAGTAGTACGTCCGCGTTAAGAAGTCAAGAGGGAAAAATTTTGGAAATTTAATTTCATTTAGAATAGGCCTCTTGCATGTGACGTATATTTTAAATAGATCTATTTGTATTAATATAGTGTTACTAAACATTAGCAATTATCAAATTTGTTTTCATAATTTCTAACTGGAAAGTATTTAAATCACCGACTAATATCCGGGAGAAGGGGAAATCTCAGAAAACACTCATATTGGAGTTGACGTCATCTGTCACTAGTTATATCGCTGCGCATGCATGCATGCAATGATTCGGACATATTTGCGGCTATTTACTAAAATTATTTAGTTGTATTCGGTCTGTATATTTTACCATATTTAAAAGGGTTTAAATAATAATAATAATAAAAGTGCTTTATTGAATTGACATATACAATTCAACAGGCCATTGACCGAGGTCCTTCAGCCTATATCTATAATATATTCAAAGTATCGACAATTAACATAGTAGGAATTAAAATATCATAGTGCTAAGGCTTTCGCGGAGCTGGTGATCTGGCTGCTGGTTTCCGGGTCTTCTTCCGCGTAGACTTGGTTGAGTGCTTGACGTTTCGACCTTCTGAAGAAGAAGACCACGACAAGATGGTCGAAACGTCAAGCACTCAACCAAGTCTACGCGGAAGAAGACCCGGAAACCAGCAGCCAGATTAAAATATCATTAATTAATGTGAGAAAAAAAAAACTAATTTATTATTTCCCATAATATTATTGACGGGTGTTTCCATCTTGCTCTGCCATTATGTACTCTTCTTACACATAAGCTGTCTATTAACTCCTTATTATGTTCGTTCTGGGAGAATCTTTTTGACAGATTAGTTAGTCTCTCTTCTATTGGTTGAATATTTGTCAGCTGGTATAGCAGTTGGTTGGGAGGATTGTGTAGGGGATTATTGGGGTGACGGATTTTAGTTATCAGACGAAGGGCACTTGTTTCTGCTACCTCGAGTTTTTGTATCGCTGGGTTTTTACAGTTTTGGCAGATTACGTGGCCATACTCCAACATGGGTCTGCAGATCGTTTTGAATATCCTACTGGCAGTTTCGATTTTGATTCCTCCTTTTTTATACACAAGGCATCTAAAGTGTTTTGCTTGTGAAATAATGTTTCTTTTAGTTTGTGCCATATGGCTATTAAAGTTGATTTTATGGTCGATAATTATTCCTAGGTATTTGATGGAAGTTTTTGGGTAGAGCGTATGATTGTACATATTGAGCGTTGGGGAATTCGGGCCAGGGTTGTGATTGAAAATAATAAAAACGAACTTAGCTGGATTAGGTTTTAGTCTCCATTTGTTAAACCAATTTGTAGTGTGTTGTACCAGGTTTTGAAGGCTTTGTGTTGCTGTTGCTATAGAGGTATTATGAGATATGAGAGTCGTACCATCGGCAAACTGGAGTATATAGGCACTGTGTGAAAAATGTTGATTATCGTTGTAGGGGTGGTAATAGATATCTGCACAGAAAATATTGTATAGCAATGGAGAGAGTGGCGAACCTTGCGGTAGACCTTGTTCTGGTGTGAACTCATATGAGAATGAGGTTGAAACTTTGACTTTTAGGTGGCGGTCTCTCAGAAAACAGTCTACTAATAATATAAGGTACTTTGGACAGCCTAGCTTGTAAAGTTTGTAAATTATGCCTTTGTGCCATATGCTGTCAAATGCTTTTTCAATGTCAATAAATAGAGCTACAGTTTTTCCTCCATTCAGTTTGTTGGTTTCAGTATTGTTGATTAGCATAAAAAGTGGGTGTAGTGTGGAACATTTAGTTTTAAATCCGAATTGGTGTCTGGGAATGTGGTGTTCTACTCTTTCTTGTGTCCGATGACTGGTAGGAGCGTTATAGGTCTGAAATTGGTTGCCTTTGCATGGTCCATGTTGGGTTTTGGTATTGCGACAATAGTTCCAAGTTTCCATTCTTCCGGTTAGTTAGACAAAATTCGTATATTTTTATGATGTGCCGGTGTATTTGAAGGTCAAGTTGTTTTAAGATGTTTTTTGATATCATGTCATTACCTGGAGCAGTGCTTTTTCCCTGGTTTAGTATCTCGAAGTAATCATCTTCCTCGATGTTGTAGTTTACTAATGGCATTCTTTCATTGATGTATGTTTTGTACCAATTCTCTATTTCCGTATAATTATCATTATCAAAGTTGTTCTGCTTTTTTTTATAGGTAGTTTCAAAATGTTAAAGTGTTTAAATTGTTTTAAATATGACAGAAAAAGGTGATAATTTACCTCGAGTCGATTCCATTATGATTGCAGAGTTTTTTTCCAAAAGTGTAAGTGTACGTAAAAAAGTAGCTTGCGGTTATTTCCTAATGTAATTCGATCTGTGATATTAAATTATAGTATGTATTTAAGAATACCATATTCAAAAGGGTTTAAATTGTTTTAAACTTGGGTGAAAAAGGTTATTATTTCAAAGGTCAATCAGATAGTTCATGCCATACGCCTGCCGATGCCAGGTGTATGCCATCTAAATGCTACTGCGCCACAAAAATATTCATAAATAAAAAACTGTAAGTCCTAGATGAAATTTTTTTTTGTCAAAAAATTCTCATATACAGTATGTCCTACTTTTCACGGTAACACCTTTGTAGCTCAGTTATTAGTCACCCAATTTTAACCAAGTTTGGATGGGTTTCAAAGACCTTTATTATACCTTTTTTAAGTAAAACAAAACTTATTTCAGTCATTGGCGTGCATTTTTATTATGAAAAAAGGGGTCGATTTTTCGAGAAATTATATTAGGCATTATTTTGTTGAAAAACTAATGCAATATTATTGATCAGCATGCTGTAGAACCGCTATATCCAGAATTTGACAATATTTTAATTTTTGGTTTTTGAATTATGGCCCAGTTAAAATTACCTATTTTAAATATTAAATAATCAATGAACTGGTAACGAAATTTAAAAAAAAAAGTCATTCTTTATTTTCTCTTTAAATTCGTTTTTTCTACCACCCCATATCATCGATACTTTCAAATTCGGTAATCCTTAATGCCCGAATAATTTACAGGTCTGATGACCCAACATTTTTCAATGAAAATTCTTGGTCTTCGAAATTTGAAAGTTTCGATGATATGGGATAGTAAAAAAAGTGAATTTAAAGAGAAAATGAAGAATGACTTTTTTTCGAAAAATATTTCGTTACCAATTTATTGATTATTTAATGTTTAAAATAGACAATTTTAAGTGGGCCGTAATTCAAAAACCAAAAATCAAAATGTTGTTAAATTCTGGATATAGCAGTTCTACAGCATGCTGATCAATAATATTGCATTCGTTTTTCAACAAAAAAATGCCTAATATAATTTCTCGAAAAATCGACCCTTTTTTCATAATAAAAATACACGCCAATGACTGAAATAAGTTTTGTTTTACTTAAGAAAGGTATAATAAAGGTCTTTGATCCAAACTTGGTTGCAATTGAGTGACTAATAACAGCTACAAAGGTGTTACCGTGAAAATTTTCAAAAATAAAAAAGTTTGTCGCTTAATCAAAATTACGAGTACATTTTTAGCGAAGTAACAGTCGAGTAATAAGTGCATTGTTGTTTAAAGAAAATAATAAACAATAATCGATAGAAACAAAAAGACCATTGAAAGCGCTTATTTGTGTACTTGAATTTAAGAAAAAAAATCAGATCAATAGCTCAATTAGATTTGAAGATACGGCAGTGTAAATGTTAAGAAACGCGATTTTTATAATCAATCAATTTCTCAAGTTTTTTCGAAATTAAAAATATCTATACCACAATAGTAATAAGTAATATAAAATTCTTTAAGGTAAACACACTATTTTATTCAGGTGTAAATTTGGCTTTCAGCACAATCGTAGAAAAAACAATATATTAAATAGCCATTTCTTATATAGAATTTTTCACTTTATAAGAACTACACTCTCTGGTGCTACACTGATTTTTTTTCTCGAGAACGGAGAGATTTTTATGGTCTATTTAGCTCTACTATCAAGCTATTACATGAATGGAATTAATTTAAAATGTACGCTAGCTCTGTGCGTATCCTGACACAAGACGTCATACGTTGTTTGCGTGCCTAAAGGATTTATTCAAACTTTAATGTTGAATACTGTCTGTAAAAGAAAAAATAAGAAAAAATCCTTTACACACTGTGTTTAAGTCAGTCAAAATTATATTTTGTGCAAGAAGCCTATTAAAATACAAAATATACTGTTTCATTCCTTTGACTTTACTAGTTTGCTTAATTAAATCAATTCTGAATTCTGTTGATTCGTTTTAAATGATGTTGCTCATTAGAATGAGGATGCCAAACATGGCATTCAACTTTCGTAACGCAGTCTTAAATGAGATCATTATTTATTATTTTTTAGTGTTTGGTTTCGGGGAAGGTGGAAGATGTATAGATTTCTGTTTGAAAAAAAAAATAACGCAATTAATTTTTACAGGTGGGCGGCATTTGTATCACCCACTTCATTAGTTAAATAAAATTATATAAAAAAAATATTTTTAAGAAAAAGCTTTTATTTGAAAAAACTACTAAAAAGTAAAAATAATTTTTTTTTAAATTCATACACCTGGAAACTAAAAGCTTTGGGGACGGTCATATAGCGCTATTGCATAGTTACTTTGCTTAATTGACCGCCCCCAAAGCTTTTAGTTTCCAGGTGTATGAATTTAAAAAAAAATTATTTTTACTTTTTAGTAGTTTTTTCAAATAAAAGAAGCTTTTTCTTAAAAATATTTTTTTATATAATTTTATTTTTTACTTTTTAGTCTACTTATTTTACAGACGGACAAAACCTTTTCATTTGCTACCGCCATTTACCCCTTCCCTCTCCCGTCTTGTCACCCCACCTAACACTACTTCCCAGTAGTATATATCCGGTTACTATCCGATATCCGGCCTATCCGGCCACTTTATTACTATTTGGTTGGGCACCGGATAGTGAGCTGATATCCGGCCAAAACCGGATAGTTAAAAGAATAAAAAATGGTATTAAAAATGAAAGAGTTTTATTATTTTTCACTTCTTATCCTGCATTACAATTAATAGTATAAACTGGCAATATCTATAGATTAGTTACTAAATTAATACTTAAAGTTCACCAGTGGTAAATTATGGTGAATAAAGAGGAGTATTTCAGCATTTAGAGGTACTAAAGGGCACTGCGTTTCTTTTTGTATACGTTGCCATGTTCTGAAGAGAGCCTCTTACTGTATACACTGCTGCAAGGAGCTGAAAGATATATTTTCACAAGCTTTGACAAAAGTGTATACTTATTAGAGTTAGTATACCCGCAAGGGTCACTTATTTCTTTAAATCCGTGCTGATTTCAAATAATAATCAATCTCCATGGCCCTTGAACTTTTCTCCGAAACGTTTTCATTAACGCTATACTATTTTTTTCGCCACTTCCTCAAAATAGTCCCAAAAAGTGTTGTAAATATCAGCAGTAACATTATCTTGTGAGTTTCTCTTACTTTGTTTACTGGAAGGAGAAGAACCACTTTCACTATCACTGCTTGAATATGAATCATAACAACAATTTTTTTAAGCCTCCTGCAAAATAATTTGATGGGATTTTTCAGCCTAATTTTTATTGAAAAACTTGTTTTAAATCTGAGGTCTGGAAGAGTTGCCAGTAAGTATTTTTTGTCGTCGAGGTTGCCAAAACGTGTTTTCAATCCAACTTTCAATGTAAGCCGGATAGTTGGATATCTGGTATCCGGTACAAGAAGTACGCCGGATATCCGGTATTTGGTATCCGTCCAAAACACTATCCGTTGCATCTCTACTTCCCAGTTCTTTCCACCCCTTCCCCACTTATTTCCACCCCTTCCCCACCTCTTCCCACCCATTCCCCTCCCCTTTCCCATATCTTCCCACCTCTTTCGTATTTTACTCGTCAAACCCTTTCCTTTGATACCCATATCAAGGGGGTTGTGAATAAAAAGGCGATCCGCCATCTTGGGACGTCCGCCATATTGGATTTAGACCGATAATGGCTATACTATGTTGCATTGTCACCGGACTTATATACGTGTGCCAAATTTCAAAGCTCTAGCTTAATTAGAACAGTAATGTAGTGCAGCCACTTGTCATGGTAGACATTTCCTCTCAAGTCATTTATATTGAGACCTTGTCCAAGAGGACAATTTAACAGCTTCTGTCACTTTGTGGTCCCTTTGCAGCAGTAAAACCCTTCAGAATTAAGAAAATTTAAAAATGTATTAATGAAAATTATTCGTTATGAATCCTCTACAAAAGAAGTGATGCATTTTTTTGTTAAAATTGAAGGAAAAAAGTTTTAGCGCTTAAAAGAAAATTTTGTGACAAATTTCTGTCTTCCAAGGGTTATAACTTTTTAATTATTCAGTTTCTGACAAAAAGTTTATCTAGTAAAGTTGTAGAGAATTCAATTCTAAACAAAAAACCTCTATAAATTTTTTGCAATATGTACCATTACAAGATATAGGGCAATAACAAGATGGCGGCCAAATGGAGTGGCCAATGACCCCGAAAACTCAATTTTAAACTTACACCGGCCTCCTCTACATAACGAAAAGAAAACCTTGTTCTACCCAAAATGCAAGGTTAGCCTTAAAAAAAGTAACATTTCAATGGACTAAAATGTTTTGATAGTCGATTCTTACAATAATAAACTAACAATTAAGTACAAAATCTATATTTTTTGTAAATCAAAATATTTGAGGGTCAGATCATATGTATTTTGGCCAGCAGGATCCAAATACAGTACACGCTCGATAATGTGAACACTCGATTAGGTGAACCATTCGGTTTCATGAACACCGCATTTTTTCTATTAACCACTCTATATCGTGAACAGTGTGACCCTCGATAACATGAACAAGTTAATACTTGCTTGTTAGATTGATGTACGAATTTGTACTTCTCAGTTGAATTAATTCTGTGACTACGCACTGAAGTGTTACAGTTAAAATGGGAAAATTCAAACAAAAGTGTCTCTCACTGCACGAAAAGTCAAATATTATTCAAGAACACAGGAAGGGGATGACTGTAACTGCACTAACCAATAAATATGGAGTTGCAAAATCAGCAATCTGTTCAATAAAAAAAAAGTGCTAACATTCTCGAGACAGTGGGACATACCTTAAATTCAACTAAAAACCGCTGCCCAAGGAATCACTACTTCCACATCCAGATTCTCTATCCAAGTCACTCACAACGAAAAAACTTTGTATGTGAAAATAATTGTTTATGGAACTTTAATAATATAATATTTGAAATCCTCTACCCCAAAAACCCATAAAACGATACCCCACATCGGTAGAGGGGGTGGGGGGTAGTGATGGGGGGGTGGATGAAGTAAAAAAATATTTTGAGGTTTCTGGTTCCTGTACAAACACTAAATCACAATTTTTTTTCATCCCCTTTAATAAGTGGGGGTGGTAATGGGGGTGGCTAATGCCAAAAATTTTTTTGAGACCTTAGCTTCTCTTGTATATACTAAATACCAATTTTATGGACTCTTACCTGCTTGATTGACCTATTTACCCCAAATTTACCTCAATTTACCCCCAACCCTTCGACGGAACTAGATGAAAATATAATCTAGTTCTAGATCTCGTTAAAGTACATATGTGTACCAAATTTCAAGTCAATATTTTTAACGGTTCCAGAGTAAACGTGCGCACAAAAAAAGTTACAGACAGACTGACAGACAGACAGAAAATGTTTTTTCGCTGAAACTTAAAATCTCGACGTTTCATGACATTTTAAGCCTATTTGGACAATAAAAATTTTTAAAAATTTTTTTGTCGTTACTATACTTCCACTGGACGTGGAAGTAAAATGCACTCTAAAGACTTCTGAATTTCCAAAAATAGAAAGAACATTGTATAAATGGTTCCTTACTCAGTTTGAAAGAAATAACCCAGTTAGTGGAGTTGGTATTTTCTTTAAGTCCTAATACTACGGGAGCCCACCCCAAGTGTCCGTGTATTTCCTCTAAGTGATTTACCGATATATGAATTTCTATATTTTCTTAATTTTGGACTTATTTATCTGGAAAATGGTAACTCCTATCGAAATATTGTATAGTACTACAGTCATTTGGTGCTCAAAAAAGAGGTTACCTGGGAAGTTTTCCGGGAGTTTTGAAAATTGGTAATTTTATAGATTTTGATGTGCCCTTTCCGAATTTCTACTTTGCCACCTCTGCCGCTCCCGTCGCCATATTTTGCGGCGCTCGTACGCTAAAACTATTCATTTTACAAAAAAAAAAAGGTTAGTAAAAAAATTAGAGGAAATTTTCTCTAGTTTAATTTATTATATAACTGTTTTTATCGTAAAATGAATCGGAAAGGAGATATTGTCAAAAAACCGTTTTTAGGAGCCATTTTTCCAATATGGCGGCGGGAGCAGCAAAGATACGAGGTGGCAAAGTAGAAATTCGGAAATAGCACATCGAAATCTATAAAATCACCAATTTCCAAAACTCCCGGAAAACTTCCCAGGTAAAACTACCAAATGATTGTACTATAGGAACAAAATTGTTGAAAATTTTATGCACGTTGTTTTTTGTGAAAAAAGTTTTTGTCCATCTTTTTTAGTTTTTGTGTTAAATGAAAAAAACAGCATTGGCAACAGTTTTTTTTTAACATATGGCCGCAATTTTGAAAGTACAGCCAGTTTTTTTTTTTAGGACATGTCTTAAATTGTTCCTTAGGCTTTAATCTTTATGAAAAATATTGTCCCCAAGGATCGGGGGGTGCACGTACAGCTAGGGAGGGCTCCCCGACTATAAGTACCTAATATTGTGGTACATAATAATAGTTTGTGTTCTATTGTTTGAAAAAATAAAAATAAAGGTTTTTATTTACATTTGTCTCTTTTTTTGTAAAAACCATGAATTTGATATATCTTTTTCCACCCCCGGTAGTGTGGACGTTTGCCCTAAATTGAACACCCTTGGTTTTATTCTGTTCACGTTATCGAGCTTGTACTGTATACAAAAATATACGGATTCTCGCATTTAAAAATTTGATTTTCATGTAAATTACATAGAAACCGGAAGCCAGCCATTTTGGTTCTTTACATCATATAATTGGAAATTTAATCCCATATCACTACACCAAATTTGAAAAAAAATCCATTCACGCATTCAAAAGTTACAAGAGTGTCCCTATCGACTGAGCCACCCGGTATACTGAACAAATCCGATACAAAGGTGAATTATTTTGACTGTTGGTATGAGTTGTTTCTAGGTAAAATGTTCTAAAATTTCTAGTGGAATGAGTTCAGATGAATTAGAGAGATAGGAAAAATCATTTATGCCATTATTTATAATTTCATGTAAATACATTACACAACTTATTTTCCTGCATTTTTCTAATGTGTTAAGATCATATTGTAGTAAAAGGTCTTCTTTTAGTATGGTATTATCATTTAATTAGAGAATATTATTTAGGTATTAAGCATGAGGGCCCAACTAGAGCTTTTTCTATGGGTGATTCTGGTTATCCCGTGTCCCGTGCAATTAAACCATGTCCGTTTTCTCTTAAAATACCATTTATAACCAATTTTAATGGCATATTCCAACTTCCAACAATCAAGATTTAGAACACTTCATAATCGCTGTACAACATTTTATTGAACTTGGGATTGATATTTAAATTTGGCGCTTCTTCTTATGTTGCCTCTTAAGTTGGTAGTAAAGAAATGTCACCAGTTGAATTTAAGAGGGAAATGAAATAAACGGTGTTTGACGTTTGTGTTGAAATGCCTATCTCTGAAATTAATTAAATAAATTAAAAGTCAGTGTTTAGTTTTTTACGGCCCTCCTACAACTTCGTGAGTGGGATTAAGTCGGGACACAGTGATTAAAGGGAAACATCATGAACAGTCACGAAAATTTTAAAGAATGTGAGTGGTCAAATACTAGATCTAGGGGCAAGCAAAAGTAAATGTTTGGGTACGGATGACCCGAAGATGCCTGCTAGCGTCCTCAGTATGTGCGGTCACATTTAAATGTAGTTGTTTTTTTTTTACAAATTGATGGCTCCATGCATCGATTGAAACTGTGGTGTGAACTTCTGCCTGCGTAGCTTCTTCGGCATGTTCGTACCTTTACTGTTCCATCTCAAGCTCTGGACTCAGAAGACAGGTACTATAGGAACAAGGCGGCGGTAATTCTGCATTTTAACGTAACATCCGAATTTTTGCAAAATTTTTTCAAGATACACTAATTTGGAGTCGTAGAACACGAATCTGAAGTCAGTTTTCGGCGCAAATGCATAGTTTTTCCAAAAAAAATTTTTTAAATTTTCCACCATAACACTCACTCTCCGTCACTGTAAACATTAAAAAACCATTAATTTTGACCGACATCGATCTCGTGTTCAGGATGTAATATGTGTTCCTCAGAATAATGCACCTTTTACGCACCAAAAAATTGCTTTTTCATGAAAAAAAACCAGTAAATTATTCAAACTCTATATAAACAACGAAATGAAAATTCATCAAACTGTCAAACCAATGCTCATGTGCATCTTCAGTTTAAAGTTGTGTCTAAGGTAACGAGCAAAATCAGTAGGCGATTTTTGCCCCTCTGATTTTGATACGATATTTGTATTTCAACGGACGAAAGATGACGTCACAGTAACATGTAATTTTTGGGATACTTTAAGAGGAGATATTTAGGTGATATAATTAAAAAATACATAACACGCTTCAATCAAAGAAGTTAATTAGCTACATCTAAACTCGAAAATATATTGGATTGTTTGAGCTTACATATATACATATTACATACATACATATATTTTAGGCGTTTTTGCAATATATTCAAAAATATATTGCAAAAACGCCTGAAGCCTTGTCCTTCTTGAAAAAAAAAATTTTGCGCAAAAATTTTTTTTTTCGAGAAGGGCAAGGCTTCAGGCGTTATTGCAATATATTTTTGAATATATTCAAAAATAATCCTTGCCCTCCTAGGAATGCCCAAACAATAACTATCGTCAAACGACCTTGAACTACTAAAAATGGACACACAAAAAATTTTTAAACATCTCTTAAATGCAACAAAAATGATACATCATGTCATTGAAAATATTGTTAACTGAACACCAGTTTTTGGTATTGGCTGAGATGATCATAAAAACGTGCATATTTTAATTATATTTTTCTGATCAAACATTTGTAGGTAATTAATTAGCCCAAAAATGTTACTGTGACATTATCGTTCGCCCACAAAAATGCAAATACCATTTCAAAATCAGAGTGTTGAAACCTTAGACACAACTTTGAAGTTAGTCCTCTGTGGTGAGGATACGCATGCGCATTAGTTTGACAGTTTGATGATTGTTCATTTTCTGGTTTCTAGAGTTTTGGTAAATAATAATTTATTTTTTATGAAAAAGCACTTTTTTGGGGTGTAGGAATACTTTACATGGTGAACATGATATGAAAATCGGCCGAAATGGAGGGTTTTTAGTGTTTACAGTGACGGAGAGTGAGTGTTATGGTGGAAAATTTCAAATTTTTTTTTTTTGAAAAACTATGCATTTGCGCCGAAAACTGACTTCAGATTCGTGTTTTACGACCCCAAATTAGCGTATCCTGAAAAAATTTCGCAAAAATTCGGATGTTACGCTAAAATGCAGAATTACCCTAGATCAAAAGAACATCTTAAAGAAAACAAAATTGCGGATTATCCATAAATACTTAACTGAAAAAAAATTTTTGGAAGTTTCGGGGCCGGGGAGCGAATTGGGGGCTGGACAGGGTAAAAGCTCTATGAAATGTATTTTATGAGCAAGTAAAAAGCATATAAAACTTTGAAGTGATTAATTAGAAAAAAAAAATTGCAATAATTTGAAAAAAAAAATGAAAATATTGATGTATAATAAAATCCCATTTTAAACGTTCCAGTATATTTTTCGCGGGAATAACAAATATGAACCTAATAAACTAAGTAACAGAAGGGAAATTTTTGTTGTAATCCATTTTTCACAAGGACAAATTTGAACCTAACCAACTAACGCAAGTAACCAGAATTGTTGAAATAGTAGGAGATGAAATGAAGTGCCGTAAAAAAATAAATTTTATTTTAAAAGTAAAGGAAAAAATGGTGAGTAAACGTAATTAATGAGTCATCTAACAGAATCCATTGCATAGAAGTATAGGAAAGAATCGAATAAACACGACTATTTATACAATAGAACTAAACGAAAGATGAACGGAGAAATAATTTGAAATGCAGCATGTAACTACGCATGTCCAGAAGTTTCCATCAAAATGATCAAACCCAATCTGAGTAGACAATGTGAAAATCAGTGTGAATGTAGAAGAACGCACCACCGGGCGTCAAAATGACGCGACACCAATCTACCTCTCAGGGGGCGCCAGTCGCGTATCACCCCGCTCTTCCACCTCCCAGGCGGGTTCGAGACAAGATGCACTTCTGTAGCCGAGTAATGGACCAAGGCTGCACCACCACAGATCGGAAACTACGCTCTCTCTGGACCTGAATCCCCCCGCTAGGGGTCTAGGCACCTCTTAATTTCCTGAACCTTTGCACAAAAAAATCCCAACCGAAGAACTTCTCTGTGGAGGGACCAGTTCTGGTACGCAGAAATCACGCCTTGGTCCATTAATAACGGAATATATTTCTCAAAAAACGCATAAAAAATCCCTATCAAACCTCCGCAAAGCAACCAGAAGGTCGAACGCCAATGCGAATCAACTCGACACATCCGGCTTTCTATACGAAAGTTCCAGGGACCATAGACCGCCAACAGGCCTCAAGATCAATTAAGAAACAATAGCTCAAAGAATCCGTCCATTTAACAGAACTGGTTACACAAAACTCCCAAGATAAGAATCGTGCCCTCCCCAATCAAGGCAGCGACCTCCAGACCATATAAGCGAGAGCGCTCACGCCAACGATCGATTAGGTAGAAAAGACTCATACACACCTTCTCAGAATCAAAATGCGAGCTTTTAGAATCATTTCAGACTCTGGGTAAATGAACAATCAAGGCTGACTGAAATTAACTTAAAAAAGTTTTACCAAACGAACCTAGTTTCGCTAGAGACTACTCAGCTTCAAAGCTCCTGCATCGTGGAGATTCACGCACTCAAACACATTCAGAGGACTTACTACTGCACAAGCTGAGTGGCGTTCGATCAGTCCACGACTCACTAACCCCTATCACAGTCATTCGATATTATCGATTTGGCAGCGTCTCACCTTCGAGCGACTTTTAGGCAAAATTGAATTTTTGGATTTTTATGCACAAGGCGTTTTCCTCTATAACTTTGTCATTTGAAAAGCCCTGTTATTGACTTTTCTACCATCGCTTTGTCTGGACCACTCAACGCGCTCGACCAAATTGCGAGCCGCTGGGTCAATCCAAACTCTTTCTATGCGAGAAACCGGCCTTGTACATGTGCATTGATTTTTATCAATTTTTGCTTATCGGCACTACGCCGGCTTCGACAAAATCTTCTATTTTGCGTTTTGGATGCAGTGCATCGTTAAAATTTTATGCTCATACTTTAGAATTGGGCTTTCAATGACCGTACCTCAAAGGTCAATGTCTTTGGTTGAGGAATAAAAAATAAATAATAATTTAAATTATATTTTCGTGGTACTTTTTAAACTGACTTTGTGGTACTTTTGAAAAATCCATTTTAAGACCAATTTTAGCGTACTTTTGAAAAATCGATTTTCGAGCCAAATTTCAAGGTACTTTTGAAAAACTAATCTGTGGGTGAAATTTTGGCGTACTTTTGAAAAATCGATTTTCAAGTCAAATTTCAAGGTACTTTTGAAAAGTTAATCCGCGGGTGAAATTTTGGCGTACTTTTGAAAAATCGATTTTCAAGCCAAATTTCAAGGTACTTTTGAAAAGTTAATCTGCGGGTGAAATTTTGGCGTACTTTTGAAAAATCGATTTGCAAGCCAAATTTGAACGCAGTTTTGAAAAATTAGTCTGCAAGTGAAATTTTGGCGTACTTTCGATAAATCGATTCCTGGGCCAAATTTTGACGCCCTTCCAAAAATATTATTTTTTTAAAGTCCAATTTATGGTACCTTTGAAAAAGTATATTATTCATAAATCTTTGTCATTATATACTTCTACTCTCATATTCTGAACCAAAAACATTTTTCCTAAGTGAAAATTCGGTGTTTCTTCGAATTTTCACCTGGTCATTTCCAACGCCTTATAGAACCCAAAACGGCCCTTGTGACTGATCTGCGCCTCTGCAGACTCCCAAAAATGTGTTAAATGAGATTTTTGCCTAAGTCGAATTTTGATTATGTCTTCAACTTAGGACGATTTTGGAGAGTTCTACAACATGAACATAGGTACGAAAGTAATACGAAAGTGAAACAGTTCGAATTTATGAAATTAAATACATCATGTTAAGTACTAATACTAAATGTAAATTCCGTACCTCAATCGATTTGTAAGTAAACATAGAATAATGCAATACTAAATTTAATTTTGAAATCTGCTTTTCTGCGACTTACCTTTATTGCCCCTTAACCAAAATTTTTTTGATATAAATATGGCATAATATTTTAATATAAATAAAATCTGTAAACTTGAACGGGTATTTACAAACTTCCTGAATTTAAACACACTAAAGGACCCCACACTTTTTATATGCAATTTGGGTTTTTCTGGGAGCTGAAACTTTGCACAGTGGTCCTCCACGGGCACAAAAAACTTTAACAACAGTGTTTCGAGATATTGGCCAAAGGTCATAATTTTAACAATTTTTTCAACTAAAAATAATTTTTATCTGTAAAACGGATTCTCAAATGAAAAACTTGTATTTTTCATTTTTTGTTCAGAATGATATGTTGTACTAGTTTGAATTGAAAGCGTAATTGTCACTCTTTAGTTTTTACTTTCGTTGCGTAATTTTTTCTATAGATACAATTTGCCCTTTTCAAATTGAGTTTGTTTTCAAAGAATTCTTGAAATCTCTGCCTCAGTTTTCTCAAAAACGGTTGGAATTATCATGTTCTATCAAGTGTACCTTTTTTACATACAAATGACTCCTGCATGAGATTTTATAGTCAACAGTGCCACAATGTTTCGTAAAAAAAAAGAGAAAACATAACTTAAAAAATGTTTCCTTACCAAATTGGTAGAAGACCGCTCAAGAGGTAGTTGAGATATTGCAAAAAATAAAGAAGAAAAAAAATTACAATTTTGACACTGTATCTTTTTCCACAGTAATTTACTAAAGCATGTTTGGTTATAACCTTTGTAGTCTATGTAATGAAGCATTATTTAACGAGTTTTTTGTAAATATTTAGTGCAAAGACGAGATTACCTTTCCCTCCCGTTTTCGAGGGTGCTGAACACGATGGAAGTGGTGGGAGAAGTTTTTGACCCTGAAACGGCCAAAAACCGCCCCTTTTATGGGGATTCTTTATGTCTTCATATATAAACGGGTTTGGGGAGTGATTTATCGACCGGTTATATATATTTGAAGTAACATGGAAGGGGATTATAGAGTAAGTGAAATCCAGAGAGCAGGGCTAGGAGGTTGATTAACCTCCCGAGAGGTGGAAAGTCTTTTTTTTTTCTTCAAATGATTCGGTTTAAACGCTTATCCCCCGTTTTCGGGGTCGCTGATCCCGTGAAAAATATTCATTTTTAGCTCCAACCCCTCCTTATCTCTCAAACGGGCAGAAATGACTCCTCACTCATCAGAAAGCATGCTATCCAGGATTTACAGGTTTTTCGGCACATGATCGTTATTCCTGTGCATATCCCTTCATTTTTCATGAAAGAGAAGGTGGTAGCGACCTCGGGGGTTGCTCTAACCCTTCCAAGAGGTGTAAAATTCATTAATTACACTTTCGATTGTCAATGCGCTTTTTCCCGTTTTCGCAAGTGCTGATTACGATAAAAATATAATGAATAAATTTTACACCCCTTGGAGGGATTGAAACAACCCCCGAGGTCGCTACCACCTTCTCTTCCATGAAAAATGAAGAGATATGTACAGCAATAACGATTATGTGCCGAAAAACCTGTAAATCCTGGATAGTATGCTTTCTGGTGCCTGTTTGAGAGATTGGAGCTAAAAATTAATATTTTTCCCGTGATCAGTGACACCGAAAACGGGGGATAAGCGTTTGAACCGAATCATTTGAAAAAAAATGATTTTCCACCCTTCGGGAGGGTTTAATCAGCCCCCTAGGCCTGCTGTCTGGATTCTACTTACTCTATAGACTGCTTCGATGTTATTTCAAATATGTATATAAAACCCATCGATAAATCACTCCCCCAGGCCTGTTTATATATGAAAACGTAAAGGGATCCCCATAAAAGGGGGGGTTTTTGGTCGTTTCAGGGTGTTGCGGCGGTCGAAAACTTCTCCCACCATTTCCATTATGTTCAGCAAAATGAAGCTTCAAATACCCTTACATAGATAACAGCAGTGTCGTTTTGATTCATATTTTCATATTGAAATTGTCAAGGTGATCGATTTTTCCATGATGATTGAATTTACCCAGTTTTATGATACTTACTTGAAACAGCTTCATAGCATTTTAGCTTTTGAAATGAGTTTTTCCTCTTTATCTTCTCCTGAATAGCACATCAACAATTGTTTAGTTAATATCTTGTTCATACAAGCATACACAGTTTTATGGTAATTATCTCCTCCACAAAAATAAAGGCACTCGTGTAAAATTAATATGAAAATACAAAAAAATGTTAACAAATGTTCTTGCAAAAATGTTAAAATATTTGTTAGTCATTCAAAATTTGTTCTGTCAATTCCAAAGAATCAACATCTTGCAATGGCACTGCCACGATGATCGAGCCATCATTAGGGCGGGGTGTATACATTATCTGTTAACACGTTGAGTGCTGATGACGTCATCGACATTTTTCGATGTGTTTTGGAGGGCCGATGACGTCTAAAGATGCAGTGCCGTTTTGGCTCAAATTTCGCATATTCTATTTTAATATCAAGCATATTTAGAAATCTTTTATGAAATTTAATTGACTGCAATAAAAAAAATCTGTTAGCCTTTGATGTTTTATTCAAATTATCCTCAGTAGGGAACGTGTTAACTAAAACACTCCATTAATAAATTTAAAACACTATAAAATTTGTGAGCTACAATTTGATTATCACACAGGCACAAAAAAAATTAATTCCACCTATCCTCATGTTTTTTGAGCCGCTGATTCTAAATATCACGTCAAAAATATGATTCACTGCTCAATTTTTTGCAAATTCTGTTACTCGTCTCGTTAACGTTCTTCAGCCCTTTCACAGTACTTTCCAAATATTTTGTCATTCAGAGAGTGGTATGGAAAAATCAGTACAAAGGGTAGTTTTTTTTCATTTTCATTTAGGGGTAGTTCTAAAAGAATGGGGGAAAGTATTGCAATTATCGTGTTATACGCCCTCGAAAACTGGAGGAAACCTTTCTTCAGCCCTTTCGTAAAATATGTTCGGAATGTTTTGTCATTCAGGGAGGGGGTAGTTCCAATCCTCGGGGGTTGTTTTGGCCTTTCCTGGTCAAAAGATACTCGACTTATCAATATTGCATGTAATAACCCCGATCTGTCAAGCCCTCGCAAGCGCATTATGGAAAAATCAGAATGAGGGGAAAAAGTACCCCACCATCCTTTCCGTGGTACGATAGAACGTTAAGAGTATGTGATACGAGCCATTTTAAATGATTCATAAGTTTCATTTCAACGCGTGTCGTTCTATTAGATTTAATAGCCATTTAAGAGGAGACAACGCCAATCACAAAGTTTCATCGGTAACGCTAAAGCTGAAGTGGGGTCAAGGGTAGGCAGTGTGGCTATTATAGGGCATCTGCAAGTGACGTCACAGCTAACCTCAAAAATATGTGCTTTTTAAGATTTAAGAATATTATGCAGCTGTTATTAAAATTTTTGCCTGGTCCCGTATTTTCAACTAAAATATAGTTCAGTGTAATGTTTATGAAGTTTAAAATACTTAGTGCTAAGCAAATTTTAGCTAAAAACCGAGCTTAAAACTTTTTTCAATAGAAGTGTAGTATTCATTTACTTACAAGAATATCTTTTTTTTTTTTTTTCAGTTTAATAACGCCAGCCGTTTGGCTGAAAACTGCTTTTTCCCAGTCAAGACTTTTAGTACAGTGCTTTTTAATAGATGGTGCCACCTACAGTAGCATCTGCATCATGTAACCAACATAACCTTAAATTTTAAGTTTTTCAAGTTGATTCTCATTTTTAATGTTTGTATACACATTTTTAGCTTGGAGCCGTACTGGCTCTAAGCTAAAAATGTTATATTTTTTATAATTTAATATTTAAAAATTCACGTAAATAATTTTTCAATATTGTTGATTAATAAAAATACAGGTTAGATTTCCAATCTACAAAAAGAGTCCTATTCTATTAGGACAAAGTATTTAGAACTTCATAAACATTACACTGAACTAGATTTTAGTTGAAAATACGGGAACCAGGCAGAAATTTTAATAATAGCTCTTAAACCTTAAAAAACACATATTTGTTTAAAACAATCCCACTGCGTTTTAAACAGTTCTTTAAAACATTGCATTGTGCATTAAATATGTTTTAAACATTTGTTTAAAACATGGTGCAATGTTTTAAGCATCTTATTTAAAACATTTTGTTTTAAACATTCCAACCCTGCTAAACGAGATGCTAGAATTCTGCAAGTCTAGAAAAAACACTTTCCGGAAAAGTTTCTTACACTATTTTTTCGACATCCGTCTCAAAATAAAAAAGTTAAATTAATTTTAATCTTCTATATTACAAACTAATACTGATACTAATTGATTTTTACATATTTTAATTAGTGGTACAGTTATTGCAGTGACATATTGAGCGGCTATAATTTATTTGAAACACTGAGGGCGTGTTGTACTAAGGTTTTTTAAACCTACGATCACGGAATCCAGGATCAAATTAATTTGCAGATCAAAACAATTTTATGTTGTACGTAGATAGTAATCGGCAGTTCAGATGATCCGGTTTTAAGTGAGTGATTCTGTACATTGGCAACACTGATTCCGTCCAAAATTGTCAATTTGAACGGGAAATTGACATAATTGCTGAATTAATCAGAACACAAAATTATAACAGCTAAGGTAATATACTTATATAACAGTAACAAATACCATGTCTTCAGCAGATAGAGCATGACTCCTGAAATTGATTGAAAAAAAAACATAATTCACAAAATATTTCTATAATTTTTACACTACCTATTAGTAGTCGGTGCTATTTCCACATATGAGGTCCAAGAGATACCCAGCCACTGGTTTTGATATTCTATAACGATTTTTAAACTCATTGTCCCTCCACTTAACAAAATTATTGGGTCTTTCTCGAATCACACGTGGAATCCGAGGGTGTAAAACTAGTTCAAGAAGTTCTAAAAAGTCTTCGTCTGTCAGACCTTCTAAGTAGTTCTCTTCCATTACTTAATGATAACAGAACAAGAAAAAACGTGAACAAACCTCTAGCTCAGCCCTTCCTATTTAATTGTTCAGTATCTAATTCTAATATTATTTTATTTGATTATGTTAATGTCAAAATTTGAAAGAATGTGAGGTTAGATCCGACTGATCGAAGTTTATTCTGCTATCAGAGGCAATTTAAGTGATCCCCGAATTAACCATCGTTAAAATGCCGATCTACAATAGTAAAACAACTTTCGACCACTGATCTTCGATTCAAAGTTGATGCGGGATTTAAATTGTTAGTACAACGCGCCCTGAGTGTATTTGAAGAGGTCATTACAAAATGAGTCTTTATCCACTTTTAGTCATATTCTAGTTAGCGACGTGAATTAATTTTTTTAGTCATATCTGCATATGTTTTGCTCTGCCAAATCGATTCTCATCCTATATAAAATATCTCTAAAAATTAATTTAAAAATTAAATTTCCATAATGCGCCTTATCCATCAACTATGCTATTTCAAAGTGAATCTGATCCAATTGGACTAATTATATGGACGTATTTTGATCATGCGATTCAGCATATGCAGGGAGTGCAAATTAATTAATCTCAAATCTAAAAATTTCGTTGGACTTATTTAGGATTGGATTGGAAAAACAGCCCCAAAAATGATTTTTTTTTTTGTAAATTCATGGAGAACTTTAAAGCTACGAATGATTCCAATGAATGTAATTCTCTGGCAGAAGAAAACGAAGATTTTCATGAGTCTTTTAGAGAATCCAAAGATCTTAGAATTTAAAGCATTTTATTTTTATTATATTGCTCTTTATATCATTTTTACAGATGTAGTGTAGCTGCTTTAAGGGTTAAAACATATATATTTTTTTTGGCAAACTTTGTTTCTATACTTACCCAAATAGTTTTTTCGAAATGCGCCCTATCCATCATGTCGCTCCAAAATGCTTCTTATCCAAATTTAATTTTAAATTTTTGAGAATACAGAGCATAAATGATTTGAAAGACTGGTGTTTTAGTGATCTACTTAATAATACTCTTTTATGGCAAAATCTAGCTGGGGACAAAAAGATGTGTAAATAACGAAACACGTTTTTTTTTTCGATTTCTTGTAATTTTCGTCTAGTGGACAAGAGCATTTTGAATGACCCTCCTCATTTATGGTATTATCACTAGTGCTTGATGTTCAACAACCTGCATATATTTCTTGGTTCTGTCGTTACTTTTACATTTTGAATAGGTTGTTTAAAAGAGCAGGACTGTTTATTATATCCCCACTTTTCGCATATGGTTCACAATGCCATCTCTTCCCTTGATTATTTTGCAGTTCTTTTTCAAAATGAATTTAATGTTGCTGTTGTCGTGTTGATACACTTCGTATAGAACTATTTTAAACATTTATTGCATGGAATTGCATACGAATTTTTCGCGGAATTATTAAAAATGCCACAATTATCGGTCACCATCATCACTTCAGCACGTAGAATATGCAATGAAATGATTAACAGAAAATATAATGCATATTCACATATTGTATATTTAATAGTTCGTGTATTAATAGTAGTAGTGAAATTACTTAGAGAAGATAACATCATCATCGAATACGCAGAGATCGATATCGTTACCACGTGCTCGTTACCTAGGTAATGATGCTATTTTTACAGCTGCATGGGCGTTAAGACTGCCTACTACCATTGATTAATATTTAAATAAAAAATGGATGGCACGGGGCACTGATATTATGCCAACTTTTATACGCGATGTGCGACTTGATGTTATCTTCTCTAAGTAATTTCACTCTACAGTACCTAGAGATAAAAAATATGCAAAACTTCAGAATAATATCATATTGAACGGATTTCGTTCATTTTTGGCAGTATAATAGTAAATGCTTCACAAAAAAGTTTCTATATTGTGAGGGGGCTTGCTAATTTATAGGGGGTGGATGCCACCCCATCTCAGGGGGTGGCACTTAAAAAATATATATTTATTAGAGCTGAAGTAGAATCAAATTTTAAGAAGAAAAGGTTCTATGCAATTTTTCACATAAATTGATAGTTTTAAAGTTATAACGACTTCAAAATTGCGATTTTAGCTTAAAAACAAGGTATTTCCAAAATGCTTCTTAGTATCTCGAAAAGTATTACTTTATCGAAAAAATGTTACAGACCAATTACAGAAAGTACAAACTGGGAATTAATTACGTTTTTTGTTTATTGATGTAGGATTAATAATTTCGGAGATATTTAAGTTTACATTTGGCATCCAAGTGTTCATAAGATAATTATTTAGAGTGAGAGTTAAATATCTCAGAAACTGTGACACCCATGTCAAGGATGTTAATAGGTAAAATAATAGGTTATTAATTAAGCTTTCAACTGTTTTTATTTGTTTCTGTAGCATAAAAAACAAAAAAGTTATGACCGAAGCAATGCATCTACACATTATTTTAATAACAACGTCGCCATTTTGTTACTGTAATTAGCCAGTAATTAAAAAAAAGAATTTTCAAACACTGTTTCTCATTAATATATAGCATGACGTAGATGCTCAAATTTTTTGGTTTGTATACAGCACTTGCTTTAGAAAAAATACAGTTTAAACTATAAAGGTATTTTCGATAAAACGTAATTTTTTTCCTTTTCCAAATATCTCAATAAATATTAGTTTTATTGGAAAATGGGTAGAAACCAAAAATAAAGCTCATAAACTGATAGTGAATTTCGCTTGTTTATTTATTTACATAGATTTAATAGTCTTGGAGATATGAAAGTTTACAAATGGCGTCCAAACGTTTATGAGACGAAAAATGCAGTTTAAAGCTTAAATATCTCAGAAATTGTGACACCTACATCACGCATGCTAAGAAATGGAATTAAAGGCAATTAATTGCGCTTTCAAATTATTTTTTACTCATCCTGTAGCATAAGAAATAAAGAAGTTATGACGGAAAAATATGCGTATTTATATTTTTTTATATAAAAATGTTGCCATTTTGTTATCTAATTAGCCAGTAATTAAGAAAAATTGTCTCAAACACAGTTTTTCGTTAAGATGTAGCATTACCTAGATGCTCAAATTTTTTTGCTCATTTAAAGCACTTGCTTTAGAAAAAAATGCATTTTAAAGTTTAAAGGTAATTTCGAAACACTTGGATACCAAATATAAACTTAAATATTTCCGAAACTATTAGTCCTACTCAATAAACAAAAAATATAATTAATTCCCAGTTTGTACTTACTGTAATTGGTCTCTAACATTTTTTCGATAAAGTAATACTTTTCGAGATACTTGACGAAAACCGTTTGGAAATACCTTTTTTTTTTAAGCTAAAATCGCAATTTTGAAGTCGTTATAACTCAAAAACTATCAATTTATGTGAAACATTGCATAAAACCTTTTTTTCTTAAAATTTGATTCAATTTCAGCTCCAATAAATATATATATTTTTTAAGATCACTCCCTGAGAGGGGTTGGCATCCACCCCCTATAAATTAGCAATCCCCCGCACAATAGAAACTTTTTCGTGAAGCATTTACTATAATACTGCCAAAAATGAACGAAATCTGTTCAATATGACATTATTCCGAAGTTAAAACCTCTAGTTACTGTACTATAATGAATAGTTTCAACCGCAGGCTGTCAAGTGCCACTTCTGACATCAGTAGTGGCCTGTGTAAACATTAGAAGCTAGTGCATTATGCAAAATGAAACAATAATTAAAATTGTTAATTTCAGGATGAAAAAGGGGATGATTAGACGTCTAATGAAAGGCTGATGAAAATGTTACCACCAGCGCCCGTTGTCCTACTTACAATCCCACGACTTATTGCCTGGAAAAATATATAATTGGACAACCAGCACCTAGGTATATAAGGACAAAGTCGATAAAAAAAGTAGTTTGAGGAGGAAGAAAGAGGATGTGTAAATATATAAACAAATACAATAAAAAATTCAAATAGTTCGTTTTTACGTAATTTATGTTATGATTTAAAGTTTTACTTCAAGTAGTAATTTTTATTTTGTTCATTATAAACTTAAGCAAATTATGTATCGCAGCACACTATGTCTAGCCTGTTCGAACTTTAAGTTACCATCATTTTTTGTAGTATTATAGTATGAAATTTGTTCTGTTTTCTTACATATTCCGTTCATTTTTAACCTCGCCACCGATAAAAATGGGGGAGGTTACACAGCAATTGATCTGAAATTGAAAATTTGGATGAGATCAGATCTTTACATTTGGAGATTCGAGGAACACAAAAAGGAAGTTTTTAAAAATGTCTGCTTGTGTATGTTGATGGTGCCGAAACAAGCAAATCTAATTTGATGAAATTTGTCACAAGGGATGATTTTTAGTGCCCTTTTGGCACATACTGTTTTTATTGCTTTTAAAGTAACAACATAGCAAAACAGTACATATGCAATAAATAAATAATTCTTTTTATTGCTTTTAAAGCAACATCTATTTATTTAATTAACGTGGTCTTATTTCCGCTACCAGGGCCTATCACCGACGCCAGGAGACGAGCTACCCCCAACCTGGAAATTTTGCAAAAAGTAGGGATCTGTTACTTGCCTAACATTTAATAGACAAGGGACCGCCTGCTTTACATCCCCTCCGAAGGATGGTATATCCACTGCTTCTCCACCTCGTCTTGAAATTACATAGCTTCTGCTTATACGCTGACAACAATATTGATTGTTTTGGTCTATACATGTGTAATTTGATAATATAATTTTCTAAAGAACAAATTTATGCTGGTACTTATCGAAATTAATATGTCAGAATCGTTCAAATGGAGAGTGAGTTCGTAACTTCTTGAAGAATCTATAATTATTTCTGGATGCTTGCTGAGCTTTCGAACTGCTACCTTCTTCCCAGGATCGTCCTCATGCGCAGGTTTCATCATAACTAATTACGTATGCTGACAGGATACCCTCCAACATTTGAATAAGCATTTCGAAGTATTCGTAAATGATCTTCGGACAAACTACAGCCCTGCATCTTTTGATGTTTTCTTCGTACCATGTAGTATAATCATAGGTGATTATATTGTTTAAAATGATTTATCCAATCAGTCCCTTGAAAATGGTCTGAAAATTAGCACAGTTGAACATCTCTGCATTCTAAATAGCTCTTTACCATGTTATAAACATCAATTTTCTCCAGTGGATATCCGCATTTACCTACCAAAATAATTAATTCAACTAGGTTGCTTTTAAAAACGTCATTTTGTCACAGGGCTGTGAATTAATAAATTCATTGCCTAATATTGAGTGTATTTATTGTATTTATTTAATATGGGAAGGGTAGTGTACCTTAGACCGATTTTGTACAAATTTGTCTCAATCGAAACGAAGAAACGCTAAACAAATGTTAATTGCATGGTTGTATTCTCTGAAATTTTTTCCTGCACATCACTAATTTTGCATTAAATTTTGACAAAGATTAAGAGAAAATTTCATGTGTTACGCAGTTATTCTCAAACATGCTTTTTGGCCTTATACCAGAATGTGTAGTATAAGAGTTTGGGAATTTGTTTGAAAATGTTTCTTTGTAATATAATTTATTGTTAGGTATTACATTGGTCTATTTGACATAATTTGGAGTATAACTCTCTAAAGAATTAATTTACGAAGACATCAAAATCAATGTATCAGAAGATCATTCAAACGAAGAGTGATGCAACTTTTTGAAGAGTATTCTGAATGTTTGCTGACCCTTCGAACTATTACAACATTGTTCTTCCCAGGATCGTCCTAATGTGCAGATTTCATCATTATTATTGACACTGGTGGGATACCCTCCAATTTTTGAACAAGCTTATTGAAATATTCGTTAATGATCTTAGAGTAGCTCTGCAGCTCTGCATCTTTACAGATCATGCAGGTTTGCCCTTAACCTTTTCGCTGCGGAGTACGTTTTCCGTAGTGTACTACCGTGTGCGGCTGCCGCAGAGCTCGGCGGCTACGTACGTCTCCCGCAGCTTGCGCTAGCGGGTCGCGCGTGTAACAGTCAGACAGTGGCGTATCGTTCAAATTAATCTAGATTGAAATATGACATTGAAATTTCTAATTTTATTATGATTATTTATTAGTATGCTGTAATGCGAGATATGTTATAAAAATAAAATGAATCCACCAGAAAACATACACATAATGGAGAAACTAAAACAAATAACATGTTATTACCAGACATAACCTAACCATGTAATATGGCTCTGATTTATTTAAAAAGAATAGAAGTAAAATCTATTCACGAAAAGACTCATGGATAATTGAGAAAAATTAACACAAATAATACAGTTTTTGTAGATACTAAAATTTTTTCAACGTGTGATATTGTTCAAAACACGGCACCACACAAGACAGACAGACAGACAGACAGACCTTTATTGATGCACAGGAAAATTTACACTTTCTTACATAAGTTAAATACAACAAAAAATAACACATACATAGAAGTATAATAATTGTAAATTGGACAATAAAATTCAATATTAAAATTTATACATATCATGATTTAAAACTTATATACTAGATAAAAGAGAAGAATTTGTTATATTAAAAATCATTAATTGTGATATTGTTATTTAAAAATTCATTATAGGAGTAGTAGGCTTTTTTTATTAAGAATTTTTTTATTGTGTTTTTGAAACTGTTTCCTTCCAAAAATCTCACACTTAAAGGTAATTTATTAAAAAAAGTTGGGGCCAAATGTAGAGTTGCGTTCCAGGATTTATTTAATCGCAGGAATTCAATTCTAAGATCCTCCTTGTGCCGTGTGTTATGATTATGTGTGTTCTGTGAAGTATTATAGCACTCACTATTATTTTTTATGTATAGTAAACACTAAAAAATATATCTACATGGAAGGGTCATAATATTGAGTTGACTATATGCGTTTCTAGCGTCGGCGCGGTATTCTAGTTTTGCTATTATACGGACTGCCCGTCTTTGCAGTTTAAATATTCTGTTTGTATGTGGAGAGTGTCCCCATACTAAGATAGCATAACTTAAAACTGATTGTATGACTGCATGAAAGGTCATAATGCAAACTTGTTGACTCACCGTTTTTATTAGATTTTTCAATAAAAATATACTTTTACATAATTTGTTAGATATATAGTTAACATGACTTTCAAAATTTAGAGTGGGGTCTAAAAAAACTCCTAAAAATTTGACGGATGCTGTGTTGTTTATTTTATCATTTCTGCGTAAGGAAAAAATCATTTTTTCTGTCTTATTTACATTTAAACTTAATTGGTTAGCTGAAAACCAATCCTCCACATTGGAGATAGAGGCATCCATGCAAGACTTCAACTGATCAATATTGATATTGCAGTGTGTAAAATTTGTGTCGTCAGCATACAATACTAATGCACTGTCTGTGAGGGATGAACGAATGTCATTGATATAAATGAGGAAAAGCAGAGGTCCTAAGATTGACCCCTGCGGGACTCCATGGGCTACTATTCTTTCCTCCGAGAAATTACCACCATAATAGGTTACTTGGGTTCGATTTGTTAGATACATAGTGAGCAATTTCAGACTACTGGCACCAACTCCATAATATTGTAATTTTTTTAACAAGATTTTGTGGGACACACAATCAAAGGCCTTGGAGAGGTCGCAGAAAGTTGACCCTACACAGTCTCCGCCTTCAAAGCCCCTGATTACCGTCTCACAGAGTTTGTTTATGGCCCCTATAGTACTTTTGTTTTTTCTAAAGCCAAATTGTGATTCAATGAACAGTTTGTTATATTCTAGGTAATCATACAATTGTTTTTTTAATAGAAACTCGAATATCTTAGATATTACTGGAATCAGCGCTATAGGCCTGTAGTTGCTAGGATCTGATTTATCGCCTTTCTTAAAGATCGGTATTACTTTAGATATTTTAAAACATGAAGGATAAATGCCCTCCTTTATACATTCATTAAACAATTTTGTCATAGGAATTATGAATACGTCTTTTAAAGATTTAATTAGCATTATATCTAAGTCATAAAAGTCTTTGCAGTGTTTATTTTTTAAATTGTTTATCGCATCCCTCATTTCATTATATGTAACTTCCCTAAAATCAAAAGATATATCCGATATATTTATGTTAGCTTTATCAATATACTCTTCAAAGGTTGAAATTGGATTTCGTAGATTATTTATTGTATTGCTTGCTACGTTTATGAAGAAGGAGTTAAAATCAGTTGCATGGATACTCACGTCCTTAGTACTCGTATCTGTTTTCCTGTTTGCATTTATGACCTCCCATGCAGCCTTAGCTTTGTTATCTGCTACACAAAGAGCGACATCACATTTTAAACATCTAAAAGTGGTTTCCCTGCGTTTTCGCTGCTTGGAGCACACCACTCAGCGTCTAGGTACAAGTTTATTATGTTTGTTGCGCTGCTCTGTTACAGGTGGAAAGTGTCTTTCTATTAAACGTAGTGGAGATTCTTCATTTCCTCTGCCCGGCACAAGTCGAGGCTGCACTTTTTTATGTGACTCTACCAGTTCCTTTACCAGTTGCAATTGAAAATCGATTAGGGGCAACTTCTTCCTTGTCTTTAGTTGGTACAAGGCATGCGCATTTAGTGTTGACATATCCAGTAAATGAAAAAATATTTTTTTGGAACATTTTATGGATTTGCGGACTGTTTCTGTGGAGCTATAAAGCATATCACATCGATCGACTGCGCCCATGTTCTTATATTCTACGATACACACAGGTTTTCTGACTTCAATTCCCCGTTTATTCTGAACAGGCACAACATCTGCTGTATGGAACGTTGTCAGCACGGTTAACATCCCGTTTGTCCTTCCATTTCAATGCTAACATCTTGTCCGTCGACGCATGTTGTATTTCACCAGTTTCTAATTTTTTTCTAAGTGACGGCATGTGAGCTCTATTTGCTTTAACCGTCCCACAGGCATTTATTTCATTTTGATGAAGAACTGAAAAAAGGACTGGACTTGAATACCAATTGTCAAGAAATATATTATGTCCGTTATACATGTATGGTTCTATAAGAGTTAAAACTATATTTGCCCCCAAACCAAGATTTCCCTCAAATTTCTGAATATTAGTATTAGACCCTGTATAGATGATGAAGTCCAATGAATATCCAGTTTTGCAGTCACACAAAACAAAAAACTTTATGCCAAATCGGTGACGCTTCTTTGGAATATATTGCTTGTAACTAATCCGTCCCTTGAACAACATCAAGCTCTCATCTATATACAGATGTTGGAAAGGATGCAGACTTTTTTGGAAAGCAGCTGTGAGATGATCAACAACTGTTCTAATTTTAAAGAGTTGATCCTTTGAATTATGTTGCTCTTCATTATTGGCAAAATGGAGATTACACAGAAGAAGTATGTATCTGTTACGAGATATAATTTGACTAAAGATTGGTGTAGCAATTACGGGATCGGTGGACCAGTAGTCATTTATTTTTCTTTTTTTTGTTTGAACCATCAAAATTGTTACAGCCAGAAAAATGTAAAGCTCATCACTACTAGTAGGTTTCCATTTACTTTGACGAGATGTACTTGATGATGTTTGAAACGTGATGTCAGCATAACGATTTGTTTCGTTTACTATATGTTCTAATAGTGTTTCAGAAAAGAATTGCTTGAAACACATCATTGGAGTAGCATTCGGGTTAAGGGTGTTTTTCAATTTCGAATTAGCGGGATTATAGCCGTGAATAATGGGTTCAAATATCTGGTTGCCCCAGGAAAATTCTTCGTTAAGTTTCACTATTTTATTTGGCGAAGCATCACCTGAAATTAATTTGTTATTGTTTGCTTACTAGTAAATATCAGCCTAATTTCTTACCTTCTGAATCACTTTCCATTTCAGGTACTTCGTCTTTATCACTCTCTATTTCAGGTACTTTGTCTTCATCACTTGTAAGCACGTCATTTTCATCTATGTCCGATGTTTCTTCATCACTATTCATCAATAGTTCCAACAGTTCTTCATCAGTGTAATATTTCGGCAGACGTCTTCCAGACATTTTCTATTGTTTGAATAAGTATGTATTTACTTTTTTCACAGCAGATTTTGTTCCAGCAATCACAAATTCACAAAAGTTTTTTTTGTCACGTTTTGTTAACGATATATCAATCATCAATGATTCCTCCTATATTTTGGATATTTTTCCGGCTTCTTCTACAAAATTTGTGACTCGAAGAATATCAAGAGGATTTTTAACAAAATCTGGCAAAAATGTTCACATTTTGTTTGAAAAGAAAGTGAAAACTTATCTGGCAAAAATGTTCACATTTTGTTTGAAAAGAAAGTGAAAAACTTATATAGTAAGGTAACGTTTTGAAGAAATTGTTGCATAATTTTTTTCCCTTATTTTTAAATAAATGTGTGGTTTTTTGAACAAATTCTATTGCTAATCATCATATAATTATCTGAAATATCAATCACTTTGTGCAAAAATAACAGGAAATATAGTGGAAATGTAAATTGATGGTATAAAAATTAATAATGAAAAACTAGAAAAACAAAACGTGACCGAAATAAAATGGCTTCACTCACGATTAGTGGTCCAAAATCTACCAATCCACCAAAAATGACTGACATGTTTCCAGGAATTTGAACGTCTCTGAACGGTTCCCGCAATTACGGCACGTAAAATCTGTACGACGTCTTACCAGATGTAGCCGCCGGAGGCAGTACTAAAGTACAAGTAGATATCTACTACCAAACGTATGCGTACGGGTACCGCAGTTAACTCTTTCGGAAATCCTTGCGTTTATACACGGTTCCCGCATGTGAATTGGCACTTTCTGCTGTGGCTGTGAACGGTTCCCGCAGCGAAAGGGTTAATGGGGCAAACATTTATTGTGAATAAAAAACACATAATTCTATAATCTTTATATTAAACCTGAATTAAAAGTTACAAAAATGAAAATAAAATATTTTTTTTCATTTAACTAAAAAAAAACTATGTCCTTCAAGATACAATATCCGTTTAGAGTTGCTTCATATGGTATATGGTGAAACAATTTCTGGAGTTATTTCCTGGCACAATACATAACCGTAGATTGCATTTCTGGCAAAAAACAGTTGTTTGATCACTTGTGCAAAGTTTACACCTTCCTTTTTCCACGAATGTTGGAAAGTGACCAACTTGATCATACCTGACATCATCAGTGGGTCTGGCACTTACAGAAACTCTGATTTTTTTGACTGGCTGCTCATTTGTGAAATCTGATTTTCTGATCTTTACCAGATGTGATTTTATGGATGTTGAAGCTAAATGTAATCGAAACGTTTTCAACTTTTCATATTTTGTATTTCCAAAAGCTTCCATGTCTCTTCTACATAGTAGCCAGGCGTTATTGACACAAATGTCAATGAGTTGACTAAATATTCCCAAATACCATCTTCTTATTTGTACGGTGTTTTATAGAGGGCAATTAGCATATCTGCCAAGTCAACACCCCCCATGTGAGTGTTGTATTGTTTTATTATTTGGGGGCAATCAATGCCAACTTTTTTTTTTTTTGTACTATACCGGTTGATTTGAACTACAGGGCTGTGAGATATATAGGAGCTAGCCATTTGGTATGCTGAAATTTTGTAATTTACAATTTAACAAATTACAATATTTCAATTCGTTGTATCTCAGTTAGTAATGAAAATATTTTCATAAACTCCAAAATCTATTTTTATGAAAAGTCAAATGCACATGACAAAAAAAAATAAAAATAAACAGGAGCTCCTAGACCCAGGGGAGGCTAATGAATTTTCAAAAATTTTTTCACAAACTGCTTTTTCAAAATTTTTTAGGGGTCATTAGAGAAGTGCTTCTCTAGATGTTATTTCCCAAATTTCGTATGGGTCCTATGCGCCATAGACGAGAAAAAAAATATTGAAATTTCACCAGCCGCCGCTGCATCACATCAGCTATAAGATAATATCGTGTATTGATTGCCCAGTAATCTTAAAAAGATGGCATTCGTATGATTCCCATTAGAGTGAAAGATTTTATTTCAGATGGAGAAATATTTATTGAGGATCCAGTTGTCAAGGTAGAATAAATATTCATTTGTTCTACGATATATTGAATAATTTCATCATCCCAAAATTTTTGAAAATACTCAAGACCTGTAAGGACATGAGTCAGGGCGTCATATTCGTTGTCAATTGGAATCTGATTATGTTCAAAATCTTCTTTTACTCATTTGTAGTTAATTTTTTCCTTTTCTGCTTTCTTATATTTTGTTTTATTTACTTTTGAAATTGAAACGTCCGTGCTCCAGTAATCATCAGAATTACTCTCATCAGATGTTTCCTTGGATATATGGGGCAGTGAAACCCCAGGTTCAAAATCAGGATCTAAATCGCTACAATCTACTTCAGATGAAGACCCAACATCAGAAACATTGACATTTTCTGGTGGTAACAGTGCTTTGTACTCCACATATCTTTTTTTCTGCTGTAGAATCTACTGCAGCCAATTTTTGCATACTAAAAGAAATATAAAAATTTTTTTTTTTTTTGATACATTGATCATATAATTCGAAAATATATATCATCTGTTGTGGGCAGTGTGCATTTAGAGATACAAACAAGTCAGAGCATATTTTAGATGGGTTAGAAAATCTAGATCTCGAAATTAAATATTTTATGAGTGATTTGAAACGGTCATACTTAGCTTATAAAATGCAAACGAGAAAAATAAATAAACTGCAGTATATTACCACTATTGTACTTACCTCGTCTACATTTGTTGATGCTGCCATGGTACACACTGAAACACTGTACATTTTAAATCTTAATCTAGAGCTCCAGGCGTCCCCATCATCTTAATACAGTTCTATGCTTGTGTATCTTGCAGGATACACAGCCTGTTTCACCTCAACTTACACGAGATTTATATGGAAAATTTTACGATAATGTGTCCCATGAGACACATTAGCCAATTAAGGGTTAATATTGTTGAGTATATGATTATATCATTTAAAATGATCTATCCAACCAGCCCCTTGGAGATGTTCTGAACATTTGCACAGTCGAACATTTCTGTGTTCTAGATAATTCTTTACTACGTTACAAATGTCAATTTTCCCCATTGGATATCTCCATTCCCCTGCCGAAATAACTGGCTAACCAGATTGCTTTGAAAAGCGTCATTTTATCAAAGGGCTGTGATTAAATAATTAGTTGCCTAAAACTAGATGTCATAATGTATTAATGTGCTATTCTTGGGTATCTATTGCTTTTCTATTTACAATTTGTTTCGTGCAACACCGTAAGAAAAAGCCACGAAAGGTGAGGTCTGGAGACCTAACTGGCTGTAGTACAGGCTCATTTCTGCCAATCCACCCATTGGATGTTATATTTAAATGAGTGGCAGCTTTCCTTGCATAGTGCGCAGGAGCCTCATGAAAAAAATACCACATTTGATGCAAAATTTGCAGTGGCACATCGTCTACCAAATCTGACAAATTCACGTCAAAATGTTAAATACTCAGTTCCGTCAAGCCGATTTGGAAGTATGTATGGAAAAAATGTCAAGTACACCTGCTCACACAGTAACAGAAAACTTGTTGAGAATCTCAAATATTGCATGTGAATTTTCATTTCCCCAGATGTGTGTATTGCGGACAATAAAAACTCCGTCTTAAGTAAATTCTGTCTCATCGATAAATAAAATGTAACTTATTAGCCATCTACAAAACTGCTGTTGTCGAAGATCATGTCCAGGTTGCAGATATATGACATATTGTTACGTAGAGGTTTTTGGTCCATATCCGTTCACCATAATTTTATATTATAATTTTGTAAAGAACTAATTTACACTGTACTCATCGAAATTAATGTATCCGAAGAACATTCCAGTGGAGAGTGACTTCATAAATGAAAGTAAAATCTTTTTAAATCAATGATGTCTCATTCTTTATGAGAGTAGGAAGTTAACTTTTCTGCTGCATTTGTATCTTTTATAGGAGCAGGAATTGTATTCGCCTCATGTAAGATGGAAGAATCTGTGAGCATCTGGTTTCCGTTTGAATGTCCACTTTTATGTACGACAAATGGATGCAGTAATTCTCCAGATGCTGTAAAGATAAACTGAAATAGCATTTTTCGAAGAAACTGTAACATATTCTAAATTGATATTTGTTAGTTGTGTTTAATAAAGAGGCTGTATTTTTCACTAAGGGGTTTTATTATGATTTACACATAGATAGTATAAACGTGAGCGATGTAACATACTGGTACTACTCTGTTAGAAGAGAGACTGTCAACATGGATCTGAGAACAGATATGCGCATGCCTATAGTGACAATTATATCACAGAAACCATAATTCTCTCTAGATTTTTGCTGAATGTTCGAACTACTGCCTTCTTCCCAGGATCATCCAAATGGACAGATTTCACTATAAAAAATTATTGAGCATATCGAAGTATTCGTTGATGAACTTAAGATGTTTTCTTCATATCCTCGATACAACTGTGATTATATTGTTTAAAATGATTTATTCAGTCAGTCTCTGGAAGATAATTTGAAAATTTGCGCAGCTAAGCACCTCTGCTTTCTAAATGGCTCTTTACCATGTTACGAATCTCAATTTTCTTCAGAGGATGTCCCCATTCATGTGCCAAAATAATTAGAGCAACCAGGTTGCTCTTAAAAACGTAATTTTGTCACAGCCCTTAGAATTAATAAATTGTCTAATATACAATGTGATCTTCCAGGACATGCGGAAAATTTAACAGTAGGTTGTCCCCACCGAAAGGAGTAAAAAAAATAAAATTTTTTTAAAAAATGACCAAAAAAATCACCTTATTTTTTTGTAGGAATGCGCCGCCAATGACTTCAACTAATTTAACGTAACGCGGTACAACCATATCACTTTATCAGACTTGGGATTGACCCTACTGACAGCAAAGCTTTATAAGATATAAGTGACTTTTTGGTTTTAATCAAATCACACTACAAAACTACCGAAATAAATCAAAATAAATCAAAGACATTGATCTCATGCTGAAATGACAAGCAGATATACGAGATATTTAGTTAAACCGGTCAATGACACGGCCATGTAACTATTGTTCGACCGGAAGCAAAAAACGCGGCTCTCTAGGGGTCTACACACAATCCAGCAGCACGGAGCCAGCCTTGTCGGCATGCTTTGAACTCATTCATAAAAGTGAATTGGTCCGCTGGAATTCCAATTATCTTCAAAGCTACCTGCCGCTGGATCGTGTGTAGACCTTTTTTTTGATCTCGCCGGCCAGCTTCACTTTTTATGCCAATTAAGGAAATGTAAACAACTCGAATACGTTCTTTCACCAGCAAGTTCGTCGATCTCTTCAGAAGTAGGTCAGGACTTATTCAACATCAGTAGTGTATCTTCGCAAATTGACTACAAATTTAATATACTAAATTACCTTAGAATCCTCTAAAATTTTGCAGGGGCTTTCCCACATTGAAGGCTAACACACCATTTTATTTTCCGCATTTCTTGGTAGATCACGTTGTATAACGTTTAGTTAATATAGGGGAGAGCAGTGTACCTTAGACCGATTTTATAAAAATTCGTCTTACTGGGAACGAAGAAAAGCCAAGTGAATGTTAATTGCATGGTTGTATCTCTAAAGTTTTTTCAGAGCCACTAATTTTGTAATAATTTATAACTAATGGAAATACATGATAATAATAGGAATAGAATGAATATGTCAATGTACAATATACTTTGGACCATTGACATTTATAAAACCAAAATACCCTTATCTAGCTATTTTATAAACTGATGGAAACTGAAGCTAATAGAATAGAAGGTATATAAATTTTGACAAAGATGAAATAGAAAATTTTATGTGTTACACAGTTATTCTCAAACATGCTTTTGGGCCTTATACATTAATGTGTAGTATAAGAATTTGGGAATTGGTTTGAAAATGTTTCTTGGTAATATAATTTATTGTTAGGTATTACATTGGTCTATATCTGTTTGACATAATTTAGAGTATAAAGAATTAGTTTAGGCAGACACAAATCAAAATCAATATATCAGATCATTCAGTCGGAGAGTGACGCAACTTTTTGAAGAATCTATTCTGGATGTTTGCTGACCCTTCGAACTACAACCTTCGTTCCAGGATCGTCCTCGTACAGGTTTTATCATAATTAATTAGGGTAAAGGGTACAGTTGTTGGCACTTTAAGAGGTTGGATATTTTATTTCTCAGATAATCATTAGTATTTGAAAGAAAATTGGATTTGTCATCACAATTTGCATTTTATACACAATACTGATGTAAGTTGCAAATTGAAAAGAAGTGTTTAAAATAATATTAAACTTCATATTGAAGCAAAATGAAAAAGTACGTAAATGATAGTCATTGGCACCTAAGAGATAATTATTGACACAGTAGTCACTAGTTATCGCATACCTGAACTCTATTTTGACCTCCATAAATGAATTTAAAAAAATATATGAAAAGACACTTTATTATTATTACAAAAATAAAAAAATATATAAACACACAGTAAAAGTACAAATTTAAAATCATTTCAAAAATAAAAAAAAATTCAAAAAATCAAAAATTTAAAAATTTGTAAATTTTTTATATTTTTAATACAAGCATTGCACACATGTATTTACAATTGGGGGCATCATATTGTGTTTTCTGATACACTGAGGATGAAAATTACGAAAACATTGATCACATTTTATCCAATGTGCCTTTTAATTTAAACTGTAGGTACACAGACCTTGGACCATTTTCTTGTTAACAAAATCAGAACAGTCAGATTCAGGTAATACTATTTGTTCATTCTCACCCTCAAAAAGAATTTTTTTGACATAAGGAGGTTTTTCAGGTTGAATTACGCTGTTAGAAATTATATTTATCTGCGAAGTTTTCGATTTAATAGATGAATTTATATTTTCCTTGTTATCTTTATCAGTTTTCTTCAAGCCAGTTATTTTTTAATTATTTGTAACTGCAGGTTTTTCAGATTGAATTATAATATTAGAAAGAATATTTATTGGTGAGATTTTCGATTGAATAGATGAATCTTTATTTACCTTGTTGACTTTGTTAGTTTTCTTCAAGTCAGTTTTTTCTTATTTGCTGCAACTCTCGGCTTGTTTTTTTCCGCATTTTCTTTTTCAATTTCCTTTCTTCGGCTTTTTTGTTCTCTTTTTCCAGCTTGTGATTTTGCCATTCCTCAGATGTTAGAGCAAATGAAACTTTTTCTGAATCCTTCCCTTTTCTTTCTGGAGTTGGATACCACTACATATAGTTTTTAATCTTTGGTGTACTGTTAATTAAAATTGAACAGTCATCTATTTCTTTGGTTTTTATCACAGGTAAATAATTATTGCAACTTGTTGTCCCTATATCTTCAGGTATTTGATTATTTTCAATAATGATAATTGAAATGTCTTCAATATTGCTGAATTAACTGAGGTTCCATTAGCCCTTCATCGTTTATCATAGATACTTCTTTTATTACTATATCGTTTTTTTCGAGTACTGTTAGCGCACCACCATTGGATATAGGTATTTCTTCTATAATTATATCGTCTTTTCTGCTTTCTGGGTGGGTTGTTAGCTCATCATCATTATTCGTAAGTATTTCTTCGGTTGGTACATCGTCCTTCCCCTCTTCATCAATCTTTTCATGCCCTTCTTTTTCTTGCTTCTCTCTTACATGCACTTCTTTGGTATATTCTAGAAATTTCTTATAGATTTTACACATAGCAGCAAAGTCGTCATTCTCTTCCATGGCGAGAGAGTCGTCTAATTCTTGAAAGCGTTGAAGTCTTTCTTTACCTACAATTACTTTGAAATCATTGAAAGTAAGAACACATTCTCCAGAAATATCATTGGTCATTGTTTTTACAGGATTTTTTTTCTGACGCACTGTTTCTCCCTAAACATTTAGAATAGTCTAGGGCATTTTGATCCCAGGGGAAAAGACCACAGACAGGAAAACCTTTTACGGTGTTTTTTTTTCTAGGCCAGACAAAGCTTTTTCTAAGATTGGAGCAAATTTTTCCTTCGTCAAAACCAGAGATGGATTTTCTCTTCTCCATGTGAGTACTTCTTTCTTCCAAAGAGACTTCAATGGCTTAAAACAAGAAACATCGGCTGGATGCAAATTTCTTGTTGAGTTATTAATATAATTTGCAACTTCTTACATAACTCGCTGACTCTGTATGTGATGTGTGATGTATGGCCATCTATAAATCAAACTACTGGTAGTTTTACATTATTTTTTAGTAAATGTTTGTGTGTGGAAAACATTTCCGATATATTCAAAAAAAACTTCTGACTTCATCCATCCATTGGCAGAAACGCCGATACCCCATTGCTTTGGTACAGAAGCCGCTATTTCACTCGGAAGTCTTTTATACGGATATACAATTAAAGGAGGAGTCGTTTCACCTGCTGCAGAAAACGTAAATAAAACTGTAATTGATAATTTTGCTTGGCATCTGTCGACCTCGTACACATTTCTAGAACCTTTGGTTGTGATAACATTCTTTGTCTTTGGGCAGACTTGGAAGCAAGTTTCATTGCTATTAAAAACACGTTCCGGATCCTTTAATGTATCAAAAAGAGCTTCTTGTTTTAAGTAACTCTCTGTTTGGTTAAACTTTAAATCGGTCTCGCTTATGGTGGAACTAGCACCTGTTACGCTCTCTGGCCGCCTTTCGGTTAAATGGAGATGTCGTCTTAAGAAACTAGAGTACCATCCGTCCCCCGGATAATTATTTGGAAAAGGATTAGGCCTTGGATTTTCCTCAAGGAAGTATTTTACGCTTGCTTCCAAATCTTCTTTCTGCTGTGGAAATCCTTTCTTCGCGCTGTCATTTACCCACGCCACTAATAGGTTTTCTTCTTTTTCTGATAAAATTGGATTGGGTCCGTGACTAGTTTTAGAAAATTGATTGCTAAATCGAAATTGAATGGTAGCCCTTGGTATGCCGTATTTTCTGGCAATGGATTTTTTTGAAGCTCCATTCTCAATTTCGGAGAGTGCTTGTTGAAGCGTTTCTTCGGTGTAGCGTTTTTCGTAAAAATTTCCTTGCGATTTTGGCATTCTTTTCTACGAAGAAAAAGATAAGTATCAGATATTAGTATCTTATTCTTTTCAATAATTCGATTTTTTCCTCCGTACTAAGATATTTAAGGGCATTTTTATTATGTGTGTAAATAAAATATTGAAGAAAATAAGCGAAGTTCTTTAATTTTAAAGTTATACCCGGGACTAGAAACAACCAAAAATAGTTATCGGACAGTAATTGACATCCGTGCCAGACAGTAATGGGCACCCATGCCAACTACTGTTTTTGGGCAAAAACTCATAATTTATTTCAGAATAGAAACTAAAAGAAAGTCTAATAATATCATAATTCGTATTTTAACCAGAATTTTGTAAAGTAACAAAAATGATAGTTATTGGTATTAGTGCCAATAAATATTTATCACTAAAATACGAGACATGGTGATTGGCACCCTAAAATAGTTGTTTCCCCGTTTTTTTTTTATAACTTAAAATCTATCTTTTTACAACACAAATATTTATCAACTTTGTATATTAAAAATTTACATTTCCTTAAAAATTGTTAACAAAATATAACATCAAAGTATGACATTACCTTAACGTTTACTTAACACACAGCTATAATTCAGACACAATCGAGACCACGCTCACTTGACAGCTACCTCTTGTCTACTGCGTACTTTAATGTCACATGACCAAGAGGAGAAGAGGAAGTACAATGATGCCGAATTGTACCGAAAATAAGTAGATTACCGATTTCTACATAATGTTCTTAATAATCGAGTTTTAGTGAGAGGCTACCCAGGGGCCAACAACTGTACCCTTTACCCTATTTATGTTGTTTGAAATGTTTGAACAAGTGTATCGAAAAATAGTGATCTTAGCATAAACTACAGCTCTGCTTCTTTACAGGACTTGTTTTTTTCATATCGTTGAGTACACCTGTGATTATATCGTTTAAAATGATTTATCCAATCAGTCCCTTGTCGACGGTCTGAAAATTTGCACAGTCGAACGTTTATGCGTTCTAAATAGCTCTTTACTATGTTACAAATATCAATTTTCTCCATTGGATATCCCCAGTCACCTGCTAAAATAACTGGCTAACCAGATTGCTTTGAAAAAGGTCATTTTGTCACAGGTGTCAAAATTATAGGTGTAATAATGTGCTATTTTTGGGTATCTGGTTTCTCTATTCACAATTTGTTTCATGTAACACCGTAAGAAATAGTCTCAAAGAGTGAGGTCTGGAGACCTAGCTGGCTGTAGCACAGGCTCATTTCTGACAGTCCACCCATTGGATATTTAAATGTGTGGCAGCTTTCCTTGATTAATGCGCTGGAGCCTCTTACCAAAAAAATATCACATTTGATGTAAAATTTGCAGTGGCACATCGTCTAGCATATTCACGTAAAAATGTTAAATATTCAGTTCTGGCAAGCCGATTTGAACAAGGGGCCAACCAAAAAGTGTCAAGTATATCTGCTCACACACTAACAGAATACTTTTGTTGATGAGAATCTTAAATATTGTCACGACCCTCGGGCCGTTTTGACGAGGACACTTTAAAATAACTTACTTGGCATACGAGAGGTTTTGGATTTTAAGAATTAAATGAATACTTCGTAAATAAAACAGTGGTAGAAATAACAAGGTACAAGTTTATTAAAAATATAATGGTGTTTACTTACATTGTTTTAACATCGTTTGTTACCCTCTGTGGTCACCCCCGGGCCACGCACCACACAGCAACTAGCTGCCCCAAGACCAAAAACCCAACTGCCCGTTCAAAATCGAATGTTTCCCAGCTAACATATTTGCTGTTTCAGCATTGCATCATAGTTACAAAAGTGTAGCCGACTTCCTGCTGACTTTACAGTTCCTTTGTCCCTAAGTGCAATCTGATTTCTTTCAACACGGCTTTGTTTAAAAATTCTAATGATATTTACTTCCGAGTAATATTAAATATGATATACGGGATGTTTTAAATAAATTTAGCATAAATTATAATTACTGCGTGACAATATTGCATGTGAATTTTCATTTCCCCAGATGTGTGTATTGCGAACAATAAAAATTCCGTCTTAAGTAAATTCTGCCTCATTGATAAATAAAATGTAACTTATTAGCCATCTGCAAAACTGCTGTTGTCGAAGCTCATCTCTAGGTTGCAGGTATATAACATTGTTAGTAGATTTTTGGTCCATATCCGTTCAGCATAATTTCATATTATAATTTTGTAAAGAACTGGTACTTATCGAAATTAATGTATAAGAAGAACATTCAAGTGGAGAGTGACTTCATAACCAGATTAAAAACTTGTTGAATCAGTGATGTCTCGCTCTTACTTTATGAGTAGCGTAGTTACATATTGTATTCTTTACACAGGTAAATCTCGCGACAAGCTTATATATCGTATAAATTGTATAATGTAATAAATTGATGGGTTTGATATAATTTAAAGTTTATTTTCTTCTTTTTAGAGCATTTAAATAAAAGCTTGTTTTTAAAAATATTTTTTTAAATTTAATTTTATTTCGTTGAGACTTGGAAAAAATGTGGATGTGGAAGTAGTGTAACATTATTTCTTCGCTGTTCAATAAAATTTAATTTTCATCAAGTGTTTGAGAGTCTTACTGCACTTTATGTTATTTGAAGAAAAAATATTACTACCCCAGTAGCTCAGAGACTCTGCAGATGAGTCATGGGTAAGAAAATGCTTTACGAATGGTTTTACGTGTTAGGTAGATAAAGATTAATAAATGATAGATGTTTTTATAAATTTTTCTTAAAGAGATGTTAATTTCACTTAGATAATGGTAAATTTTCCAGAAAAACGGGGCGCCAATCTTTCTATAATTATAATTTACACTGAAACTGAAGTTTGATTATAAGAAAGATAAACTAATCAAAATTTAGAGAAAGTACTAGTTGTATAAAAAAAAAATGTAAATTAATAATTCAAATTTAGTACAAGTCAAGATTAGATTAATACCTCTGAATATTACTAAAGGATGTTCAACTTTATATCAAAGATTAAATAATTAATACAGTAAGTAATATCGAAATATTTAGTTTGTAAAGTTTGGTTTGTATCAAAATACCTGAAATAAGTGGACAATGTGATTATAAAATTGATTTTATTATAAATCAATCAAACTTGGTGTGTTTTTATTATAAAACAACTAAACTGAGGCCTTAATATTAAGTGAAGTTATGTACAAAAAAATATATCGAGTGGACGTTAAAATGTTATGCAGATATTATTTATAATATTGTCTAAAACATGAACCGACAATATGGTGTTTAAAAGTCAAATTTTATTATATAACTATACCTAAATGTTTCGTAGAAATTGTGATCACAAAGTCTTTACAGAACTTTTTTATATAATTTGTTTTTAATTAGACGTAACGTCGATAATTTATACCTTAATAAAAATAGTATATATTAACTGTTCATTGAAACATGTTAATAATAAAATTGAAAATAGAAATAGTTTTAAAAAAAAATAGAACATGATACTTTAAAAACTCTAAAAATGTTAAAAGGTAAAAATATGAAGTATTTATATAAAAAACGTTAGATAAAAAAACTTATTTGTGACACTTATCTGGAATTTTTCTGTGAATGAAAGTTGTGACTCTTAGTAGGGGATGATGATGGTGAAATCCAACCCACAGTGATATAATTGTTGGTTTCTAGAAGAGCTCGGGATCAGGTTTAGAAGTTTCCAATACCATATTCGACGCTTCCAGAAATTCCATAAGGACAAATCCCAACTATCCCACCATACTATCGTCGCGATCTCCATACAAAATTTGCTTCCAACCCAAAATTTAATATGACGTTAATAAGCAATGCATAACTACGATGTGCATCCCAAGATTGATAAAACTTGCTTCCAATTTTAGAAGATTTGCATTTTTATAATAAAACTTGCATCTAATACAAAATTTTTTTGTCCAATACTAACATTTTTCGTCCAAAACTAAATTATTTGGATTCAATATGAAAATTGTTTATCCATTAATAAAATTGTTTATCCAATAGTAAAACCCTGGAAAGAAGTGAAGTGTAAGCGTGAGTTGTAAAATGGCCGCTGCCAAATCTAAGTTACAAAAAAATTATTTCTTTATAAATTACTTACGGATTAAACCGGTGAAGATAATTAGGCCTGCTTCATAATTAAGAAGAGGGACTATCAATCCTTTCAATGTTGAAGTCTTCAAGGAAAAATTTAAAGAAAATACATCACTATTTAAAAGTTCATCGAGCAATCGAAGTTCTAACCTTCTAGTAACGGAAAACTATTCGTTCTGCTTTCTTTTTCGGTGCGTATAAATCGCATCGCTTCGTTACCCTCTCCACTCATAAAGATAAGCTGATTTTAGGCGTAACTCTGGTTGCATACCGTTGTGTTAATTTAAAAAGCAATTTTAAGAAATATATTTAAATCTACCGAGGACATTCACGCTTAAGTTAAAATATTTTATAATTTATGGGGCGGCAATATGCCTGCTACAGTAGTGATTCCTTGACCAGCGAATTTTCGATATATGTTTATAAAGTTTTCGGACCACCCTGTGCACCAGTCATCAAAAGTTTTAAAAATTGTCATCCAAGTAATTCGTGCGATAGGAGCGCCTTATAGTCGATGAACGCACTTTCCCCCCTAACGTCTTAAAACATTACCATACATATTTTCCAACGCCGATTACACACGCACACACAGAACATTAATAATGTTTGCAACTATTCCATCCAAATTAACACACATCAACTTAATCATGTTACGCGAGAAAATTTTGAATTCAATGATTTCAATTTATTTGAAAACATCGTATACTTGACTTACCCGTTTACGACCGTTTACGACCTGCACTCGTAGATGGAACGTTCCACACTCGTTCCATAACGTTGGTTTCCGGTGCCTCCACAATCGGTCCGACATCGCCGCCGTCCCCGACGCTGTCTCCGCCGCTGCCGCCATCGTCGTATTTTTCAACCAACTGATCATCGCGTTGTCCGGAAGGACCGGCAGCACACATCTCGCACCCGATGGTGCGGTTACGAGCCTTTAAAAGAGAAAAAAATATTTAAAAAACATAGGTTAAAACATTGAAAACAACTTGAAACGGATAATGAAGATACGTACCAGTTCATTGGCTACATCCTTCAGAGCTTCCGTCAAAGACGTCACCGCCTCTCCACATGGGCAGTGCTCATGTCACCTCGCCCTTCCGCCAAATGAGATTCGAATTTCTCCTCCATTTCTGACAACATCTATTTCACTGAATTCACAATAGAGACGGAGGCGGCCTCGTCTATCTTCGGTATGTTGGAGGCATCGGAAACGGTGGCGGCGGTTCCCTCCTTACGTTCAATCTTCTTTGAAACTCTTTCTATGAATGTTAAAAAAAAATTAAACGCTATACAAATGATGGCATATTTAAAAGAGAAAAAAAAATTAAAAAACATACGGGTTAAAACATTGAAAACAACTTGAAACGAAAAGTGAAGATATACGTACCAATTCTCTGGCGACATCCCTCAGAGCTCCCCTCAAAGCCGTGACAGCCTCTCCACACGGGCAGTGTTCATTATGCCGCTTCTCCCTTCCTTCAAACGAGTCTCAAACTCTTCTCGCATTTGAGATAACATATTTTTGACCTCATCCATAATTTTAGCTGAGGTGGCCTCGTTTATCTTGTCTCTGGAAACAGTGGTGGCAGCGGTTGCCCTCCTCGCGTCCACCCTCCTTTGAAGCTCTTCCTATGAACGTTAAATAAAAATAAAACGCTATACAAATGATGGCATATTTTTTTCTTAAAACATTATCCATCTGCAACTTTACTTCGCCACTATTATTAGTTAATTCAATTGAAAAGAAAAAGATTCGAATTAAAATTAATAGAAGCGCATCTGCATGGTATCATCCTCGCAATATACAGAGTGTTCATTTCTGAACAACCCTCTACACATATCTTCAGACTGAATGGACCATCGTTTTGAAATTTTGATGGAACGGGTTTTTGGGAAGAAAGTACCATCCTAAAATATTTTCAAAATTTTAACACTTCCGGTTATACCGGACGTCAACTTTGTTATTGTAAGTAGAACTCTCCGGCCGTTTTTGTTTTATTTTTGGATTCCTTATCGAAATTAAGGTGAAGCATAATACAATCCTATTTCGATTCTCGACAGTTTTTGAGGTATTACAATTTTTAAAAAAATTGTATTTGCCGCGTCTTCTTCCTTTATTGCGATTGCCTCCAAAACTAGTCATTTGACGAGCCGGTAAATCGCAGAGAGCTCTCTGTTTGGTTATGATTTTGTTCCATAGCATAGAATACGCCAAGTTATTCGACATTACTTTTTACAAAAAGTGTTAACATGCCAGTGATACTGAAGTGTAAATATTGTGAATTTGTATTTACAGTGCGAAAAAACTTAAATCGTCATTGTTATTTTCCAACTGTTATCAGCTAACTTTGACTATACACACTATCGGTAATAAAGTGTTGTAATAGATTAAATAGTGAATAGCTTTTATTTGATTACCATTTATTTTGAGAGAACTCATATAATAAGGGGAACACAACAATTTGTATATACATTTTTTCAATAAATAATAAAGAGAACACATACACATACAAAATAAATTAATGCTACTTGAGATAATTGTGATGATTTTTATAGTTTAAAGAAAAATTTGCGAATAAAAAATAATTAACCTTACAAATAAACAAAATAATATAAAAATATAAATAATAAATATATATATATATATATATATATATATATATATATATATATATATATATATATATATATATATATATATATATATATATATATATATATATATATATATATATATATATATATATATATATATATATATATATATATATATATATATATATATATATATATATATATATATATATATATATATATATATATATATATATATATATATATATAAAATAAACAATAGAAAAATAAGTTAATCGGAGTCGCTATCATCCATTGGCACGCTACGACTCAGAGGAACGCCTAATTGCAGCGCAATATTTCATTTAATGCGCAGGCGCACTTTATTGGTTGCAATTTGATTTAACTAGTATATGTCATTGCCCTAAATAATTTTCATAATGGCAATTCATCACATCCATCTTAATGGAATATTGTACTGCAATTAGACGTTCCTCCATATATTTGGTCAAAGCGCTGAGATAAAGTCCACACGTGTAGAGTAGCGGGAGCCATCTCTGCGATTTACCGGCTCGTCATGTGAGACGATATGGTTATTTGTGCCACCTGTCGTAAAAGTTTTGTGCATTATTGGGAAACAATTCTGCTACTCAGCGCCACCTATTGTCTAACGGAAGCGTTTTTCAATCGAAGTTTTCTGTTACCTCTAATAAAAGTTGTAGGGCTCGTGTGAGACGATATGGTTATTGGTGCCACCTATTGTCTAGCGGCAGCATTATTCAATGGAAGTTTTCTGTCACCTAGTATCTACTATCTAGTAAAAGTTGTAGGACTCGTGTGAGACGATATGGTTATTGGTGCCACCTGTCGTAAAAGTTTTGTGTATTATTGGAAAAGAACTCTGCTACTCAGCGCCACCTATTGTCTAGCGGCAGCGTTATTCATTCGAAGTTTCCTGTCACCTCTAGTAAAAGTTGTAGTGCTCAACTACTGCACTCAGCGTTAGTTTATTGAAGCTGGCAAAAGTTGCAGTACTCTGCCACGGCCGACTCTAGTAACAGGCCGCGAACAAGGAAAACTGGCAACAATGCATGTGGTGCTTAGTTTCACTAAATTGCCATAGCTGTTTACGGCTGCTTTTGGTCGGCTCTAAACCTCTCTATTCAATCTACTTGCTTTTACCTTTTTTGTTCCTTGCCCATTTTTTGTCTCTAAATTCAGTCTCGACCAATAAATTCTTAACAAACAACAATTTCACATAACATTACACACTTTTAACTATCCACGACATTTTCCTGGCGTCAGGAAGACTACCAGGGTGGAATTGTCTCAAACGGGTTTTTTTCGTTGAGTTTTGTTTTCCCGTGCCAGCAATCAAAATTTTTAAGTGTTCGCGTGTGCGCGAAATCGATAGTTTTACAGTTTTAATTTTAATTATTTTTAAGTACCCTCGTGTACTACGTTGCACGATACTGTTAAATTTAAGCCTTTCCCTATTAGGCAGGAGTTTTAACTCACAATTAATTTTCGTCATCGCCAAACCGGACCCTCCCCGCCCAACCTCACACCCACCTCGGCGATGTTCGCCGTGGTTGTCTGGCTGGCTCCGGGCCGGACTCTGGAATGACGCATTATTGTATGTGAATATTAATAAAAGCTTGTTGTTGTTGTTGTTGGTCGGCTCTTGTTTTAATTGCTGGAAATTCATATTTTTATTTTGTAACAATAGTGTAAGTGTCTTGCTAATTGAAGTGCATTTAGTTTAGATCGTGTGATATCAATTATAGGACGTTACGATAGTTTTAATCGAGTGTATACTCTGTTTAACAGTGCGTGAACCGACTTAACCTAAAATGCCCAGGCATTCTGTCATACCAGGCTGTAAGACAAATAATTATACTTCCACAACGAAAACAGACGGTCCAAAGACCACATTTAGTTTAGTTTAGTTTTCCTAAGGACGATGAATTAAGAAAAAAATGGCCTACAGCTATTCCCCGAAAAGATTGGATACCATCAAAACATGCTGTTGTATGTGAAATACATTTTGATCCCGGTGAGATTATTAAATTTGATAAATGTCTTGTACCAGGTGGAACATTTAAAATGATTCCTTAAAAACCAAAATTAAAAGAAAATACTGTCCCATTTTTCCAAATTTGCCTAAATTCTTATCTACAAAAAATCAGTCCGTCGACAAGATCCAGAAAGTAGGCGCGAAAATCAAATTCATCAACATGAAATTTTAATCCAAAACTTTGAGAAGTCTGATATTATTGAAAATTATGAGGAATTTATTAACGTTTTATCAAAAAAAATAATAATAATAATATCTCTGATAGCTGGAATGTAAACATTTTTACGTCGAAAGTCGTATTTTATACGTTAAATTCTGATGCTGATATTGTTGGTATTAAAAATCAAATTTCAATTAATACTGGCCTAATATAGACGAAGCAGTTAACATTTATATATCTGGATAGGCATCTCATGCACTATCTAAAAAAATTTCTTGTAATATTTGCCTTTCACATATTGTTGAAAATAAATGGAATTTTACTGGAAATCAATATTGTGATTATCTACAACGTGATGGTCTATCAGTACCCACGAATAATATGACCATAATTTTATTTCACGTGTACGTCATATTAGAACATATCATTAACAACAATAGTTTAGAAAAGGAGTTCCTACAAATTGAAAATCAAAAAGATTTTCTTATCAATCTAACTTTACATAGTTCAAAGTCAGGTAATTTTTATTTAGATTTTTTAAACACGTGTATATGCGGGAACAATATTGACTATATTTTACGAATTATTTGTTCAATATTTGCTAATGTACTTCTATATAATTATGTAAAAATGCAGAATAATCGGGCGCTTGAGCAAAGTAGATTGAAATCTCGGTTACGAACTACTGAAAAAGATGTCAATAAAACGAAAAAAACGAAAATTAGACACTTTCAAAACAGCAAAGTAGAAACCTATATGTATCAATTCAATTCCATATTCGTATTTTATTCATATCATAAGTAAATATTTGTTCATGTTTTTAAATTTACTTACAGCCTTACAGTCCTGTTATTTTTAATTTACTCATTCCCGAATCATCCTAAATTAAAATATTATGGGATATCTGTATTATTTTATTACTCCCTTTATAATATAAAAATATGATATTTCGTATTATTAAAAAAGGGTTATGTAACTCTTCTCGTTGGTTTTGCTGAACAATTAAACATTTTTGTTCTGTGCAAAATTAGGCATAATTCTGTACAAAATATCGTGATGTTTAATTGACCGAGCAGAGATTTAAACGTCGATTGAAGCCTCAATTTATTAAACATATGACTGATTTATAATCTGTATCCTACCTAAACAAACCTATCATATAGAATCATGAATCAAAACGCATTATAAATAAATAAAATACAATTAAAACACGGGCGCCTATTAAATTTAGCTGCTGTAATGCAAACCAACCATCGCACATCGGACTACATCTTTACTTGTGTGCGGTGTTGCCACTTATTACTTCGTGGCCTGTTAACTAGAGTCGGCCGTGACTCTGCATCTATGACGCAGTGCTACTGCAGTATACGTCTATGTACACTACCATTTACCTGACATGTATTAGGTATGTAAGAAATAAAATATCAGTATTTGGGAAATTATTTTTTATTCACAAATTTTTTTACTTAAACTATAAAAAACATCATTATAACTTAACTTTATACATTTAATTTAAATAAAATATGGAAGAACAATTACACAATTATTTATGAAAGAATTAAAGAAAATAAAAAGAATTATATATACAAATAACTACTCTAATAATAACAGTAACTTAAAAAACTGTTTCTTATTATTATGAATTTCTCTTTTATTTTCTTAATTTTTTTGTCATAAAATGACTAATTTTTTTATTGACTTAAAACTATTCTAAAATTACAATATAAAAAATATTCTTAAAATTACTGGCCTACCCGATTTCACACACACACACACACGCGATGAAAATGTTCAATATAAAATGAGCAAAACTCATCTCATATTAAACATTTTCTCAATCTCCCTCCTTTTCTTCGTGGCCCTCTCTTCAGCGATACGGCGTTGCTCCACTTCACGCTTCATTCTATTGGCACGCTCAATCATATCTTGCGCAGCAATAAGAATGTTCGTATCACCCCGTCGAGCAGTCACGGCTGCCGCTTCTTCCCTTTTCACTCTTTCCCAGAGTTTGAGGAAACCACTGAGGAGATTTCTGTCCTCAGCTTGGGAAAAAGTCTCCGGTTCAGACTCAGAATCAGAGTGATTCTGAATTTGAACCGGAGCACTGTTGCGAACTTCCGGTAACGTCGCCTTAGAACAAGAGGAAGCGGTTTGTTCTGAGGTGATTTTACCGGCTGAAGGTCGAACATCTGGTAACACCGCCTTAGGACAACCGGCAGCGGCTTATTCTAAGGCGACATTCGCGGAGATTGCCAGTCTCTTTCTTCACAGCCGGTCTTTTAACAACAGATTTCTTTACCTGCTCCTTGCCTTTCTTTGAAGGTTTATTTTCAACAGGACTTAGAGGACTTAGAAGAGCAGGTAAAGAGTTGTGTTCATTCAAAATTGAACGTAAAATTGAGCTATCATCGCCATTCTTGGATTTCTGTACCCGACTCCTTTTAGGAGTCGGGTACCTACCCCTTTTAGGGGTAGGTACAGAACTCTTAGAAGGGCCTGACTTTGAATCGCAAACTTTTCTCGACGACGACGACGATGATGCTGATTTTGTTTTTTTTTTTTTTGGTCTTGAACAAGGTTCAAAATCAGAATCAGAGTCATCAAAGTTCGTAACAGTCGGCAAAGAAGGGAGATTATTCAATCGCAACGACTCACCTTGACGCACATCACTTGCTCGACGCCGACATTGGTGGACTTCCCCGGTTGACTGGCAGACTTGTTATTTTCCACATCACCCAACAGACGCATGAACTCGGGATTGTAGTCTTCAAAGTTGTGGGGGACGTGGAAATCAACCTGAATAGAAAATATTTAGATACTAGGCAAATCACAACTTACACATTTTCTGTTTTAATTAAAACAAGAAATTACCTGAATGTCGTCAAACTCATTAGAAGCCGTTGGAAGCCGTTGGAAGCTGCTGGGGACCGCCGCCATTATTATGATGCGTGGCGTCGCCATTGTATGTAGGGTTCTGAATATAAAATATTATTTAGATACTAGACAAATCACAATTTACACATTTTCTGTTTTAATGAAAACAAGAAATTACCTGAATGTCGTCAAACTCGTTAGAAGCCGTTGGGAGTTGCTGGAGACCGACGCCATTATTATGATGCGTGGCGTCGCCATTGTATGTAGGGATCTGAATAGAAAATATAATTTAAGTACTAGGCAAATCACAACTTACACACTTTCTTCTTTAATTAAACTAAGAAATTACCTGTATGATATCGAAGTCGGTGTTGCTGCCGCCACCTCCATTAGCACCATTACCGGGTCTCGAGGAGCCGCTGCCATTGTTAGGCGTCGGTGACGCGCCACCCCGAAAGTTGGCAAAAAGCGCCATCGCCGTCATGGTGCTCAGTATTGGTGAGCCGGACCTCTTACGGCTGTCACTGCTACTACCTTGTTGCTCCATATCAATGAAATTAACACAACAAAACAAACACAAACTGAAGTTTAAAAACTGAGAGCACGTCCTCACAATTCAAATTTTGAATACGTTAGCGTGATGCTAACGTAGAGGAATACACACCACCATTATTCTTATTGGTTGTAATTTAATCCCACTCTTCACCCCACTCTTATTTCTTATTGGTTGAAATTAGCCACTAGATGTAGTAACAGAGTACTACAACTTTTGCTAATGCTACCGTTGGAGCATAGACGGCGCTGGATGTAGTAGTAAAGTACTACAACTTTTACTGGAGGTGACAGAAAACTTCGATTGACTAACACTGCTGCTAGACAATGTGATATCTTCCCTGTCTACAGGGTAATATTTAAAAAACTCTTGGATGATTGAATTCTTGCCTAAGGAGATTTACCACAAAATTAAATGGGATAAGCCCAAACTGACATCATCACTTACGATTTAATTTATAGTATTTATTAGACAATTTATATTCCCTGTATGACACAAAACTAATTTGTTTGGACACTTAAATTGTTCAAACTCAAAAAATTATAACCTGTTACCCAAAACAAATTAGGCTCGGCTAGCCAGTTTTTTTAGGAGGCAAGGGCCATGGGTAAGCGTAAGCGATAGTCCCAATGAGGCCAATAAAAAATTCTTTTAAAAAAAATTTTTAAAAAAATTAAAAAAAAAATTTTTTCTTTTTTTTTGTTGGTCAAAGAATTTGGTTTTCGAAAGCAAAAATTACAAGAGTTACCTTGGGCGCCAGGCTCAAAAGACGAGCCAGAAAGGAAAGGTACGATACAACAAACACGTTAAAGAAACAACAAAATTTTAAAATGACAACAGTTTAATAACAAATTTACTATTAGCCAACAGTGTGACTTAACAGGTTAGCTAATGATATCAATGGTTAGTACTTGCCAATTTCGCGGCATTAAATTCAAAAAACTATTATATACAGGCAAAATTTTGAGGTTAGTAGACGATATTCCCAATTTAGAATCACGGGTGAGATTAGCAATAAACAATTTCATAAACTATGAAAACACGAAATAACGACCTAGCTTAGTGGTCAATAATCAAAATCCCAGTAAAATTCGGCCAATTAGATCTGAAATAATTTAAGTTGCCCAGGCTATGTTACAAAACTTGAAGTTCAAAGTTGAAATCCTCCAATGATTTGATTAACAAAAGATAGGCAAAATTTAAATTTTATTATAAGTTTACAAAATAGTTCTCCAAGAAAAATGGCAATCAAAAAAATGTTATTAGGCATAAGGCCAACAATAACAAAACTTTTAGGGAAATTTTACATACGGCAAGGTCAAATATTTATAGTGAACTACTCGTCAAAGTCGAGGTAAATAGAGACAAATTCCCAACTAAATAACAAACAGAAGCAAACTTCCTACCACTATAAACATTGACATTACTCTGTAAAGGTTCACTGTTAATTATTTTGCGAAACTGGCAAACAAAATTATAGTAAAAAGGTGTAACCTCACCTGGTGATCAACTTTACTGGAATAACAGAAGTTACGTTATGAAATTTATCGTACTTAGGCCAAAACACTACTAAAAAAATTACAACCTAGTAGCTAATTAATAAAACTTGTTTATCACTAAAACACCATCAATTTTACATACTCCTATGACCCCAAAAAATTCTATCACTAAAAATATAACGTAGAACTAACCTATATTAGGCAAGCAATAAGTATAGCGTTAACTATAACGGTAATTTACGTAATAAAAATATCATATGTACACAGGGTACGCTAAAACGTTACACGAAAGGAATTAAGCACAGCTGTACTTTGGACCTTCACAATATTTACACGATAAAGAAAATGTACTGATTTACTATACAGTACACGACCACATGGCCAAAACACTACGAAAATTTTCAAAAACAATCCAGATCACTAGTGTACACGACCCCAAAGGTCAAAAACCATATACACAACGATAAAATACACCCACGATCCGGATTCGTCAATGGCTCTCTAGTTGAAGATACAAAACAGTATTATTATAGCATTGTTTACATTTAATTTATATCCTGCATATGGCAGTAATCGCTATAATACTATAATATACGACACGTTAAAGGAGATACTGGCTAAAACATTTGCAAACTATGCGACTTAATAGTAAACTGGCTCTACAGCACTTTGTTTACTTTCAACTTTATATCCTGCTTAAAGCAGCAGTCGCTATGAAACAACCGTAACACTTGTTGGAAGGGTAGTAAATGAGTAATAGAAAATTAACTTATCTTAAGATTAAGACTTTTGTACAGTCTTAATTCGAGGGATCCTCCAAATCAACGTGATGTTTCTGGATGTCAGGTGGAAATTTGACACTTCCCTGCTTGCCGAGAAGGTAGGAGACAGCTCTTTACATGGGTTGCCACTGTCGACACGAAACAAAATTCCCCAGCTAACGTCACCTGACCGCTTGGCTTCACATTCGCTATCCTTTACGTCCTTGACCTGCCCGTAATGGCTTCCATACAAAAATAGTAAAATTTTATTTCTTCTTAATACCTCGGTACGTCCCAATGGTGATATAATAATCGTTCCAGTTTAGTTTAATTGTGAGATTAACTTCCCATTCCCATTCATAAAGAAATAATGATGTCCATCAATATTCGACGATCATAAGAGGTTTTTTTGTTTTTTTTAAAATGGCGATAACCAGAAACGTTTCTACGTCCGAAGTTTCATCGTAAATGAAAACGTGGAATTTTAAGATTGTTAAGATGTGAAGATATAGTTATAAATCATTACCCATAAACCATAAATTGTAAATCACAGATTTTAAATCGATTTTACTCCATAATTTTTAATTTTTCCATAATTCTTAAATTTTTAGAATTTCAAAAAATCATATATAAATCACCATACAAATCATTATATAAATCAATATATAAATCCAATCTGTATCTAAAATAAAATAACCTTGTTTAGAATATAACGAGAATCATAATTAACAAACAATTAACTTACTTAGTTAATCCATTTAAGTGATTGTAAAATTTATTTGGCGGAGTATTCGCCAACACGTGTATAACGGTCGAAATCTTGGACTAGAGAGAGCGATTTTAAAACCCATACCGCCGTCGTCAACCGAAAGTGACAGCCCATGCCCTCGCGAGACGGAAAACATACTAATATCTGAACTATTGAAATTAAGTTAACTTGATTAAATGTTTTGATATTAGAGATCCCTGCGATCTTTATTCATAGTTATTTAGTTCACTAAATGAATGTGATGTAATGGCCACAAGGGGCCGTTACAACAATAGGTTGCGCTGAGTAGCAAAGTTTGTTTCCTACAAGCACACTACAACTTTTAATACAGCAATTAACTAACGTTACCGCTAGAGATAAGGTGGCGTTAGCTATCCTAGTAGAGTTATTTTCAAACAGCTAACTTTGACTATACGCACTATCAGTAAAAAGTGGTGTAATAGCCTAAATAGTGAATAGCTTTACATTATCTGATTATCATTTATTTTGAGAGAACTCATATAATAAGAAAAACAACAATATACTTATAAATTTTATTAACGAATAATTACATGCATTTGTTACAATTATTGACCATTGTTTTTATTTTAAGTGAAATATTGGGATGAATTTTCCAGTTTAGTATTGTTTGCCGATCTTTGTGTTAAGTATTAAAAGCATTATTAGACTGACTTAACTCTGCTATTGCTGCAAGTAAAGCATCTAAATTATCATTGTTTTTTACAACACCTCGTTCGACACTATTTACGGCTGATATTAACCACTCAAAGTTTTGCTTTGGCTCACTTTGAAAGAATCTTATATCAGAATGTCCCCAGGGGAGTGTCTTCGAAGTATTTGGGATAATGAAACGCTTGTCGTCATGATGGGAAAGAGCTACTTTATTCTGCATCTCTGTAAAAATATCGTAAAAATATCATGTAAATGACTTCTAAATGTGTTCATTTTTCGAAATATTAAACGTTCAACTACTTTCTTGTAGTCGTCTACCGTCAATTCTTTTTTAATCACCGACTTTACACCTTTGGCTTTCTTTAGCTCATTACGAACTGATTGCTCGTAATAAGCTTTTGCACCCGTACCATAAAAGCTAATAATAGTATCTTCAGGGAACTCATCTTTCATATTTCCGAGCACTGATGGATTTTTGGATTATTAAATTTATTTCCTTCATTATAATTAGACGTATCAAATTTTTCGGAGTTTTGTACAATAAAGTCGTAAAAATTGTCGGTAAAAATTTTAATAATTAGCGAATCTGTGTCCATATAGAACAACGAAGAATCATGACCGAATTTACTTTTAATAACATCATAAAAAAAGTCATACAACGTCTTCGATAATTCAAGTATACAAGAGCCAACGTAAATTGGTTTGTTATACAGTACTTTCAATTTACCCATTTCAATTGCTACAAAATCTTCGGAGAAAATTGTGCATGACTTAAAATTTGGACGAGCTATTAGTGCATTTGCACCTATAGTTTTTCTTTGATTACCCTAGTGAGTAGTGAGTAACTAACTTAATATCTTTTCTATTATCAACATTTTCCATTGTCTTACCAAAAACCGCATTATTCATTAACTTATACTGATCTTTTTCAAATTTATTGGTTGCGCTATTTACTTATTATTCGCAATATGCTTCCTTTCTGAACACTGGCTTATCCCACCACGTATGCCCCTTTTAAAAAAGTGAATCATGTCAATGTCTGTTAATAGTTTAGTTCTACTCCTGTTAATTTTAACATAGCGTCCCAAGATAAACCTGGAGGTGTATAATATTTAGCTGGATCCAATTTATATTTATTCAGACAAATTTCGCGAAAATTTTCAAATACGTCACATAAAAGAAGTACATCTGATTTTAAATAAACATCTGAATAATCACCCAAACTCTGACACTCAAACAACCTCCATACATTTTTAGCTCTTTCATAATCTTCATCTGATATATGTGTTTCATTTAAGTTATTATAGAATTCCTGCTTGGAGGGCAAATTTCTATAATTTAACTTTTCTAAATTATCCACAAAACTGTATGGAAATACACTTTTCCGTCGCATTAAATTAAATTTTACATTATCAGCAAAAAAGCTTGTAGTCATAACCATTTGGTTATCGGTTAACTTTTCTCTTAAATTTTGTAGTGATGCCGACATAAATTTGAAACTATCAATGAATCGTAATTTTAAAAATCTATTTTTCTTTTCTCCTTTGCTGTTAATATAATCATGCATATAAAGATGTTTTGTGAAAGATATATATTTCTCCTTGTTTTGTGGTATTACATCAATTTTGTCTTTATGAGCACATAACTCTTTCACAAATAGGTGTATATCATATCCACTCATATTGTGAAATATAACCGGAATAAAATTTGGTATTTTGTAATTCAAATTACAGATAGAATGAGCAGCACCGAATCTTATTTTACCAGTGACGTGGCAATGATCTTTCACTTTTACATCGCCTTCTTCGAAAGGTTTCTCACATATACAGCAAACAGTTGCATTATTAAAATGTTCTCTTTCCGATGATGTCAGAGGAGCCATTAAAATGTGTGTGTTTTAAAATGTGTTTTAACCGCCTTCCATGTCACCTCAATGACCCTCTTAAGTCTAGTAGATCTAGATTTGTCTGAGTAAAGGAGACGGAGCCCTACAGTTTATAGTGGAATCCGAACCACTTCTTGGGGAAACTTTCTAATGAAAATTTTTTTCACCATGTGGGGCTCGAACCCACTTCGCTGGGTACGCTCAGAGTGCAAGCTAGACGCGCCAACCCACTGAGCTACCGACCCCCATTGGAACTATATCTTTCAAATATATATTATAAATTTCTCTTAAATCAAACTCTATACTCGATACAAAAACTTTAGCTGCATCAGATCCTCTGTATAGTTCAAACTTGGAAATGGAGTTATCAAAAGAACATTTTATGAAATATGCGAAGGAATTGGGCTCATGTATGAAGGTTTTGTTAGTGTAAGAGAACTCAGGATTTGGCTCACATGTGTTTATTGGTTTCAGAATAGGTTTAAAATCAGCATACACTACGAATGGTACTTGCATCTGCCTTTCAAAATTTTCAAATTTGAATATATTTTCCGGTACCTGTTTCCCATATTTATCGATCCAAAATTGTGTCGATGGTGTTGTTGTATAAATATGATTATAATCATGTTTCTGATGAAGCATTAACTGACGCTCATTACTAAAATACAGCAAGCATCCATCACAAAAATATTTTTTATGCTCGTGAGCAGAAATTTGATGAGAAACTAACTTAGATAAATTCTTTATCCAACAATAGTGAGTTTTGGCACAGTGTACCGTACAATGATGATCCTCATCACATTCCGCGGAAATTAATAACAAATTAACATGCATACTCAATTTTTTCTCAGAGTAACGCAAAGGTCCGACAACATCATACTTTACTCTATTATTCTCAAATTTCTTTTCTAAACCATATACATTAACCAATATAATATTCAATTCTTCAAATTTTGAAATATCCCGCAATTTAACTGGAAAATCCATACCTGTCAAATTTAAAACTCGAATAATGTGGATAAGATGACATGCCAGATATTCGACCATTTGCAGGGTACAGCGCTGAAGTTACAGCCCAAGCAAAACAATACTGATCCTGGTTTTCTATATTCACTATGGCCTTTTTGTTTTCTATGAACTTTGGTAGTTTGATGTATGATGAACCACCCAGTGGACTGTACTTATTTTCATTTATTTCAACAAATTTTATTTGCCCGAGGGCCCATCCTGAAAAATAATATTCAATTATTAATCATTATTCTACACATCAATAGATATTATTTACATACCGGAATCACGTTCTTGGAACTCTGTAGTTTGTCACCATCATGTCCACAAAGGTATCGAGAAAGTTGCCTAAATCCATACTCTGGTCCAAAATCTTATTAGGGGTATTAAATGATTTCATTTCTGATATTTCTTGAGTTTGCAATATGCATTTGGCAAACATCTCCATGTTTATTTTTACTGTTTTGTGAAGTAACAGCACTTCTTCTAATAAATTTAATATTTTAGGTCTAATTTCGTTGAAAAATACTATATAGTCTAATTTCACATTTTCACTGTGCACTAGGTAAGTTATAATTCTGTATTTGAAGGCACTTCGAACGATTTCTACACCATGTATCAAAGATACACATGAGTTTGTTCTATGTTGCAATGTTCTTTTATGAGATTGCATCTGATTAGCTGTTAGTCACATTACAGCTGTTACACGTTTGCAATCTTGCAGATGTTGAAGGGTTTGAATCCACTTTTGGCCGTTTTGATGAAGGACCATCTTGATTTAACTTTTTACATGCTTGCCTCTGATGGCGTCGCATATTATCACCTCGCGTAAAATTAGCACCTCAAATACACGTATACATCTTTGCTACGTTACTACAGGAGCCTAACGTTAAGAATGATTACACGTTAACTCCTCTCACTCTTTTATAGCAACGTGCTGCTACGTCACAACACATGTTATCCTTGACAAACGTGCTTTTCGAGGTCAAGCGATGTGGTGCAAGTCTAACACAAGATCGGGCAGTGTCTACATCTCAGGGCCGCTTACGCCATCCAAGGTCAAGGTCACGAAGGCGCAAAACGTGTGCTTGACAAACGTACCTTTTCAAGGTCAAATGGTTTGGCGTAAGAGTGTGTACAGCTCAAGGACACTTGCGTCATCCAAGGTCAAGGTCGTGGCGTCACATAAAGTGGTGGGGGGGGAGGCCCAATTTCGGCTAAGGACCTCTACTGAGATGTATATTTCACAATGTTTCTATTTTGCGCCTTTTCTCAACTTTGTGTATTGGGATTTAGTTAGTTTTGAATCTATAATTAGTGCCAGAGCTTCTTCAGAAGTATACTTTCGGATACCCTTTTTGCAGATGTTGGTCTTCTAAAGTGCCCTCAATGAATGGGGGCTTGTAGCTGTAGCTTTTTTTATTACATGAGAAATATTTCTCTTGCCTTGTATTGTGTTGCAAAAAAAAGCGAAAGAAAGGGTACTATTTTTTTTCTACTGTAATGAAGTTTAGAAAAATAAAAGAATTACAATTTTTCCATTAATTCTGTGAATTATTATATTCTAGTGACTATTGCATTAAATATATAAAAAAACATACATTGTTACTAACTTGAAGGACCAGCAGCCATAGTGCAAAAAGAGAAAGTTTAATAAAACACTTGTATCACTTGCAGCGAGACTCAAAACAACGATTAGCAACGATGGCAAAGCGTAACTGAGTTGTTTATTTATTTGCGCTCAATTTGGGAGTTCTTTTCTTACCTGCTTTTACAAGAATTCTATTGCCATCCAACCGAGCCAGGCACACGTTTGGCTACACCAGCGTGTATATTGTTTTGCATTTCTAGTAATTGAGTTTTTGGCTAAATGTGATTAACAAATTATTGCCTAAAATTGTAGGTGTGTCAATAAAATGTGTTTATTTAATATCCTTACGTTTTAATCTATGTCTTTAAGTAATGTGAAAGCAAGCAATGGCAAAACGTGTTCGAACTTCTTTTAGTGCGGAATCACACACTTTTGAGAACACTTCAGGCATGTCCTGGTCTGCTTTGCAGTCATTTCAATGTGTTGCTTTAATTGCTTCTCTATTCACAATTTTTTTTCATGCAATACCGTAAGACATGGTCACAAATTATGAGGTCAGGAGACCTAGCTGGCTGTAGCATGTAAACGTCACTTTATTGGGCCACGGTGTAACTGAGGTCATACTGGCTCACTCTGTATGTAATTCCCTGGGCTTTGACTTAAAGGTCACCTGTAAGATAGGCAACCCAAAATACCTAGGGAAGTGTTGCTAGTAGCGGCCACTTAATGCATGGAATTAAAATTGGCAGGCATGATTTTTTTATAAAAAAAAGGGGGAAAAGGTTTTTTTGTGCTAACTAGGGAGCCATTACAGCAATTTCGTGAAATCCTAGCAGTCTTTATGAAATTAAAAGTTTTTAAAAAAGGAAAGCCTAAGTAAAATTAAGGCTTTTACACAGTTCGTGATACGTTATACATTCTACGACCAGACCTTTTTTTACACTTTACGTTATCTCGTCATGCTTTTACCTCTTACATCCTACCTAAGTCTTTGATGTGACATTTCACAATTCGATGTTTAAAGTAAGCACCCACCCCACCTGCCAAAGTTCAATTGTATTCTCAAGCCCTGTTAGCCATAGAACACTGGAGAAACCAGCGATATTTGGAGGTTCATGTTCAGCATGTCACTTAAGTCCTTCCCTACAGCAAGAGTGACCGTAAGTAAGTTTTGCATTTAATGACCGCCCTGCGCTTACGAAGTCTTGTGATAGCGGAGCCCTAGTGTGGAGTTGTTCTTTTGATGCACATAAGAACCTCATGTATAAGATAGCCCCACACACATAATTCCTTCCAGTCATCGCCTCAAAGAGAATAGTACAAATCTGAGTTGTAACGACCGATAGGCATATGGTGTATCTCTATTACGTTTAGAGTAGATAATGATAATAGTTTAACCTGATTGATATAAATAATCACAATAAATATCGTAAGATAACTTACCGTAAGATATCTTACGTCTTGTGTAAACCCGGGAATAAGACGGGAATTGTGGCTATAATAGACTAATTATTAGATTGTTTATATACTTATCTTATTCCAAACTAGGGGTTCTTGAGTCATTGAGAATGAGAGTATTAAATCAGTTACGGATTTTGTCGGCGACTATGATGGATCTAATTTAGAGTTAGACAATCGTATTCGAAGCAGGTTAAACCATATTCTGGGAAGGTTAGATCGTATTCCAGATGACATCAACCATGATATTACCAATGATCGAGGGAACCAGACTATTATTGCTTCAGAAGATTTAGAGGAAGCTATTGAGCGGCATAAAGTCGGCGAAGAAGCAGGTGGAGCGAGGCTTGTTATAGTTGAGAATAGTGTGATCACTACTAAGTCGGTTCCAGTTTACAAATGGCCGGTTAAATTTGATGGAAAGACAGAGAAAAACTCTCTAATTCCTTCCTACAGCGTGTTGATGAACTACGACTGGCAAGAAAATTTAGCAAAGCGGAACTGTTCGGTGCGGCTTCAGATCTATTTGAAGATTATGCATTGGAATGTTTTTTAGAGCACAGTCGAAGTATAACAGGTTCGATTCTTGTGGTAGCTCTTAGAAAGGATTTTCTTCCGAGTGGTTACGATGAGGAGTTGTGGAAACAAATAGAGAGGCGTTCCCAGCACGGTAATGAATAAGTGGTGATATACATCTCTATTATGTAGTTTTGCATTTAATGACCGCCCTGCGCTTACGAGGTCTTGCGATAGCGGAGCACCAGTGTGGAGTTGTTCTTTTGATGCATATAAGAACCTCATGTATAAGATAGCCTGACACACAATTCCTTCCAGTCATCGCCTCAAAGAGAGTAGTACAAATCTGAGTTGTAACGACCGGTAGGCATATGGTGTATCTTTATTACGTTTAGAGTAGATAATGCTAATAGTTTAACCTGATTGACATAAATAATCACAATAAATATCGTAAGATAACTACGTCTTGTGTAAACCCTTATAGCAGTTGTTATTTGATGGTATAAGACGGGAATTGTAGCTATGATAGACTAATTATTAGATTGTTTATATTACTTATCTTATTCCAAACTAGGGGTTCTTGAGTCATTGAGAATGAGAGTATTAAATCAGTTACGGATTTTGTCGACGACTATGATGGATCTAATTTAGAGTTAGGCGATCGTATTCGAAGCAGGTTAAACCATATTCTGGGAAGGTTAGATCGTATTCCAGATGACATCAACCATGATATTACCAATGATCGAGGGAACCAGACTATTATTGCTTCAGAAGATTTAGAGGAAGCTATTGAGCGGCATAAAGTCAGCGAAGAAGCAGGTGGAGCGAGGCTTGTTATAGTTGAGAATAGTGTGATCACTACTAAGTCGGTTCCAGTTTACAAATGGCCGGTTAAATTTGATGGAAAGACAGAGAAAAACTCTCTAATTCCTTCCTGCGGAACTGTTCGGTGCGGCTTCAGATCTATTTGAAGATTGTGCATTGGTTTTTAGAGCACAGTTGAAGTATAACAGGTTCGATTCTTGGGATTCTCTTGTGGTAGCTCTTAGAAAGGATTTTCTTCCGAGTGGTTACGATGAGGAGTTGTGGAAACAAATAGAGAGGCGTACCCAGCACGGTAACGAATCTGTGATGATATACATTTCTATTATGGAAAACTTGTTTGAATGTTTATCAGAAAAACCTGAAAGTAATAAGTTAAAGATACTCAGGTCACGGGTTTTACCAGAATACCCTGCATTGCAGAATCTTTCGGATGTTAGCGGTTTTGTTGCGTTTTGCCGAGCACTTGAAGATTCTGAGAGAAACAGGACGTCGTTTCGACCACCACCAAATAGAGACATTTTCACACTAACACCAGACCTTGTATGTACCTCATCGGCCGTGCCTTCGACGAGCAGCGCAGCTTGTTGTCCTAATGCTCATGCCTCCACTCACTGTAATGCTGAGAAGGGCGATCTTAGGAAGAAATCAGCCGGTACCATAGTGGAGTTGGATCTAAAAACACGAGATCTCAAGGAGCATGTCCAAAAAACGGAAGTGTTTTGAAGTCTCTGAGGTACACTGTTGGAAGTGTAATGTCATGTGAAGCAAGATTGTAGCATGCAACTTCCAAAACGAAGTCCTACATGTTTTGACTGTGGGAAGATAGGAGTGATACGACCAAACTGTCCAATTTGTTGTCCAAAAAACGCCAACAGGGAGAACGGAAAGTAGGCCGACGTCTCTCCATTTCAGCAGTTTCCAGGGGTAAGGTCTGCAGTAATACGTCTTCGGTTGAATGGAAATAAATGGATTAAGGTAGTTGAACGTTTTTATGGTTAGGTTCTTTACCGTCCTCGATTAAGCAGGCCCAGTCACCGTTTAAGGTGTCTAGTGTAGTTGATAATGAAGCCAATATTCTGGTCGAATAAGACAATGACGATAGGCCATATGCTACGGTACAGATATTAGGCAGGCCGGTCGTTGCCCTTCTAGACAGTGGTGCTACCACACCACGTTTACGAAAATTTTCACAGAGGACAAGATAGACTAGGCGCATTTATACCGTACAAGAAGTTGTACGGGGATATGTATAAATTGCATTTATGTACGAGGGCATCTAAACTATTATAGCAGCTGTTATTTGATGGTGTAAGACGGGAATTGTGGTTATAATAATGGACTAATTATTAGATTGTTTATATATTTTGCTGTGTTTAATACTTATTCCAAACTAGGGGAATTATTGAGCGTGGACGGACACTCATTGAATATGTCGATGTTATGGGTAGACTAAGATATTAAAATAATAATAATAATATTATATATTTATTTACGTTACGTTTCAATACAATACAATACTTACATTAGGACATTGAAAATATAATAATATAGATACACACACAAAATCAATAGTGTAAATAAATATAGATACCTACTCAAAAAGTGACTTAACACTTGTTTCGAGTTATGACTAATACATAATACAATTTATCACAACCATAAAACACAATAATAGATCACAATCATAAATCACAACAATAAATCTAAACAGTATATATAATGTAAAATAATAATTTATGAAGCAGGTATATAACATACACATATAGATTAAATACGAGTTTATTGCACCACACATTCCTAATCACACTTACACAATTCCAATATAACAATATAGAGCAACATAAAGCAACAGGTAAGTATCAGAAAATTTTTTTTTTGGCTTTTAGTATTTTTATATTTTTAGTTAATAATATTTTTTATGTCAATAATGTCATTTATTAATTTCCTTGGGTTTTCTATTATATGCTTCTTTAATAGCTTTTTAAATGAATTTATTTTGGTTATACTTTGTAACTCGTTTGGTAATGTGTTGTAGACTGTTGGGGCTAAAAAAGCATAAGACCTTTGTCCAACTGTTTTCATCATAAATGGTACAGTATGTTTATTTTTTTGTCTAGTATTGTATACATGAGAGGGTAGAGTTTCTATATTTTGGATAAGTTGGTATTTTACGCTTATGTTATAATAATACAATTGCCTAATATCGAACAATTTTGCCTCTGTACAATAAATCTGATGAATATATTGAACTCCTGCCCAGCATTATTTTTAGAAATCTTTTTTGTAGTTTTTCAAGAGGAGTCAAATGAGTTTTAGCAACCCCACCCCAACCAAGTATACAATAACGTAGATGACTTTCCACAAGTGAATGATACAACATTTTTAATTGATCGAAATCCAGAATATTTTTTAGGTACCTAAATTTGTAAATGATAGTTTGTAATTTCTTTATTATGTAGTTTATATGGACGTCCCATCTTAAATGGGAGTCTATGAAAACACCTAAATATTTTATATTCTTTTCAGGTAATATAGTACATTTATTTCGAGACATTCAAATGTTGGTTGACCAGATTTATTGCAACTAAGCGGTAAGTAGTGCGTTTTATCAAAATTTATTGTTAATAACCTATTATCAAACCAATTCTTTATTAGACTTAGATCATCCTCAGCTAGTATCCTAAGGTCTGTCCAAGAATCTGCCTTATAAAAAATGGCAGTATCATCAGCAAAACCCACAATTTCCCCCCCCGCTCCGTAATGAAAACAACCCATCTATGTAAATCGAAAACAAAATTGGGCCCAAAACTGTACCTTGCGGCACTCCGTACTTTATTATCATTGACTCACTTAATTCATTTATTCTTACACGCTGGGGTCTATTGGAAATATAACTTTTAAATAACTTTAGTGTAACTTCTCTAAGTCCAATGTCTTCCAGTGTTTGTAACAGTAGTTCATGGTTAACTGTATCAAATGTCTTCGATAAATCTAGGAATACACACAAACATCCAGAGCAGAGTAAATCTTGCTAGTAATATATGCCGTTAATATTTTTTTTATGACTTTTTCAAATAATTTTGATAGAGGGTTATAAGTGATATTGGTATATAATTTGATAATATTTCTTTGTTTCCCTTCTTATATATAGGAATTATTACAGATTCTTTAAATATCGAAGGCCATATACCAAGTGTCATGCATGTATTGAAGACATATTCTAGTGGTTTTAGGATATATTTTGAAGCCGATTTTAGTACTTCGGCTTTTATGTTGTCTAAACCAGGGGATTTTTTATTTTTTAATTCATTTAATAGTTGTTTTAGTTCAAATGTATCTGTAGGTAAAAGTACCATAGAGTTTTGTACTGAATTTTTTGTAATTTTGAAGTTAGGATCTTTGTTTATTTTATTTGCTAGATTTTCTCCAATTTTCGTAAAAGTTTTATTAAATTCATTTGCCATTTCTTTTGAATTTGTGATTAATTCACCATTTTCATTCTCTATTGAACTAAAGGTGTTATTTTTTGAATTTGTTTTACTAATTTCCCGGACCGTTTTCCAAAGACTCTTTGAGCTTGTCTTGTTTTTATTTCGTTTTTGTAATATTCGTATTTAGTTTTGTTAATTAGATTTGTAAGTCTATTTTTATAGGTTCTGTATTCTGATTAATAGTCATTATTAGGATTTTTTTGTACTGTTCTATACATTTCGTTTTTTTTATGTATGGATTTTACTGACCCACTTGTGACCCAAGGTGTTAATTTTGTATTTTTCCTGTTAATTTTTTTAAGATTAGTTGAATCCTTTAGTGCTTTTGTAACAATATTAACAAAATTTTTTGTTGCAGTATCAGCATCATGTTCCACATACACAGATTCCCAAGACTCACTACTTAGAATTTTCTGAAACTTACCATAATCTACATTCCTTATAAATTCTTCCCTATCATTAGTGTTCTTTTCTTTATTACAATGTAATATAATTGTAACATTGTAGTAAAGTGATCTGTGATGTCCGTTTGTAATATTATTGGTAGTATTTTTTCATTTACATTGTGTCTAGATCTAATAAAAATGTGGTCTAAACAAGATTTTTGATTTCCCTGTACTCTGGTGTAATTATTTATGCATGCTATATAACCAAATTCATTTAGAATATTCATGTATTCGATACTACAATCACTGTTTTGCAGTATATCAATATTTATGTCTCCAATAAAAATATGGTAATCCCCTATCTCATTGTGATGTACTTGAAGATAATTTTGTAAATGGACTAGATAATCTGTAAGATCTGTAGATGGTGGTCTATACATAGCAGTTATATTTATATCACATTGGTTGTTTAGTTTGATGTTAGTTTTAATAGAATTAATATTATTAATGGGAATAATTTTATAGTTATAATTTACTTCACTTTTTATGTAAACTACACCCCAACATTTTGATTCAGCTTGCTGCTGTTATATATCATATCATATCATATCCAGTTATATTGTACAATGTGGGGTCTTGGATGTTCCATGTTTCAGTAAAAACAATACAGTCAAAATCTGCTTGTAGTTCTTCGAGAAGTATTTTGAATAGATCCAGATTTTTATTAATACTACGGATATTATTATGTATGATTTTAAAATTGCAACTTTATTTATATCATAGATCGCTTTACATTCAAGGCCGTTTGTAAGTGTGTAGGTTTCTATTGCATTCACTTCAAAATCTCTAATGTACTGGTCCATTTTTACATTAAAAATTCAAGATAGGTCATAGGATCAAAATTAGATAAAAAGGCATAAATCATAAATTAAAAAAAATAAGTAGTTACAAATTACAACCGACATTGTAACACATCTATATCATATATTAGGTTATGAACAATATAAAAAAAAGAAAAAATATACAAATATGGAATTACGCGAAGTTTACAGTCTTTTGTTGGTGGTTCTTGTGGTTCGTTTTCTTGGAATTTCGATTTCAATGGGTTGTTGTTTACTTTTTTTGTCTATAGTTTTATTGAAGAATGAATAAACTTTATCTTTGGCCAAATTTGTGCTACTTCCGGCTGTTCCGTTGTTTAGTGCTACGTTTCCTGTTTCAGTCACTTTTGCTTCTTCTGTTTCTTCGTTTTCTTCTGCTTCTTCTTCCTCTATTAGATCGTCTTTTCTTTCTTTTAGTTCTTCATAAGTGAAAGCCTCTCCGTCTACATACAATGTGTTGTTTTTTATTGTTGCTTGTTGGTTGTTTCCTTTAGCAATTACCAAATGTGCGCGAAGGACTTTTTGTTTCTCGTATTCCTCATTTCTATAGTCGTTAGCGATAAATACTCCGGTACCTTTCAGTTTTTTGCGTTTTTTAAAATGTCAGTTTTCAGTGGGTAGCTGACAAATTCGACTAATATTGGACGACTTTTCCTTTCCACTTTCTTACCAAATCTATAGATGTCTCGAATATCAGAGAAATTAAAACTGATTTGGAGATGTTTATTAATAGCGTCCAAGAAATATTGTATTTCGTCAATGTCGTTGTCTTGTTCTTCTACGTCGTAAAATATTAGATTATATTTCTTTACTTTCTTTTCAACTGCAGACAATCTATTTTTTAAAGTTTGGTTCTCTTCTTTTAATTCTATATTTTCTTTCTTGATTTTTTCGAGCTCTTCAGTTATTTCAAATTTAATTGTGCGAATCTCTATATTTTGGTTTTGAATTTCGTTTGTTTTGTTTACCAATTCTTGTATTAGCTTGAAAAGATCGTTATTCGTAACGTTTTCTCCCATATTAGAGTCAATTGCATTTAAAGTTATGGCATAGAAATGTTATTAAAGACGGTTTTGGCACTTAATTTTATCACACTTTTATAAAGTTTATGGAACTAATTTTTAAGGAATTAGCACACAGCCTTTTAATCTTTTCAGTATTGGCGCACAAAAAAACTTTATGCTCAGTTTGTGTTTATATTGTTTATATAGGTTACCGGTTAAGGTGAATAATTTACTTACAGTTTAGGTTTATATGCATTATGTAGGATTGAAAAGACATGCACAATTTGCTATTTGAATAAGTTGGGTCCAAACAAAATTTGCTTTACTTCCACTAAAACACTTTTATTTTCACGAGACTAGGAATGTTAACTCTATAATTGGCTGTGTACCTAAACATTGTCACTGCATAGCTTATTTAAAGGTTATATTATTTTATGTCAAAACTGTCAAACTAGTTTTGCTGGGTATTGTGAATTGCGCGGAATGAATTTCCAGATACATTGTTTCTCGTTGGATAAAATCGCCTTATTGTTTGTTAATGCCAATAGTATGTTAATTATTTTTTTGTATGCCTAGATGTCACTGTGTTAATCTCTTTTGGGGACGATTTTACTCGTACTCTCTATTTAAATTTCCCTTTATACGGGGTGTCCGGAAAGTAAAGAGACCCACCTTAACTGTAGCTTTCTGAGGTCAAATGAAGCCGATTAAACTAAACATACCGTAGTCCAAAAATGCTTATTTAAGGAGCTATAGGGCCTTAAAACAATTACTTACGAAATTATGCGTTTTTAAATAAAAAAATATTTTGTATTTTTTAGGTATATTTCAGAAACAGATTCACATAACTATTTAAATCAAAGCTGAATTTTTTAATTACTCTTATTACACTTGCAATTTAAATAGGGTTCTCAAAATGTCCACCATTTTGTTCAATACATTTTTGACCCGCTAACTTGATCGAATATCATGTTGCATGGTAACTCTTGGAATGCGCTGAAATACATAAGTGCGATTGTACTGAAAACAGTGCATTTTATCGACATGAAACAAGTAGACATTATTTTTGTAAAATTAGTTAATATATCATAATGTTAAGTCTTACGAACCCAAAATAATAATAATAAAAAGTTATAAGATATGTGTCAAAAAAATATGCCGACAGCGCCATCTATGATACGCAAATATACTTATACCCTCACAATATTCGGACTACCCTAAATTATATGTGTACCAATTTTCAGCTTGATTAGTCATTTGTTTTCCGAAATATACTCATTATAAAATTTAAAAAAAAAATGTTTTAAGGCCCTATAACTCCTTAAGGAAGCACTTTTGGACTAAGGTATGTTTAGTTTAATTGGCTCCATTTGACCTCAGAAAGCTACAGTTAAGTTGGGTCCCTTTACTTTCCGGACACGCTGTGTATATATATTTTCTACATTGATTCTGTTTATATACGCATTAATTATAATTCATAATTTACATTGTTTTGCCATAAAAACAAATTTGGCCCGTACTATGTTTAGGATACCTTTTATATCACTGGAATCAATTTATCATTAATCTTAGTAAACCTACTTTCATTTAATAATTTTTTTTATTATTTAACACCTTTCTTTATTCTGCCTCCCATTTATGATTTTTTTTTTTTGTCAACAATCGATCTCCGATTGTTGGCTGGCGCATATTTTAAGGTCTACCTAATTAAGTAATTAGAAAGCAGACTGATCCCACAGCCCGCTCCCGACTATACCAGCTGTCGCGCTCTGCCACGTGACTCCGTCTAGCAAACCTAGAGAGCCGGAGCTCGTCGCAAGCACAGGTTCATTTCTGCCGATCCACCCATTAGATAAGTTATATTTAAATGTCTGGCAGCTTTTCTTGGATAATGCTCTGGAGCCTCATCAAAAAAATACCACATACGATGCAAAGTTTGCAGTGGCACATCGTCTAGCAAATCTAACAAATTGACGAAAAAATGTTAAATACTCAGTTCCATCGACCCGATTCGGAAGTATGCATGTTTAGATGAGAAGTTGGATTGATATTTATACAACTTCTTATCTTGTTATTTATTTGTTGGTTTCGAACAAGCGGGCTTAACATAGAATATTATGCATACGTTGACAGTTTAGATAAAAATAAGAAATATAGGTTGGTTGGTAGAAAAATAATTTGCAAATAATGAATGTATCTAAGTGGATAACATGAAAAGGAGCTGAAGGTGTCTCTGTATGTTGTAATTTTAATATTTGTGAGTGTCTGTCATATTTCGATGTAAGGCAAGTTTGACAGGTGTTAACATAATTAGTGACGTCTTTTTGAATGTTCGGCTAGCAGTAAATTTTATGAATAGATTTTGCAGTTTATTTCAAAATGGAATCTGAGGATGTGGGTAACCAGCCGACATCTCTTTGAAGGGAAAATCTTGCTTCAGTTGGTCTGTGGGTTTGGAGAATTTGACTGAAATATTTGTCTTCAAAGTTTTTCTGTTTCTTCAGAGATAGTCCAAGAATGATGATAATTACTGGTAGTAAGAGCCATAAATAATTAAATTGCCAGGGGTCCTGGGGTAAATCTTTTACTGTTATTGGTTCGGAGTGATGAAGTTGCCAGTTGATTTTGTTTAATTTATAGGAATGTGTCAATTAAAGGAGTTGACGAAGTATTGGTTAAATCAATTTTCGACAATTTGAAAATTGTTGTTGATATATGTATGGTTCTCCAAATAGGAAGCTTTCATTGTTGATAAAGACTTTTCATGTTTGGTTAATGGATTCTTGGATTTCAAGAATATTGGATAGAACAGGTTGTGGTAGGTATAGCGAGGAATTCTGTCGAAGATATTTGTTCTACATGACAGTGTTGGTATGTTAGAACTGTTAGGGTACAAAAGTCAGTTTTTTGGCTTCGAAGTAGTTCTACAAAACATTCTTTATTTGAAAGTAGTTGATTGGAAATAAAAATGATAATCTTCAATCATTGGTGGGGCAGTGTCCGTCCATCTGTGGTTGGTATGCCTAAGGAGATATAAATAATGTTTCCTTTTTGAAAGTAATTTGGTTTAATAATATAATATGAGTGAATGAATTTGAAACTTTGTAAAAATTTCTGATTTACAAAGTGTTTTTAAGAATTGTGTTTACTTCTGGTGGACTGAGAAGGAAAAAGCTCACAGTTTTTAATCTTAAAAATGTTAAAGTTTGTTCAATATGTTGAAAGTAATAAAGAAGTAGGGTGCATGCACCAATGAAGGAATATTTAAGACAAGTTCGTTATTATTTCGAACAAAAAAATATTTAAACATCAACTTTCTCATAGCGATTTCTATGTCTGCTTCTTGAAAGTGTCGTCTAATTTTTGCAGTTTAGAATAAGGTAATACGATTTCAAAGAAAATTTGAAAGCAAATTTATTTAGAACAAGTACAAAAATACCCAACACTTACATCTAATAAAGGAACATACAATACCCCCAGTAAGAGAACTCACAAAATAAATATTTTTCTATTTGTTTCCTAGGTACCTAGATACATTTATTAAAACTCAGCAGTTCAGTGATTTCAGAAACTCTAAATACACCCCGGGAATTAAATGATTGGCTCGTTAATCTTTTTTAAAATAGCTTCCTTTTTGTACCAAATTCGGTTTGGTCTCTTTGGCCACTTCCAGTTTTCGTTTGATGCTTTTCCATCGTTTCAATCTCAAATTCACCATAGTTGTCAAAACTGCGTACAATTCCTGGGTAAATTCCGTTATCATAAGTCACTAACACAAAGTCTCCGATTTTAAAATTCTTTACTTCAGCCATATAGCACTCAATATCCATTCCCAAATTTGCTGAGGGGGGGGGGGGCATTATATTGTTTTCTTCATTACCGTATTTAGTGCTTTTTTATTTGCCCTTTCTTCTCTTTTTTCTTTAATCAGCTGCTCCTTATCTTCTTTCTCCTTTTCTTTTTTCAGATAATATTCTTTCCATTTATTTGATGTAATTGCAAATGGCATTTGTTCATTCTTATTTTATTTTTCTTTGCATCGCTCAATTTTGGCCAGTGTAGATGCTTTTCCCAGGGACTGCTTAATGATATGTTTGAAATTATATTTATATTACTGCTACTAGAAATGTCACTTTTATTTTCTTTGCTCGATTTCATAGCAATGTTTTCATTACATTTTACAACTTGTTTCAATATTGTTTTCGAATTTACTTATCCCTGAAGAGCAATTTTCGTTTTCGTCTGTTATTGTATCCTTCATGCCAATCCTTATTTCCTCACTTGTGTTAAATGTATTTGGTTTTACTTCATCATTTGCTTGTGTTATCGTGTCCTTTATGTCAATCTTTACTTCCTCGTTTATGTTTAAAATATTTAGTTCTACTTCCTCAGATATTTCTTTGTTTTTATACAATGATTTGACATCAATTTCCTGAAAACCTTTGTTTGTACTCCTTCAGACATTTCTTTGTTTTTATACTTCACGTCAATCTTTTGGAAACCTGATTCGTCTGAATTTTGCTCAAAATTACATTGTGATTTATTATCAATTTGTGTGTTTCCATAAAAAGAGTCGACATTTATTTTCTCAAAGAAGTATATTTCTTTACTCTTTGTGTCTTTATATGGTTCTGGCATTTTGGAAACTTCTGAATCATACACATTATTAGGATTATTTATCTTTGGAGAATATTCTTCATGGTAATTTATATCACTTTCAAAATATTCTACCTCGAAAATTGCCTCTTTGGACGGTTGAATCGTAATATTTTCAAATTCTATGGGTATGGAGTCTAGGAAGCTAGCTGAAAGACTATTCAAATTTTGATCTTCATTATTCTTCATTTCTTAGATTTTTTCAGATGAATTTGTATTCTCTAGATCGTTTACATTTTATGGCTCTTGCAGGGTATTGACTTTTTCATAACAAAAACTCCAGAATCTGTACAGTGACTGATTGCTTTCTGAGCTTCTGTTTGCAGAGTTGCATTCAACAAATTTCTGAGTTAACTCTTCCGAATAAAAATTTATAACTTTTAGTGCAGTTTGAAAATCATTTTTCTGAAATATTTCTTCATGTGAATTCTTATTCTTGAGCTGTTCCTTTTTAAATGATATACATTTTTCGTAATGAACTGAGTTTTCGTCTAATGGAAATAGCCCACAAACCTTAAAACCATTCTTAATTGCCTCTACAGAAATAGTATTATCAAATGCTTCTTTAAAAAGCGGAACGAATGTAGCTTAGGTAATATACTTGCTAGTATGTTGTTTATATTCCAATACCCTTTGATTCCAAAATGGCTTCGCAGGTTTGAATATAGAAACGTCGCATGGCTGCAGGATATGTGTAGTATTAGGAAGAAGACAATACAAAATGATGTTTTTTTCGGTGATTTATGTGCGATTTGTGACCATCCAGTAGTAAGATAATTGGGAATGGCAGCACATCTATTCCCCATTCAGGAGCTCTGCCGTTAAAATCCCCCGCCACGATTACCTCTTTTCTGGTCCTCCTAGTTCGCTCCCTAATCCTATGCCCCATTTCTTCTAGGGGCCTTTCTAGATCTCCCAGCATAGCATTGGGTGAAAAGTAGCAGCTGAATATAATCACTTCATTCAGCTCCACCCAGACGAATCCTTGCCCACTCCTGTGAACACAGATTTCCCGGTTTAGGATCCCAATGACAGCATCCCTTCGACGTACTATTCGGGCTTGTTTTTGCCAACCATCTTCTTGTTAAGTTCACTAACTATGAGGACCTCAAGTCCCTTCTGCTTTGCAGCCGTCCAAAGATCTTGGGCGGCCCGGCACCTATTTAGTTGCTTCACAGTGCCTCTTGTGTCCTCTTGTTAGGTTCACTAACTATGAGGACCCTAAGTCCATTCTGCTTTCAGCCGCCCAAAGAAGATCTTGGGCGGCCCGGCACCTGTTTAGGTTTATTTGTTTCACAGTGAATGTGAAGCATTTTTCCCCTCCCTTTCTTGTTCAGTCCTCCCCCGGAGTTTTCCGGAATCTGCCCTGTGTCCCTCTTTGTTGCAGATGGGACAGAAAGTAGGCCCAGTGCAATCTCTGGCCTGGTGGTTTTCTTTCCCACATCTGAGACAGGCCTTCGAGCGGTCAGTGCCAGTACAGTTGTTCTTGGTGTGGCCATACCCCCAGCATCTGTAACACTTCATGTCTGCCCCAGTGTCTCTTATCCACTCCGCTATTCTGCACCTGAGCCACCCTATTCTCTCTCTTTTTTTCCCCACTAACTCCATTGCCTCCTTCTCAGGTTAGCCTTACCGCGGCGGTCTAGTTTTCCCCAAAAGATGGTATAGCCTTTTGGGCTATTTAATAAATGTATAATTTCTGATTTGTAAAGGTTTAATTTCCAATTCCAAATGTAAGTTACAATAATGTATATAATCTGATTTTTTATTCAAAGATCCTTGGTTACATAGTAAGATATAGATAACATAAAGGAAACTTAATTTTAAAATCGCAATTTCGAAGTCGTTATAACTTAAAAACTATCAATTTATGTGAAAAATTGCATAGAACCTTTTCTTCTTAAAATATGATTCTTTTTCAGCTATAATAAATATATATTTTTTAAGTACCACCCCCTGAGAAGGGATGGCATCCACCTCCTATAAATTAGCAAGACCCCGCACAATATAGAAACTTTTTTGTGAAGCATTTACTATAAATACTGCCAAAAATGAACGAAATCCGTTCAATATGACATTATTCCGAAGTTTTGCAATTTTTTACCTCTAGGTACTGTACTATATTTTTTCCAAAACCAAACGTTTTCTTTTCGATGTATAAAAGAGTATCTTTTGAATCCAACTGCTGAATAATTTAACGCTTTGACATTGGCCACACTGAAACGAACAAACAATGTACGTAAATGTAAGTTTTTATTTTTTTAAATCAGTGATTTATATAAGAAATTCATTTCAGAATCACGTTCTACAAGGTAAAATTGATGGTTCCCGAAAAAGTTTCAATATCATTAGAACACGATAACCTCAAAAATCTTAAAATAAAACCTTCATTACCGAATCTTATATCGCCATACTGGTGACAGGGTAACGTGACAGCTAAACTTCGCAAGGACATTCAAACAGATAAGCCAATTAACTAATATTAAATTAAAAACAAAATGTGCAGAAAAACCTATTGTGACGTGTTTCCACCCCTAGGAAACCACCCTTGCAAATTCCGTGGGTTCTAAAAATTATAACAAGAGATAACCACTAACACACTTTATTCAATAATTTACTGGATACTTCACAATACTATTATTAACTTAAATGTACTTTACTGACTAAAAATAACAATGTTTATCACTTTGTTTTAACTTTGTAGTCTTAACCTTACTTGTCAAATCAAAACCTCAAAACCATTTCCCCAACTTCCGGCCGAGAATACGGCCTTATATACCCCTAGCGATTGCTTCCTGAATTATTCTAGAAACGGCGCGGCGTTATCTAGAATCTCTTTTCTCTAAAGTTCCAGAACGTTTCTACTGTCTCACAGATGGCATAACGTACAACATGTATTTTGTGCTGCCTATCCCCAAAGGGTGGATATTTGTAACACTGCCCCTCCTTAAGCCTGAACGTCCCGGTCAGGCAATTCAGCCTTTTTCACATACTTCGCCAGTCTATCCAAGTGCACGGTCTTCATCTTGGACTTTTTGCTTCGTTGAATTCGATAGACGACATTATTAATTCGGGTAATAACAGTATATGGTCTATCCCAAGGAGGTTGAAGTTTCGGGGGTCTCCATTCCTTCCGCTGTGGGTTGTACAGCCAAACCAGATCCCTCACCTTGAATCCCCCTGTACTGGCATTGTGATCATAACGAGCCTTCAATCGGTTACTAGCTTTGGTCATCTGCTCTCGGTCATTCTTCGGCTGTTCTCGACTTTCATTTCTGTAGTTGCTCATGGAAAATGGTTCCCCACTGGCAGCACAATTCTTATACTTGCGAGACCAGGCCTCCAAATCCTGGCGACTATTAACCCAATAGAACCGTTCCCAATGTCTTGTTTATGCCGAAGTGTCCACTGGACGTTTCATTATGCGCTTCCTGGAGTACTTCTGGTACACGACACCTGGGAATCACTAAACGCATGGCAACCTGCTTCCCATCTGGGCTTTCCCATGCTCTCCTCAAAAGCCCGTCTACGACCGTAAGTGAATCCCATTGTGACCATAAAGCATTCAGCCCCACTTCTTTATTGGAAACATCCTTCCATACTGGACGCGTTCCCCCTTCTTTTGCTCTCAACATGGGTCCGATTTCTACGTCGCGCAATTGCTCTTGCCTCAGAGTTTTCTGTGTCCAACTGTCTGGAAGATCGACCTTGACAGTGTTGACTTCAACCATGTTCGGCAATTTTCTCACCTGAGGGTAGCGCTTGCAATCTTCCGTGTCTGTTTTTTTTCTGGATAATGCAGGAGTTTTGACTGCCTGCGTTGTCAACAGCCTGGTTTTCTCGCATTGGTCGTTCACTTTTGACAGAATAAACTGTTCGTTCTCAATCCTTAAGACTCGCTTTCCTACGTCAACAATAAATCCATACTGTTCCATGATGTCCAGTCCCAAAATGAAGTCATCCGTGATGTCAGCCACGATGACACTGTGGTCGAACCTTAATTGTCCAATCTGCAAACCCAGGTCTAATTCTCCATGAACCGTAGCTATCCGGACGATCACTTCATTTTGCCTCTTGGTAATCTTTATGCCCGATATAAATCCTGGCCGTACTATTGATGACGTAGTACCTGTGTCGATGGTAAACAAACATTTTCTTCCATTCACATAGCCTTGTAACTATTCGAAATTCCTCGAAGCTGGGAAATCTTTATTTCTCTGGGGGCACAGCATTCCCTAGCCAGCACAACCCCCTTGGCGTAGTTTTCCTGCTTCTCTTCAACATTCACAGCATTTACTCGACTCTCCGAGTTCTGCTGTCGACAGTCTCGTTTCATATGTCCTACCTTGCCGCAGTTATGACATTTAATACCACCACTCGGCTTTCCTTTATTCTGTTGTTTTTCCTGCTTTCCGAAGCCATCCAATTTGTCGAATAATTTGGTGAACATTTTCTGCATCTCAGTCAACATGGGGTTCTGGTTCATTTCTGGTTGTGATTCTTCGAGAGTCACAGCTCGCACTCTCGACCTTAGAGTATCCCTGTAAGCGGCTTCTACTTCAAGTGCACGCACCAAAGCTTCGCTACTACTTTGGTGTCTCGTCAGCCTCAGAACTCGCCTGACCTCTTCGTCCCTTATGCCATCTAAAAAGCCCCCCCACGGCTAATTGTTCCTGAAATTTTCTAGGTGCACTCGGATACGCCAGGCGTGCCAGTCTCTCTATTGCAGTTTCGAATTCTTGTAAACTTTCTCCACCTTTTTGCATCCGGGATTTCAGCTGAGCCTGGTATAATTGGGTAAGGTGTTGGTCGACATACCTCAAGTCCAATGCAGCTTCCAAAACTTTGAAGTCTTTTTTTTTCTCCACTGGAATTGTCTGAAGTAACTCTGAGGCTTTGCCCTTTAGCGCTAGAACTAAAGCCATAGCCTTTTCCTCATTATCCCAGTTATTCGCAGACGCAGCTGCCGTCCATGAGATGTGGCCATCGAAGGATGGAGGTTTTAACCGAGGACCCGATGATGTTACTAGCTGGCCTCCTTTCTCTCGCAATTGTCGTTTAAGTCTGTCCATTTCTCCTTCGAACTCACTCATCTTTTCTTCAAACTGATTTACTTTTCCTTTTACTTGACCGACTTCGGTCTTGACTTCACCTACTTTATCTTCGACCTTATCTACTTTTTCTTCTACCTTGTTTATCTCTTCTTTGACTTATTCCTTGCCAGAAATGATTGCGTCCTGTTGTACTTTTATTTGATCGCTCAGGATTTTCTTTAATTCCTCCTGGCATTTTTCTTCCAAGTCTTCCATTATTTTTCTGAGTTCGTCTTTTTCCGCTTGACGTTGTCTTTCTTGCTCTTCTTTCTCCTCTTGCTGTCGTATCTTCAGGTCCTCCATGATTTTCTTCAATTCGTCTCTTTCTTCTTGACGTCTTGTTTCATGCCCTTCTTTTTCTTCTTGATGCCTTCTTTCTTCATCCTCTTTTTCTTTCTGGCGTCTTCTTTCTTGATCCTCTTTTTCTTCTTGACGTCGCTTTTCTTGTTTTTCCTTGTCTTCCTGCCGTTGCTGCGCCACCATCTTCGTAAATTCTGCAAATAGGTCCTTTATTTGTTTCTATGCTGCCATGCTTCTTGTTTCTATGGGTATAAGATTATGTTAAAATAAAACAAATTTAACTGTCACGTCAATATCGGTAATGGAACTTTCCAGAAAAATCTCGAAACAGCACGAAAAAGTCTTATCCAGAGTCTTTTGTTACTATCCAGTTCAGAGAATTTAATAATTTCCACTACTGTCCAAATAGAAAAGTTCTAGTAATTTTTACGCACTAACACAAATGAGTCTTTCAGTGTCTCTATCACTTCTCAGATTAAAGGATTTAATTATCACACTACTGTCCTAATAAAATGTTCTACAATGTCTAAAAAAAAAATGCACTTAACACTATTTTTCTGTTCGAAAATAACTCTCGAACAATGTCCAGTAAATTAGTCCTCTGTGTTAGCACTAACCCTCGAGAATACTTCTCGAACACTTCAGCACAACTTCAGAGCTCCTCTTGTCATAAAATTCCGCTTTCTGACACCAATTTGTGACGTGTTTCCACCCCTAGGAAACCACCCTTGCAAATTCCATGGGTTCCAAAAATTATAACGAGATAACCACTAACACACTTTATTACATAATTTAATGGATACTTCACAATACTATTATTAACTTAAATGTACTTTACTGACTAAAAATAACAATGTTTATCACTTTGTTTTCACTTTGTAGTCTTAACTCACTTGTCAAATCAAAACTTCGAAGCTATTTCCCCAAACTCCGGCCGAGAATACGGCCTTATATACCCCTAGCGATTGCTTTCTGAATTATTCTAGAAACGGCGTGGCGTACATTGTCGATTAATTCGATGATGACCATTGAGACAAGTCACAATTTTCGCCGGACCCCATATGAACATTTGAGGAATTTTGTGTCCCAAAAAATCTTTATTTCCGATAAATGCATTGAACCATACACTCACCTTTATACACCAATCGACATCAGGTGAAAAGTCAACTTTTTCAAAACTCTTTAAACATTTTACTCGTTCTCGCTGCCGAAATTCTTTGTGATATTTCAAAATCATCCGTCAAAAAACTATATTTGTTTTTAATAGCCCAATCATATATTCTATATATTGAACAAAACAACGAACCAGACAGATTTGTCAAAGGTGACTTGTCCTGTTTCGTAATATAAACCAGATTTGAGTTTCTTGACCTGCATGGAGTAACATCACACGTCATTTCTGGATATTTACTTGACCATTGAGGCAAGTCACAACTTTCGTCTTTAACGAGAAAGAATAATAATTACATTTTTTTTCGAAATTCAAACTGTTAATGTAACGATAAGATTTCATTAATTTTCTGTTTGTATCATCACATGAAATTCCTCCACCCATTGTAAACTTTAACGTATTTGCAACATAATTAATATTAATTTCATTCAAAATTGAAAAAGTTACTAAAAAACAAATGTCTGCATTATTCAAAGTTGAGAGGAAAAATTTTTGCCTCAAATTTACTGGAAACGAGTCCTCGTCACCAGCAATAGAATGAACCATGTTCTGAAATATTTCCCACGAATTTAAAATTTTTCCTTTTTTTATAAAAGATCAGATTATATTCTGTCTATTGAATAAATTTCAATGAATATAAATTGGTGAAATCTATTTTTTTTTTTTGATTGGCAACAGTTTCAATTTTATTTAAATTTGTTTGATCACCTTCGAAACTATCATCAGGAATGGTGTCCGAAAACCGTCCCACGGATTCGATAACATGTCCAAGAACCTTTTTGGGGATGAATTTTCCCTTCTCCAAATTCACTTCGGACACCTGCTGCTGTCCCACAAGCACCGATGAAGATGTCACATCAACAGTAAAGACCATTTGATCAACACTCGATGCTCGAGATTGACATCCAAAGTCTCTGGTTTCCAATTTTTGAGAAATGTATTCGTAACATACAGAATTAATCGATAAGAGGGACATCTTATTTTTGTTCTCGAGTAAGTCCCTATTTACTTCATTCTCATCTAAAATAAAACCATCAAATGGTATCAATTCACACAAGTTACACTTGTAAAAACTTTTTATTTTTCATTTTTTTTAATACAAAATTTATTTCTTTTTAGAACATGCTCCAAACAATCTGCATATTTATACTAAACATTTTTTACTCTGACTACAAAACCATCAGCACAATACCAACGTTTAATTCAAATAATCTAAAAACCCCAAACTCAAGATTATACATCACGTCATTGCACTTATCCAAAACATTAAGAGTATCCGGAAAAAAAAATTTAATTTTTTTTTTTTAATTTATTTACTTTATTTATTATTAGGTATAGAAAATTGAAAAAAAAAAAAATGACAGAACAAACAAAAAATAATGCATACCGCCAATTTCAAAATACAACTATTCAACTTCGACATTAATAAAAAAATTTTCTCAACTAATTTCAATTAAAATTAACATGAAATTTTTTTTTTGGCTTTGGGTCAAAGACCATACAGCCAATGGCATGAAATTAGAAAAGAATTTGAAAACACTTCTCAGAATTATTTACTAGTTCAATGTATCGTGGCCACCGTTATGTTGTTTACAGATCAAACTTCCTCCTTCGAAGAATTCGAACCAGAATTTGAAGAAACTGCAACACTACCCGAATAGGTCAACAAAACCTGCGATGGACCATCTACAAGCTCAACCTGCAATGGATCATCTACAGGCTCAACCTGCAATGGATCATCTACAGGCTCAACCTGCAATGGATCTTCTACAGGCTCAGTCTTCACCTCGGTCACTAGCACTCATATGAATTGTCATAATCATCTGACGATACTAAATTTATCACGTCCACATTTCGATTAATTTGTTCAATCAAATTTTCATATTAAAAATTTCCGTTTGCCTTAGCCGTATCAAAAATTACTTGCAAAACTTCTCACCGATAATTATACATGGGAACATCGGCATCCACTCCTCGAAAACGATCATTTGATGTAAAGCTAGGATTAATGTTTGTGAAACCGAAATCCCCAAGACCGGGATAAAAAATTAGATCTTTAAATTTGTTATTACGTAATAGACATTGTTCGATTAATGTGCTTTTCCCCACATCCGCCGGACCCCCTGAGTAGAGTGTTTATACTGAAGCTGGGCGTCCCCCCACCACTTTTCGTGACGTCATGGGTGGTGGGGGGTAATTGGTGTGGTGGGGGTAATTGATGTGGTGAGGGTAATTACTGTGGTGGGGGTTAATTACTGTGGTGGGAGACGATTGCTGTGGTGGTAATTAGGGTTAGTAAATTATATGGTGGGGGAAGTTAATGTGGTGGGGAGAATCTATTACTATAAATGGGGTGCGACAGTATCACAAAAATTAAATCCACATCTGATTACTCAAGAGTTAACAAGTGAGTGTTGTGCCACCTCAATTATTTCAAGTGAGCAATATTTTTTATATTACTTTTTACGACTCTTTCACTGTAGACACCCATTTTAACTATGGCAATTTCGGAACTAGACTTATTAGCACTTAATGCGATGATAAGTGAAAGTACTGAAGTTTTAGAGCAAAAGCCTATATCATCATTAATTAAAGACAAAGCATATGTCATAAAGAAAATGTCAGTGGTCAATACGCGGTTTGGAAAATCAATTATCGTAAATTTGTTTGAGGAAAGTACAATAACAACTTTCAAATCGTTTTTACCCAAACGAATTGTAGAAAATATAAGTGAAGATGTAATCAATAAGATTAATTCATCTGGTGGTAAATACACACTAACATATTTAGGTCAGCGTCCACCGACGTACATCGGTGCAAAATCCAGTGCAATGATACGTTTTGGTGTTTAATTTATAAACAGCAATTGTATTAGTTACTTTTAGTTTTAATTTTCTACTAGACAATAAATAGAATACAGTTAGAAAGGGTAGTAGGAGTATTATAAAACACAATATTGGTAGCTCATTTGAAAATATAAGAACGTTATTAATTTGGTAAACGATAATAACTTGGTTTGCACAAAAATAGTTTCGTCAGTTTTTAAACTGCGCTTGCACCTTGTGTAAGTAAGTGAATTGATTTAGTCTTTCTGTAGGCATTTTAATATATTTGTTTGCTTTTAGTTCAACCATTACTAACAAAATATGTGGATGCAATATTCGGCACAAAGGTGGACATGGGCGGAAGACATTAATTCAGTCATTGATAGACTGTCTTGTCAACTGAGTGACCTAAGTATGGATTCTCTGCATGCCATAAACTATAATCTAAATTTCTGCTTCGATGCTGAACAAGTCGAACGTCTTAAGGCGGATTCTGAAATGTATAATACCGGCGCTAACCTGTGTGGCAAATGTTCCAGCGGTTTTATTGTAAGGATAAAAAATGAAATAAATGAAACACACATTGCTAGATTATATTTTTTATTTCCCTATTTCTTGGCTACATATCTAAAAAATATATATGTTATTAATACTAAATATGAATATACTTAAAGATATTTATTCAAATTTTATATCTAAATCTACAATACATTTATTAAGATAGTGAACATTTGCAAGAGCACAGTGACTATTGTTGGGCTGATAATGCTCCATACATCTTGTTACACTCAAAGATTTGAGACTAGGTATGCAGGAGGAGCAGTCATCTAGGTCTATGACTTTATTCCATCTTAGATGATGCAGTAGAATGTTTTTCTTTAGTCTACCTTTGCATAAATTTATACCATCCTGTGGTGATACATTACATCCATAATTATTAGCTGTATTTTGACAAAGCCGTAGAGGTATCATCGGAAATTCTGATAGTTGAATATATCCATCACTCCATTTTACACCGCCATGATAGTAGTTCTGTAGCCATCGATATTGATTCTGTTCACCTCGGGTTAGTGATGAAAAAGGATATGGTGGCTTGAAAAAGTAATGTGCTTGTTGGTTAGTGTTACAGCACACCACAGCCAATTCTTTTACTGTAAACACATTCTCTTTATATTGAAATCCTTGTAAGTCAACAATCAAAGTAGGAAATTTGTTGCTTAAAGATGACATCACAAAAGAAAGTTTTATTTAGCGCCGGCAATTCCAGACTGAACTGAACCATCCAGTGCATTATATCATAAATATGTATCGTGGAGTATAAGCGCATATACACGAGTTTGTGCGGGGAACTTCGTCTTTCGTGTTTCAAATTCTATTTTTATGTCTACAGTGGATGATTTAATTGCATCTGGTTGGCAGGAGCAATCTATGACAAATAATGGGGATTTTCTGAATTCTCCCAGATCCATCAATGGTTCAGCCATATCTCTATCATAGTAACTACGTTGAAAGTTCTCGTATGCATAGTATGCTGCAGAGTCGAGTTTCTTACCGAAATCCAAATTCCAGCGCTCATATGGAAATACTTCAGAGTTCAGATATAGTCGAATATTATTAATATCTGCAGATATAAACTGTGTGACGTCCTTGGTTCTATCATTAGAATTACCATTGTTTTGAAATCCGATAATTATGTATCGAGGTCTCTCAAGGCTGCTAGTGGTTTTGACGGCCCATATGTCAGACGATGTATCACGTTGAGTAGGTAGCTCGTAGAGATCCCACATGCGGTAAGCCATCTTTATGGCATAATTACCGCCCTTATTAATTCTATTTAATAGTTTAAGCTTCTGTTTATCTTCAGGCACAATATGTTTTATCTTCCACTCAATTTTGCTAATTTCTAGATCTGCATCAACTTCACCAATGTAACTATCTTTAAAGGATCGAGCTATGATTAAAATTAATTCCTGCTTTGCATTTAAAGCACCTTTTGTGTAATCTTCTGCAAAACCCATGATGTATTTAAGAGGCAGCCTACCACTGAATACGTGACTGGTAGTATCTAAAATTTCTTGCTTCTCTTGGGTCAGACCCCAACCTGCAGTTAAAAGTGATCGGAGATGTGTTTGTCCATATGATACCATAGTCTTCGTTGTGGTAGTGATACCAGGCTTCCTAACGACAGCCACTTGTTCGCCACCCATTTCATATCTGATTTCCTCAAAGAGAAAGGCTAGTACGTTATTGGATAAATAACACCGCTTGGTAACATCACTTGGAGTAAATATTCCTTCTATGTAAATATAACTCTCTGCAATGTCGAGTATAAGGTCTTAAAAATTGATAGGAATGCGTATTTCATCCGAGTTATTATATTACGGTGATCCGTATGGTTTATACGTATGCTCATGTAAACTAGCAAGTGATTTATCAAACACGGGCTCGTCGAACACTTCAAGTTTTTCACTAGATGTAAAAGTTGCCATTGTTATTTAATTTTCTCTCAGTTTTAATCCAATAGATTGAAGAAATGCACGGTCCTTAGCCGACAATCTATGTCTTAACTGTTTAAGAGGTATACGCTGAATGAATTGGTTTCTACAATCACTCTTCTTTTTATCGTTAAACAATTTATATCGGCAATGTGCCAATCGTTTCTGATTATATCGAAAGCCCATTTTTGCTCGAAATATTAAAATTGTTTCAATTCTAGCTTCACAATAACCTTTTCACCTCGAAAGTTAATTAAATCTCCATTGTCATCCAATATGTGCAGAGTAATGTTGTCGATAAACTGGCGTCCTTCAGGTCTAAGAGGTAAATATATGATGTTAGCTGGCTCCTTGGTAAGTTTGTATCCAGGTTCAACATCAATATCAAACTTGAAGAGTGTGTGGGATTTTAGGGCATCCAGATACGCTCCGGAAATAATGTTGCAATTCACACGTACCATCCTTATATTCATAATATCAACAGGGAGTGTTGATTCATGGCTCTGGTTTGGATGTAAGTATGTTGGTTCAAATCCCAAGAGACTGCCAATAGAGTTTGCTTGTGAAAAGTCAATTCCATATTTTGACCAAATTTCACACTTCAGCGTATTGTTGTTTGCTCGCAGCCGGAATAATTTTTCTTTTTCTTCCTCTGTATCAGCTGGGATAGCTTTCAGTATTGCTCGATATAATAATTCATCAATTTCATATGCTCCATATGGTATATGCTTGTATACGAGGGATAGTTTTGGACGCTCTCTATAACAAAAACGATTGTTTGTCTCGTCTACATTAAATATAAAATTGTATGAATAAAATCCAGTTAAACCCAGTCCATATCGACTACCCATATCTAGTTCAATGGGTGGATAAAATTCTGCACTAAGCACGCTTGAGCGGCTTGATAAAGTGAAGGTGTGTGACATGACTGATGTCTTTGGAGGTTGCTGCATGAATTTATTGCGATTTACAGCAATTGTTGTGGATTAACCTGCTTTTTTTGGGGGTTGATGGAGGTACATTTATGTCATTATTTGACACCACATTCACCTCGTGAACTTTATAGTAGCAGCAAAATATTTTTCAAGGTGGTGAGCCATCATTAACATCAATATTATTTTCATCATTAGAATAATGTTATTGACAGTACTGATATTTTAAAATATCAATGTCATCCTGAAGATGTGTGGGTAACTTATCCCACATTAACGCAATTTCATTAGGGACACACGCAATCATTACTTCTTTAGGCATATCTGAAAGTTGCTCTTTGCTCAGCATCAATAAACTGCGTAGTCTAGAGAAAGCAATCAACGAGTGGCCCATCCGTTTAATTGCTTCTCGATCCATTGATGGTGTTACAGATTCCATTTCAATAGTTTTACTTAATTTTTTGAAGAAAGGAACTTTAAGCACAAATGACCACACCACACTGTGTTGTAATTTTGTTGGCGCTCATAATTATAGTAGATTTTATCCGTAGACATTGAACCGTTGCGCAAGTACAGGACTAATTCTCTTGGTGGGGGTAAATCGCCAAAACTATCGAAATATGTAACTAAACTACCACGTTTTTTATATGCCACCCAGTGTGTTCCTGGGCCATCTATACTATCCAAATTTATGATGGCGGATTCATTATGACATGGTCCAGAATTTGGTAGATTGTTACGCATAAATATACCTCGAAAAGTATGGTACCTTCATCTTCTCAGCATAATATTTGAGATCGATGTCGGTAAGAGGTTTTCGAGGTAGGGTGTCTAGTAGTTTTTTGAACTTTGTGGTTTTAAATAAAGACCCAGTCCTTTACGATATGGTTTCAAATATAATCCTTTGCCACTTTTTCCTAGAGCAATCGCTTCCATGTGTCTATTGTGACGATTTTTTTCGGCCAATTCCTCTCTGCTTGTTTTAACATCATTTACAGCTTTGGCTATACCAGCTGCACTTCCAGCCAAACTACCTAACGCTGATAATCCAGCAAAAATAGGTATTAAAGGTAGAATTCCACCAACTTTCGGAATCGGTACTATGCGAGGTGTACGAATATTACGTTTTCCACCAGCCGCCCTCATGTGACGCCGTGCTGCTTGAAGCGCCATTTGAGCAATTTTTTTTGTATCATTAGCAATAGAGCGCTTGCCACCGTCCTTGCGTAGATCATCACGTACCTTGCGCACTATTCAGCACCGAACGCTACATTTTTAACGTTCTTCCTGTTTTTATTCTTCTTTTTAATCATATTTTTCCTTTTTGTAGTACGAGATGTTGACCTACATCCCATACCGAGGCGTTGTTTCCCCCTTCATTATGGTGGTAACTAACCACGCTGCAGCCTTTTCTTTAATACCTGCGTCTTTGGATTTAACTCGTTTCCAAGCAGCTTGTTCATGCTGATAGTCTGCTTTGTGTCGGGCAGCTAAATCGTTCGTGTTTTGATCGTATGCAATATCGTGTTGCTTGCATGCAGAATCCAACTTATTTATACCTCGATCACCTCGCGCTAATCTTTTTTGTAATTTAGTACCGGGGCCACAGTACTGATAACCTCCCGGTAAATGCAGTTCAAATGGAAGCTTATTTATTAGGGAATTTACTACTCCTTTACCAGCCTTTAAACGATGGCGGTTTTTACTTGTGTGCTGTTTGACTGACAACATTTAAATAACAATTGTAATGCATACATCTATTTATATAGTCTTCAACCGTGCTACAATGCGTATTGTGAAGCAGAGACAGAAGTTTGCTGTAGACAATTTAGACGAAAAAGTTGGATGTGGGTTACAAGTCGAATCGCGCCATGGACCATTCATTACTTCCCTCAACTATTCGTGGACTATTAATCGGCCCAAGTGCCCGTGGAAAGACAAATTTACTGATATCTCTGCTTACTCACCCCCTTGGACTTCTTTTTGCAAACATTTACCCATATTCAAAGTCTCCATATCAACCCAAGTACGAGTATTTGCGCAAGATATTAGAGCCTATTAAGGGACTAGGATTTTACACCTTCAGTAATAATGCGGATATAGTGCAGCCATCTGATGCTAAACTTGATTCTTTATTTATATTTGATGATGTTATATGTGAAAAACAAGATGTAATTCGTGCGTTTTTCTCAATGGGTCGCCATAGAAATGTAGATTGTTTTTATCTGGCACAACCATATTCTCGCGTGCCAAAGCAGTTAGTAAGAGACAACGCAAATTTTATAGCATTGTTCAAGCAGGATGACATGAATTTACACCACATTTTCTCTGATCATGTCTCGCCGGACGTATCTTTTAAGAAATTTCAAGAAATGTGTGCAGAATGTTGGAAAGAAAGATATGGGTTTCTTGTAATTGACAAAGATAGAGAAGTAAACGAGGGGAGATACAGGAAAGGACTTGATAGTTTCATATATCCATAAAGAATTGTAATTAGGACTTCAATCGATCTGCAGACAGCGTCGGTATTACATCGGCGAAATTAAGCAGAAAACTTATATGGATAGAGATGTGGGAGCTGAAATAAGTCTGAAACGTCAATTAGTTGAGGCTACCGACTCCGTACGTAAGAAATTCAATTCTCTCAAGAATAGAGATGCTGAGAATAAATTAACGTTGGAGAAGATATATGAACCTATAACCACACCTTTAAAAGACTTATCCGCTTCAAAAGTAAAATCACAAAATAATGTGCCAACACAGACACAATCACCAGGGGGTGCAAGAGCTAGTACCAGTGCATTTAAAGCAGCATCTGAAACTAGTGATGAAGATGATGAGAATAATGCAAGTCAAGCATATTTTATGGAAACACCACCGAGATCATCGTTAATGAGTACCCCAGGTTCAGAAAGTATCCTTAGCAGTGCAGAAAAAGAGGGTGATCTGATCAAACAACATGTAGAAAATGTAAAGTCTGGTAATCATAAATATGATACTGTATACGGTGTGCGTCTAGATTCCAACACAGATAAACTACTAATAGGTAAAAGCGAAATACGCTTTTCTGGTGGAAATATTACCTTGTGGCGTGGTAATAAGCGAGTGGGAAAGTATACTGGCAGTAATTTTTTATTACAATATAATTGTACAACCTAACCTAACACAATCTAACCTAACATAACCCAGCATTTATTTTTCTAAGTCTAATTTTTTTTATATTTTTTTAATTTAATATTTTTTTTATTACAATATAAATTTACAAACTATTTATACAAGAACTTATACTAATACTTATAACTATACAAATAATGTACACAAAAATAATTTACAATAAAATACTCTTTACCTTCAGGAGCTCTAGCCAAGATCTTTTAATTTTTTTTCTACACCTTCCAACTCCCGACGGGACTTAGCCTCGGCGTTGCGGCGATTATTGATGCACTCGATTTTTTGTTGGGCATCAATCCTCTCCGCATTCGCATCAATCATGATGCACTCTCTCTCTAAGGTTAGCCTTTCGATTTCTAACCTTAGATTTTCGGCCTGCTGAAGGCGTTCTCGAGCATTGGCCTCCTGTGCCTCAGCCTGCCGTTGTAGCACATCATCATTAATGCGCGCCAATACATCCGCATCGTGTTTTTCCTTTTTACACTTTATCAGTGTTTTTAATGCTGAAATGGCATTTTTTAATATATTTCGGTCATCCTCCTGTGACAGAAAATCACAATCCGAATCAGAATCTGAGGGATTCTGAATCGGCGGAACTAGTGGTGGAATATTTAATAAATCCTTAATATTTATATTATCTAGTTCCGCGATTTCTGCCACAGGTTCCGGCGGTGGTACCGCACCCAACCCCGTGTCAGAATGCGTAGAATTCTGACTTGGTGCTCGGTGAGGTGATGGCGCCGCCGCATTAGAAGTGCCAGCTCCTTCTAGTGCGTCGTTGCCACCTGGGGGTGGTGGTGATGGCACTGCTTTAGAACAACTTGGTTCTTCTAATGCGGTGTCGTCAAATCTACCACCTAAAACCGGACTTGTATTCGCGTCGCGATTTACCTCACCGTTAAGGCTCATTAAATTCCCCTTTCCTCCCATGCCTCTGCCTACAGTTTTTATTATAGGCCTAGGAGGATCCTCCAGAATAGGGGTTAACGGCGCAGGTAAATTTTGATTCAAATCTAACATAAATTGAATAATATGTGGCGGAGCATCGGAAAAGTCCGGTGTTAGTTGAGTAGCCGCCCTTCTTGAACCACGCCCTGATGTCACCGATGACGACTTTGTGCTGGGGTTCACAACACGACCACCCCTGCCCCTACCCCTACCACTTCCCGATGCCGCCGATGATGACTTTGTTTTACGACTGTTACATTTTTCAATTTTTACGCTCTTTTTACAAGTTTTTCGCTTGACAACAAAGTCATCTTCGGAGTCATCACTGTGAATAACTGCCCCTTTGGGCTTTTTGACTACTGGCGGTTTCACTAAGTCGTCCTCAGAGTCATCACTAGTGACCAACGATACGGATGCAGACGAGGGTTGGAAGGTGACGCGACGCCCACTCTGATTCCTCGATGCAGAAGCTGTCCTTTTAGATGGTCTTACTTTTCCATCTAAACGAATGAGCTCCTCAGCATCACGGAATTCGCTTTCACGATCCTGTAATCCATCTACGACTTCGGTGCTATTGGAATGAATTCCTCTAGCATCGTCGTCAGAGATATGAATTACCGGATGCATGTCAGCATCAGACTGGTCAACAGCGTGCGTCTGTTGATTGCCATAAACTGATCCATGTATCGTGCTATTTGTCGAAGTTGCATTAGAGGTGACATTATGCGTTGTTGTATTTGTAGCCGGGATTCGAACATTCGATATTATATTTACCCCTAATCCCGGCCTACCTACAATGTTATACGGTCGGGCTCACATTTCGGGCCCACATTTCCAGCACCAGGACCTAGGGGTGTCGGACCTGCTGAGCTACCACTAGGTGTCAATATTAAATTATTTGCGGAGCCGGCCACAACGAATTGAGCCGCTTGGGCTGCCACGTAAATTACATTGCTCGTTGTTCTTATTGGAGCACCCACTGTAATTCGATATTATATTTACCCCTAATCCCGGCCTACCTACAATGTTATATGTCGGGCCCATATTTCCAGCACCAGGACCTAGGGGTGTCGGACCTGCTGAGCTACCACTAGGTGTCAATATTAAATTATTTGCGGAGCCGGCCACAACGAATTGAGCCGCTGGGGCTGCCGCGTACATTACATTGCTCGTTGTTCTTATTGGAGCACCCACTGTGGTAGCAGGGCCCGGCATAAACGTGGAAAGCAATGTCACACCCTGCATTATCCTCTGGGCATTATTAGCCTCCGATACATTGGTCGTTTTACGGCCACCACCAGATACAATGTGTCTCACCATTATGAGAATTACGAATTGAATAAGTAAAAAATAATAAACTTACAAAATGTTAGAACATAAAATTCACAACTGAACAGAGTGAAAGTTGAAGGTAAAGAGAACTTTTGAAGCGTCCGCAAAGTATAAATAGACCATGCTACCCCTCCATCATCCCTACTCTAGGAGTGGTGGAAATGCGGCCTCCTCATTGGTTGAAATGTATCACGCCACCAAAGCGAGGCGCCGCATCATCTCGAGTTGACATCAGCACTGTTGCCACATAATCTACTCTAAACAATAACCCAAACTGTGGTACAGCATCTACCATAAGAAATTGCACTTTATTTGACCTCAACAAAGAAATTCTTGCTGCCATTTAACCCACGCTGAATCTTACAGCTTGCAAACATACCTTGAATAGACGTCAGCGTTGTTGCCACATGACGCACTCTAATCGGAATGTAACCCAGGATGTGGTACAGCACTCCCATAAAAAATGATGCTTTATTTTACTTTAAAATAGGAATTCTTGTTGCAAACATGCCTCGAATACAAGCTATGGTACAGCACCGTCCATAAATCACGCTCACTTTAATTTAAAACAGGAATTCTGGTCTAAAGCTTAATAACAACACATAATTATTCTTTTCTATGTATACTTTATTACAATATAGTTCTTCAATTAATTTTTTAATTACATATTATTACACATTATTACATCTTATTACATACAAAGTATGAAATCAACTTACAGTATCTTTACAGAATAGTAGATACATAAACTTAACATATTTTTTAATATTTTGGAATTGTACGTTAAACGAACACCCACTTTTAATGACAATATAAATTACTTGCTTAACAAAACTCTACTTAATTTATTTACAATACTTTTACAAAAAAAAAATACATAAATAAACTAAATCTAATTTATAATATTCTGGACCTTTACGTCAAACAAACATTCATGTTTCAATAATAATTACTGGCTTAACTCTGCTATTGCCGCACGTAAATGATCTATTTTATCAATTTCCACAGTACTACTTTGAACGACATTAACAGCAGACATTAACCAACGCATATTTTGTTCTAGCTCGGTTTGAAAAAATTGTATGTCAGAGTGACCCCACGGCAGAGTTTTCGTTGTATTGGGGATGACAAAGCGTTTATCATCGTGATGAGACAGAGCTACTTTGTTCTTTACCTCGGTCAAAATATCATGTAATTGACTTCGAAATGTATTCATCTTTCTGAATATTAAGCCACCTTGTTCAACGATTTGCCTATAGTCATCTATTGATAATTCTTTTTGAATGACAAATCTCTTTATACCTTTTGCTTTTTTTAATTCATTCCCCACGGATTGTACGTAATAAGCTTTTGCTCCGGTACCATAAAAACTGATTATTGGGTCCGCGGGAAACTCATCTTTAAAATTACCTAAAACCGGTGGGCCCCTAGGTACATTAAATATATTACCATCCTGATAATTTGAAGTGTCGAATTTGTCTCGGTTATCTATTATAAAATCGTAAAAATTTTCTGTTAAAATTTTGATAATCAGACTATCGGTATCAGAATACAATAAAGAGGCGTTATCCCCATACTCTCTTTTAATTACATTATAGAAAAAGTTGTACAATACTGTCTTTGACAACTCCAAGATGCAAAAGCCCACGTAAATTGGTTTATTATGTCACCTTTTGTTTACCCATATGGATCGCTATAAAATCTTCAGTAAATATCGAACAAGTTTTAAAGTTTGGACGAGATATTAATGCATTTGCACCCATACTACGTCTAATACTTTCCCAGTGAGTAACCAACTTTATGTCTGATCTGTTGTCCACATTTTCCATCGTCTTACCAAACGCTGCATTATTCATTAATTTGTACTGATCTTTTTCAAATTTATTTGTAGCTTTATTTCTCATCTCGGTGTTTAAGTCAATATATTTCTTTAACCACGCCGATTGATTAAATTTAAGAATTCTATGTATTTTCGTAACCACTAACCCGTTATTAATAGCCTGCTTTAAATTTACCTAGTGTACGACGTACTTTTTTTTATCCTTCTGGTTTGGTATTAACTTTGTTAATTTTGATTTTGATTCAGGAGGCACAATATTTTCAACTAAGAAGGGGAGATCTGAGTGTAAGTCGTGCAGGTATTCCGGATAATGTATATCTACTTCAAAGACGTACCCGTGGGGGCTATCATCCGAGATATCCATAATATCTAAATCATTTATTTCTCTTTCAGATAGCCACATGAAACAACCCGTGGGTAACACCTTAGACATACTATGTCCATATAAATTCGTGGCGTCTAGATACGTGATAAATGATGACGGCTCGTTAGGGTCATCATCAGGTAGAAATTTATTATTTGCAATATGCTTCCTTTCTGAACACTGACTTATTCCACCCCTTATACCTCTTTTAAAGAAATGGATCATATCGATATCCGTTAACAATTCTAACTCGATTCCGGTTAATTTTAACATAGCGTCCCACGATAGCCCCGGGGCTGTATAATACTGAGCTGGATCTAGTCCATATTTATCCAAAGAAATTGCGCGAAAATTTTCAAACACGTCACATAAAAGAAGCACGTCTGATTTCAAATAAATATTCTGAATAATCAGCTAGACTGCGACATTCAAACAAATCCCAAACATTCTTAGCCCGCAAATAATCAGCGTCTGATATGTGCTCTTTATTTAAATTATCATAAAATTCCTCCTTAGATGGTAATTCAGTTCTATTTAATTTCTCTAAACTATCCATAAAACCGTATGGAAATACACCCTTCTGTCTCATTAAATTAAATTTGTCATTTTCACTATAAAAACTTCGCATTGTCCCCAACTGATCATCATCTAAATTCGCACCTAAATTTTGTAATGAAGCCGATAGAAATTTAAAACTATCGATAAATCGCAATTGTAAATATTTCTTTTTTGTAACTCCCTTCTTATCAACATAATCGTGCATATACAGGTGTTTCGTAAAGGATATGTATTTTTCTTTATTTTGTGCTATTACACCAACTTTATTCTTGTATTTGCACAACTCTTTGATGAATAGGTGACTATCGTATCCACTCTCATGTTGTGAAATATAATAGGTATAAAATTAGGTAACTTGTAATTTAAGTTACATACAGAATGTGCAGCACTAAATCTTACCTTGCCTGTTAAGTGACAATGATCTCGAACTTTAACATCCTCCCCCTCGAAAGACCCCTCACATATACCGCACACGGTCGCATTCTGAAAGTCTTGGTTTTCTTGCGCTGTGAGTTTAGCCATCGGGACTATATTTTTGATATGTCTATTATATATATTCCTTAAATGAGTCTCTATATGCGCTATAAACACTCGGGCTGCATCACACCCCCGATATAAATCAAACTTAGATAGAGAATTGTCAAAAGAGCATTTAATGTAATATGCGAATGAATAAGGCTCATGTTTAAAGGTTTTATTCGTGAAAGAGAGTTCGGGGTTTGGCTGACACGTATAGATAGGTTTTGAAATTTACTCAAAGTCTGCATATACTACGAATGGTACTCGCATTTGTTTCTCGATATTCTCAAATTTTAATATATTCTCAGCTACTTTTCCAAATTTGTTAATACGAAATTTTGTTGTTGGTGCTGTTGTATAAATATGATTACAGTCATTTCTCTGGTGTTGAAATAAGTGACGTTCAGTATTAAAGTAAAGTAAACAACCGTCGCAAAAATGTTTCTTATGATCGCTAGCGGAAACTTGAGTGGAAACTAACTTAGACAAATCCTTTATTCAACAATAGTGACTATTAGCACAATCGTTATTACAGTGGTGATTTTCATCGCCAACATATTCACTTGAAATTAACAATAAATTTACATGAGTATACAATTTCTTACCCGAGTAACGTAAAGGTTCAACAACTTCATATTTAACTTTATTATTTTCAAATTTCTCTTCTAAACCGTATACATTAATTGAAATATTATTCATTTCTTCAAATTTTGATATATCTCGTAATTTTATTGGAAAATTCATACGATACATGGCCATTTGCGGGGTATAACGCTGACGTCACAGCCCATGCGAAGCAACATTGATCCTGATTCTGTACATTCACCACCGCCTTCTTATTTTCGATGTATTTCGGTAATTTTATGTACGATGAACCACCCAAAGGGCTATACTTGTTTACGTTAATTTCAACAAAAGCAATTCGTTCGAGGGCCCAACCTAAAAAAAGAGATAATGATTAATCATTATGTTTTATAATTTAAAAAAATATTAGTATACCTGAATCACGCTCCTGAAACTCAGTACTTT